>JAPZDY010000014.1:14612892-14632959 GCA_029783645.1 Ctenochaetus hawaiiensis | reverse complement strand
CTCTCTCTCTCTCTCTCTCTCTCTCTCTCTCTCTCTCTCTCTCTCTCTCTCTCTCTATATATATATATATATATATAAATATATACACACATTTGTGATTTTCCCTTTGCTAACCATGCTTACTGCTCCCAGCAATCCAATCAGTGAAAAGCCCCTGAAATTCTGATCAAGACACTCTTTGTATAATCCCATAATCATATAACAGAGCAGTTTTCTAATGTAATAATAAGAGTGGATGAAACAGCTTTTTGACTGTGAATAAACACCTGCTGTGAGTATGAAAGATAAAAATGAACTGAGCTCTAGGAAAACAGTATGATTCACAAAAATCAAGTAATTGCTACCTTAATGCATCACTTAGTTTTTATGACTAAAATGCAATATTAAATGGATGAATGGTTTCACAACAGGGTGTTAGTGTTTTGTCTAAAATGTTTATTATTATCAAACAACCTCAAAAACATTTCAAATGAGATCTAGTTCTGCATGGCACTGAAATAAAAATACAAATATCAGTGATTAATAATGGCTGACACATTTTCGAATTGAGTTTTAGGACATTTATATACCAGGAATGACTGAAAATGTTATGAAAGGAACGTATTTTAAGATGAGGTTTTTAAAGGCTGAATAAATTAGCTAGCTTGATGGATGAAAGTAGTTTTAATTTCTGTGTTGAATAGTAAAAGATTTTGAATTAGAATAGAATTAATAGCTTATATGTGACATGTTTGACATAAAAATGTGCTTTAGTGAGATTTTTGAGTTGCTGGAAGGATTTAGTTGTTACCATGTTTGAAAAAACTATGCCAGCTGTTTCTTCCTCATTTTTATTCATCTATTTTTATGTATCCCAAAAGTCACACACTTTTGACAAGTTAAGTCGTTGTAAAGACAACATTTCTACGGTGTTGGTTGCCTTGTCTGCAGAAACATGCAACGCATTAATTTCGAGTTATATATCTAAATCTTACAAATGTTACTTCATTGTTACTCTCCTTTCAGCTCAGTTTTGTCCTCCAACAACTCTTGGAGGAGAATGTTGCTATTAGCTGCCAAAATGTTGCACTCTGTTCACCAGATAATCCAGAAACAATCCATGCACCATTTAATGTTGTGCAAGTAGAATGCAGTCCATTTCTTAAAGCTTTTTTTTTCTTTTTACCATAAAAGCTACTATTATTAACCTTGATGAGAGATGGGTTTCAGGCCAAAACACCAAACCATGTGCTGATAGAAGCTAAAAATATGCATGTAAAGCTGACTAAAACTTTAGAATTTTTCACTAATTTCACTAATAAAAAGACACTGTGACTGTAGAAAAAAAATGCAATTCAAGAAAAAATATTCATGGGAAAAAGGTTTATTTTTGAGTTGTCCATTTATTGGAAAATCCATTTCTTGTTCCTTAATTCCCCGGTCTTAACCTGCCAGCCTTACTGCTATGCCAGGCTAAACACATCTTTGACCCCTCTCTGTTCGGACTCACATTAATCTTGTTACTCTGAGCAACAAGACAACCAATATAAATAGCTATGATCGTAATTTCAGCCCTCTACATGGAACAATCAATAAGTATAATGATAGAAGTGCATCAGGTCTGTTTTACACATATTTTCCCGCCACAGTACTGAAATCTTTGCAGAATACCCAAAGCCATTTGTCAACTTGCTGTGCAGTGAAAACGCCTCGGCTCGCCTCATCAGTTATCCAGCATCTAAATTTCCAACATTATTCATCACATAATTTCTTCACTGTTAAAACAAAAACCCCCCCGGCCTTAAATCGAGCATGAAAACTCAGGCGCCTCCATCAAAATTTGTCAATTCTATTTGTCCTTTCATACTCTATCCATCATCATTTGCATAAAAATACAGAGATGGAAAGTCAGTCAGGGAAATGATGAAATAATATGCACTTGTGAGGTTTCTTTTATATCTGTCTCATCATTGATTTCACTTTGATTCACCATTTCAGTCCATCTATCAGCTAGTCAGCCTCTCTTCTTCATCTTGTTAGATTCAAGACTGGCATCTGGTTAAGTGCAGTAGCTGCAGGAAGACAGATGTGTGAACTGACTGTGATGGACAGAAGATGGACAGACGGATAAATACAGACAGAAGGGCAGACAGATAAAGGTTAGGTGAGGACAGGACGCGTTAAACGTTGGACACTGTTCTAAATTCCTGAGCTGCCTTGCGTACTTTTCCTATTATAGGGCCTTCTGGGTGGCATTATGTGTGTGTGTGTTTGCATGTGTATGCGTGTGTGTGTGTGCATGCGCAACCTGTTCAAAGCTACCTTTGTTTTGGAGGAGATGTAGCTGGAAAGCTTTGGGTTTACTATCCTTCATGTGCCTGGCTGCTCTGGCACAAACACACACACACTTTCAACCTCTGCGATAAGAGAGGACGAGGCTAAGAAGCAAGCTGTCTGCAATCCCAAAGGAGTGTGTGTGTGTGTGTATGGGCCTATGTGTGTGCTTTATGTCCACACACTGTCTATGGGTGTGTTTTATTGTATGACCTATTTGAATCTCATTATATTCTTTTGCAAGTTTGTCCTTGTAAAGATCACTCCATATCAAGATGTGAACAAGGATCATATCAGGCTGTGTGTGTGTATGTGTGTGTGACAAGATGTAAAATTGTTTTTGTCTTCCACTCAGTCCTCTGTCTTTAGATCTGCTTTGTGTTGCTTTCGTCTGGGAATTCTCCTCACGCAAACTCCATCCAAGGTTGGGCCTCCCCCGTCCTCTGCTGCTTCTTATTTCTTAATCCGCTCCTCGCTGCTTTTCCCTGTATCAGCATCATCAACACTGGCATGAACTCTGACGAAAACAGCGCACGACTTCCTGCCGTTTTCATCGTTTGTTTGATACACTCCATTTCTCCTCGGCTGTTTCTTCATTCCAGATGAGGGGGAGATGGGTCCGTTTTCACTGAGCGCACCAGATTCATCTGGCTCTCATCAGCAGGCAGCAAGTGTTTTTGCATGGAGTTTTTATTTTTCAACCGACATCATTCATCATCGGCTTTTAAGTTTGTTTATGTAACTCTGTCTGATGAAAACTAACCCTAATATTTGCATTATGTTGCTCTGGGGATTTATAGCGTGTCTTTGGCACTGAAACATGACTTTTCCCATCGGTATTGACCATAAATTCACTCATGAACTGTACTTTTTAGCACTGGTAATTGTGTTATTCTCTATCACCTATAGCACGATAAGCAGACTTAAATACCATTTTGCTTTCACTTCATTATTCAATCTGACATCGTGTTCATATTAGTCGTTTTCTGTTTGGATAGGGTTTGTTATTTTGACATAACTAATCTGCAGTGACTCATGTATTTGTCCTGTCAACATCATAGAGGTTAGCAGAGCCGGTTGCTAGGAGAGGTTGACTCAGTGGTTTGACATTTGGGAAATACACTGTCTTGCCTAGTGATAACTTGGCTTATATGGTGAATATAAGGCTGTAGTGACAGATAGCTTTGCTTAGCATTACACAGCTAGCCTCACTCCTTATAAATCTAACAAAGAAGCTCTGAAGCTTTCAAGTTTTTTGTTTCAGGTGGGAGGGGGTAAGTTATACAGCTCACGCTACATGCACGTACAGTTCAGCCCTTTCAAGGACTATGCATATTGTTTGCAGTTATGTTTTGTTGTATTTCTGTCTAAGATTTGTGAAATTTGCAAGTCAGCACCACTTCACTTTCTTGCAGTCACACAGAAATGTAGTTTTGAATTCACCAAATTCCGCCCAAATCACCTTATTTGGCCACTAACTCTTCCCCAAGATGAAAAGGGGCTCAGTCGCTGCTATTTTTACAGTGAAGATGGCATGATCCCTTCTGTGAACCACTTTGAGGACTGTTTTGAATACAAGTGTGCTAGGTTGTTTACAGTCAAGACCTTCTACGTTGGGCAATGAACTTATGAGCTTCCACATATTTGATGTCAAAGCTGAAGCTCTCAGTCCTGCTGATGACTTGTTCCTCGTTGGGACTTAACTGGGAATTGAGTTGTCAGTTATCTTCTGTTTGTGTTTTAAACGTGCCTTTTTTGCAAATCACTCTTTCACAAAATACTTGTAGATTTTTTTTTTTGAGCTGAGTGTCCATGGTGGCCATTACAGAACACTAAACAGCTGCTGATGTGACGTACCTGTTTTTCAGGGACTATGGTAAACTCTTGAAACCCTGTATCTCTACCAGTGATAGGCGGGCACCCCTGTGCTCTTCTGTCAACTGTTTACCCGTTTACCTCCTCTCCGCTGCCCACAGGCCATCTGTCAGCTCGGGGTGTGTGTGTGTGTGTGTGTGTGTGTATGCCTGTTTTTGTGCTGCCTTGGTGGAAAAAAAACAGTAAAGGTTCATACCGGGACGCCTAAAAGTGCTTAAAGAGAACAAATATTCATACATTCATTAAAGGAGATTCTTACACTTAGGTAACAGACCAGCTTTTGCACATACACACACACTCGCAGACCCGCACACATACACACACTGTCCGACATGTGTTACGAATTTGTCAGACAGGCAGACTTGGACTCGGTGCGAGGAGGGAATTCCTTCATCTGCACGCCCCTTTAAGCTGCACATGTGCTCAGCATCTGCTCCACACACACACACACACACACACACGCACGCATACACACATACACACAAGGGGAGAGAGTGAGAAGAGATGCCGATAAACACTGATCAAGAAACAAGAAAAACGTTTTTGCAAGCATTCTGCAGTCGCTCTCTTCTCTAAGCGCTGTCCTCCTAACCTCCCATCACAGCCGGAGAGAGCCTCTGAAGAGCCGCCAGAGAGGCTGTTAAGAGTGTGTGCGCACGCCGTCTCAAGGTTACGAGGCACACTGATCTGATGCTGCTCTTTTATCTACTGTGGATGCCACGGCCTCCTCTCAATGACGAGTGATTCACCCGCTCTTGACATCCCTCAAAGGGGATGCACATATGCAGCTCGCTCCTTTGAAGGTTGATTGTTAAAAATAAGGGCGCATGTGATGTGAATATACGCCCCGTGTTTGTTAGGCACACAAGCGTTGCGTGTATACCAAGCTCCATATACAAACACAAACACACGCATTCTGTGTGATTGCTGTGTTTTTCTAACTTTATGGTCTGTTAGTTGCAGTCCAATGAGGGTTAGATTGAAAGCATATTGTTTGCCAGAAGAACACATGTATTGCAGTCGTCTCCGAAAGCAAGAATGTAAATGAGATTTGGGACATTAGAGGATTAATTACCACTCGCCCGGAGAGAGTTAGAGAGCATGTATTACATGCCATATATAATTGGCTACATAATACTGCCCTTATATTTTCTGGGGTTTTATTCCCAGGTGATTGAGCAGGTTCTGCAGTCTGAGTAATTAAAACATGTGGTTTGTTGCTGCTGCATCTACACATATTTTCTCTCCTTCTCTCCGTTTGTTGCAGGATGCTGGAGTACTCTCTCAACCTGCAGAACGTCAGCTTTTCAGCGGTGAGGACGGTTCGCGTGCTGAGACCTCTGAGAGCCATCAACCGAGTACCAAGTGAGTTCGCACCTTCTGACCTCTCACACTTCATTTCTCCAACCGGACTCCGAATCCCAGAACGCTCTGTCCTCTTAGTATCACAATGCTTTGGCTCACACTTGTCATTCTGAACTAAAGCCAGGCTGCTAAAGATACTGTGGACACAGTGTGCAGCTTTTAAATTGAACATAATGTGATGTTTGAACTTTTAACACTTCAGCTCCTCTGCACATCAAATACAAATGTTTGATATCTAAGACCCTTAATCAAGTGTCAATATCCTTTCATAGTGTGACCTACTGAACAACTAACAGCTAGGCTGACCAGAAGTCCCAGATAGTAACTAAGTACATTTATTCAAGTAATGCACTTCAGTACAAGTTGGCATACTTGTAATTAGCTTGAGTATCTCTGTTTTCTGCAACTTTATACTACAAGTCCACTGAAATACAGAGGCAGATATTGTTGTGGTTCTTTTTTGCAACATATTTGACTTTAGCTGCTAAAAGCTAAGCTTATAAAAATCCAAATAAAAAAAAATAATCAAAAAATTGCTAATTTTTAAAATATTATCAAACAGGGATTAAAGTTTATTTTTTCTCAGGAGAAAAGTTACAAAACTACCCCGAAGTAAACAAGTCAATAAAATCTGCTGTTTTTATCAAATGAAGCATTAAAATGATGAATATTGTTTTAATAATCCCGATCCAGTTATATAGTATGCTTAACTTTGAAATGTGGCATTCTGTACAATATTTACTTTAGCTTTGGAACTTCAGTACTTTTATTTTGAAAAAAAAAAAAGTACACAATCTGAGTACTTCCCTTCCAGTGAAAGCATGCTGAGCAAAAATCAAATAAAGGAAGCATGGGAAGGAAAATCATTTCCATATTTCAGTAAAAATGAAAATTTAACACATCTTCCAACACTGGGCATCTGAATAAAGCTGCAGCCATGATATTTCAGCACTGCTTTGTCTCCATCATCAAAATAGACAACAGTGTAAACACATGTATAGTCATCCAAGATTCAGTTTAAAAAACATTTCAGTTCTTTGGATAGTCAAACAAAGAAGTGGAACTGCCAAAGCCAACGTGTGCCAAGCACTATATACCATAGCAGGGCTTTGGACTCAAATGCATTTTAATAAGGAGCAGACCGCTTATTATATAATATAGGAATGTATTTCCTGGTGTTTGAACAGTGGAATTGTGATTGAAACTAAACCACATAGTTATTAGTGGTTTTACATATCCAGTGTTTGACATGGACTAAGCAGAGCCTCCTGTGTGCTCATCTCCATGCAGTACTATGGCAATGAGGAGTAACTATCAGTCAGTGACCTTATAAATGACACTTAAACAACATGTCAAAGTGTGCAATTAAATAAAACCTAAACAGAGAGTATACAATACTTCTCCCACAGTCCAGCACTAAAGTATGTGCTAACATAACATGACCTCGTAGAGTTAAATGAAAAGTTTAGTGCAACTTCCAGCTGATTTTTTTCCCCCGTTTTTTCAGTCTTTATCCCAAGCTAAGCTAACATGCTGCTTGCTGAGGCTTCATATGAGTATCTTTATCCTGCCTTGTAAGTAGTATCGATCTTTTTCTCTCTCTTTTACACCTCTGCAAGTAAGTGAATAGGAGTGTTTCCCAAAATGTCAAACTTAAACTTCAAGTGAGATTCATATAAATGGACCTTGCCTGTACAAAACTGCACAGTTCCATATTTTATTTCCCTAAACTTAAAGCCAGGCTTAAGAAAAACCGTCTTAATGACACAGTATGAAAAGAGAATCTTGCTGTTAAAGTCTCACTGTGTTTACACTGTGTTCCAACATTAACATACTTGCCTCAGTTTATTAGGCGAACAGATCTTGTTGCTACTGGCAAACCGACACACTGACAGGTGGCAATAAAAAGTGGTGGTTTTCTTTTTTATGTGCACTTTGCTCAAAGACATCAAACTGCCTTCTGCAATACTTTCACCTCAAATATTACGATTTTATGTCAATTTCAGACATGGACCTTTATATCTTGACCTGAATAAGATTATCTTCACTCCCCAATTTATTGCAGAAATCAAACAGAAGTTATATTTTAAAAGAAGACTAAGATCTAAAAACAGACGGCTAATAACTTTCACAGTCACCAACAAGTAATGTCTTTCCTCTTATGATTAATCGGGCTCGGCTGCAGAAATTATTAGCCACATATTTTCACCATATCTTTTCTCCTCTGTCACACTACTATAATTGGCGATCATGCAGGTGGATTGAATTCCTGCACAGCAGTGGAATGTAGGTCAGGGACGAGCAGATCCATGCTTAGTATGCTGCCTCGACTGTGTCTCCGTGTTTTGGCTTCCCCCAGCCAGCCAGCTAAGGATGCCCCTTAGATTTATATGCAATTTTCCAACTCACTGCCTTTTATTAAGGGACAGTAGTTCATAGCAACACTGGTGCACACATGGACTATTACACTTGTTGATTGCCACGTAAACACACAAATCCTTAAGTCACTTTCTCCATCTGTCATATTTTGTCCCCCTCTGTTTATCTAACACACACATATATTATTTTAACCCCCCCCCCCCGAGAAAAAAGGTCTGTATTCCCTCTCCATTAGTCTTCCATTAGTCTTCATTAGAGTTTAACCAGCTTAGATTTAATTTCCAGTGCAAAAATTAGTGTTTGAATAAATCATAAGGGTTTTCATACCCACCCAGCAGTCCACTCTCTTACCTTGATTCTAACTCCTGCAGTGCTTTCTTTTAAATACAGACTTTAATTATGTCATTAGGTCCTCATTGCTCAGAGGGGATTGCAGGCAAACTGAGCAATGAGCCCCAGGGTGGGTGGGTTTGCATGTGTGTATGGTTGTTTACCTATAAAGATGCTTAAAAAGGGGCATCAACCGACTTCCAGTCTCTCCCAAACCTTGTCTGGAATCTCACCCTTTTATCACTCAAATTCTTAGTAGGGGCTCAGCTTTGCACATTGGGCCGCACAGACACACACACACACACACTGAGGGAGCGCAGTCACACACATAAACTCGCTCTTTAGGCATCCAACCATTCCTCATCGTAATTTCTGGCCTAATAGCTGCATTAATGTGTCGGTGATTTGGTGTGTTTCTGGGCCTGTGGGGAAAATGTCATTGGGTGGTGTTGGGGAAGGAGGGGGGGAGCGGGGGCATCCCTGAGCATTTGACGTGGTTGATGTCTGTTTTTTTGCCCCTCCCCCTCCTCCTTCCCCTGCATTCCTTTAACCAGCCTAATCAAGTCCTGCAGGGGAGCTTGCAGCGTTCATCGTGACTCTGGCTGGGGATGTTTTCATGGAGCTCACGCTATTTTTGAGCCGCACTTCAGTAAATGTTCATACGTAGGTGCTCTGGTTTAGAGCTGTAAATTAATCTCCTACATGTCAGACTGTAATTTTTGACTCTGACTAAGTTGTTTCTTCCTCTTCCATTGTCAAGTAGTTGTCAGGTTTGTAAGAAATGGAGCAGAAAAACAGAAAAGCCACAGTTTGCCCTTTCAGAGTTTGCCAAGTACTGTACAAGGAATTTGACCTGCCTAATTGGCACAACAGCATTACAAAAGAGGTACAGAGAGGCCATGACAAAGATTAAGTGAGACAAGATCCACAGTTGTTAAGAAGCAGTATTGAGTCATACAGCGCAGAGTTCATCTGTGCTCTATTCCCATCTTTTGCTCATATTCTTTTTTCTACTTCATCTGTTTTGTTTTTATTGGATTTTGCATCTTTTAACAAATATCCACACAAACTGACAGTTGTTTTTCACTGTTCTCATTCCCCTGGATTATGAGTGGCACTGGAATCATGACACAACAAGCTTAAACAGAAGGAATGATTACAGCCAATGACTATATACATGTACCATATGTAGGGAAAATAACTGTTTTAGAACTTTCAAGACTCCACAAATGACTCTAATGACATAATGAAGTCCAGCTTAAAGAGGTGCTGCAACACGTGTTTGAGATGTAAACTACATTATGTGATTGTACTGTGATGAAACACATTACTGTTGTTTTAATATCCACATTTCCTACCAAATCCATTAAAAAAATATGCATTTAATGGAAAATATGTCTACTCACTGTCCTACACTCAAATAATCTTTAACCTCGCAAAGTCAATGCTGACATACAGTCAACCATTTGGGACCCATTATCATAATCAATTTTGTTTAGGGAAAGTGTTAATGGAGGAGGTTGCCCACTTTCACAGCCCCTGCCTTTCAATGGATGTCTATGAAGCCCCAAAAATTTGGCATAATGTTGGACTGGACTGCATTCTTTGTCTTGATGCTGTTTTAATGATAAACATCAGGGCTCGGTCTATGTTCTGACGCTCCTCAACAAACACTCAACACTAAAGAGCATTGGCCTCCTTGAGCTGCTAGTTTAGCTACATAGCTAACATAGGCTACCAGCCAGAAACTTTTACTGAAGGCCATGAGTTTGCTTTTAGTGAATGTGAAAGCTGAAACTCACTTTGTGTTTCGGGTGCAGATACAGACGGTCTGGCTGCAGCTGCTAATAGCTGATAAACTCAGACTACCAGCAGGCTTTTCTGCTGTCTTGGACACTGGTCAGTCCATCACACTGTCAGATACTGAGTCTGTATCTCCTTACCCCACACATCACACACTATGTAACCCTAAGGCCACGCCCCCTGCAGTGGTTTTCTGGCACAGTCCTCTCCTGAGTTTTTTTTACGTGCTGGAGGGGAGGGATTTAGCAGATTTTGGGTGTGAAGTTCCACTTTAAAGCTTTTGGGACATTGTATGCTAAACAAAATGCTGGACCAATAGACCAGACTGATTGACACTGACATCCCTAACTCTTTTAGCATGGCTCAAAATTCCACTGCTGCTCCATATTTTGCTAAACATGAAACTTGTCTGATAAAGTTAATCCCATCTGAATCATCTCCGTAACATGGGCTGGCAGTGGTTTTGCATTTTGTAAGGATTTGTCAGCCTTTTTTTGCTTCCTCCTTCATCTTTTGAGTTGAAAATTTTTGTTGCAGCTATCCATTTTGAGGATAATTAAATCAGTTCATGCAAATATTCAGCATGGGGACCCATTAGGTTTCAATCATGCCTAGACAAAGTCTTTGGGATTTCTTTTGTCACATTATTAGCTTTTGTGAATATAACACACACGATCCAAGTTTATTATAATCCAGTGTAATCTGTCCGATTTTACATTTAGCATGTGAATAGACATAAATAGTAACAGTCCTAATCCCCAAAGCTCAGGTGTAAAGCAACTGAACATTCCACAGGTTGACAGAGAACTACTTGGCACATTAGCATCAATTACTGTGCTGCAATTAGCCTCCAATCATTGTAATGTAGCTCACGAGTAATTAAAGTATTTTTTATAGAGCAGGTCACAGACAGCACACAAATAAACAGGATGTCATGAGCGTTAAAAGACGAAGGGTCCAGAATGGATCCTCTGCTAAGATGTACTGAACAGGGAGCTGTAAATTTTTTAAATGTCATAAATCCTCTAGAGGAAATGACCTGTGTAATAATCAGTGTTTTGGTGAGGACAAAAGGGAATTTATCGTTAATCTTCATTCTGGAGATGTAGCTGTATATTAATGTAAAGAGTAAGTGTAGTCCAGTTAATCATAAAATGACACGGTCCAGATATGAGATGCATATTAATGCAAGGCACAAATCGAGCTGAGGCTGATATATAGCTGAAGACGCAGAGCAGACAGTGCTGCCAACCTCAGCTCACACACACACACTTTAGATTAAACAGCTCATAGCTTAGGCATCAGTGTGCTTTTACAGGTCAGCAGGTTCACTCAAGCTGTCAGTCCAAGGTGCTATAAACTTTCCATCTCCAGCCACTTAGTTGATTTCCGTGTTGGTGTTTGTCCACCGCAGCCTAAAATGTAATGTAATGTAAGCCATCTGAACCTGGATCAGCTGATGTATAAACTGTTAGTTCTTCCACCTCTCTGCCTTGCTGTCCTACGACCCCTCAGTGCTCTTTTCTCACACTCTCTCTGTCTGTTTTCTCTTATGTTGAGTCGGTATGGGAACAGAAGGCCAGAGCTCAACTTAAACACAGACACACACACACACCCTCAGACTTGTATCAACGAACACATTGTTCCTGAGCCACTGTACATGTCCTGGGCTGCGGTGTTGATTGATGTGCTAACATGGTGATCCTGCCAGTTGAAGTGACAGATACATTTTGTAAGCTTCATCCATCGGCTGCCAGCAGAACCTAAAATTCCAAAATGTGTCACCATTACATCACCACCTACCATCTCCCACCTGATTGGCCATTACTCTCAGGTCTAGAACCATGTAGCTGGAGACCTTGTATGAGGCCGGTCATTTGCCTCATCAAGGCTGACATGACATTGTGACAGACCGCTGTGTGGGTCTTAATAGTCACAGGACATAGCTGACAACTTGTTTGTCAAGAATCAATATGTTTAACTGATTTTTGGAGGTGAAGCCCCCTCTTTTTAGAGAAATAACTATAACTATAAGACACACAGCCTATCGCACAAAACCAGGCATTGTGCTATGGTGACGTTCTAGCATGAGTTTGCATGGGTGCATGAGTATCTAGTGGATGAAAAGAGCAAAATAGAAAGAACAAATTCCACATCTAGATTTTTGCTAAATTATTGAGAAACCCAAACCTTTTTGGTTTGGTTTGGCTTTTTTCCACTTCTTTTTCAAAGCATAAGGTGCCTCCACTAACTGTTTAAATAATTAAATTACTGCATACTCTAACATTTAAAATATATTGTCAGCAAATGTTACTTTAGCGACCTTGTTTCAGCTGCTATAATATGCAAATAGAAGTGAAGAGCTGTTTTAATGGGTTTTAGTTTCAGGCCTTGAGGTACAGAAACCTAGAATACTGACTTCAGAATGCTGAAATAGAATTTTTCTGTTCTGTTTCTGGGAGTGAAGGTATCTTTGTTATGCACAGAAGAATTTATTACCAGGCTTCAGTTGCCCTTTTCATTGACCATTCAGCAAACACTTCTGCATTTTTTAGAGCCAAACATATATTTAAAATAGTCAAGGACCTCAGGATGATTAGGGCTCACCTAGTTTGGTGGGCAGGAGTCTGAAATTGCATGGTATTATCTGCCTGCTGGGGGGGATTTATGTATTATCCCACCCTAGTTATCAATAGTTCCTTAAAGCCAGACCAGCTTAAGTTAAAGAGGGAACTCAAATGATTTAACACCTTAAGTTCAGCTTAGTTGACCATGGGAGTATTATTGAGCTCGTCTCTTACTGCATCAGAGAAAATAATCTCTGATGACATCACCAGGGTTATTGTGGCTTGGATTTGGTTAAAACCAAGAAAAGAGCCTTCTTTACAAAGATAGAAGTTGCAAAATTATAGAAGTGCAGAGGAGTCAGACTGACAGAAGGATTTCACAGGCTCAGAGACTTTAGTGAAAAGGTTTTGCTGGTAGAACAATGGGAAATGTAGGTTGCAGGACTTTTACCACTTGACCAATATTATGAATAAAAGTGAGAATATGTCTGTCTACTTTGATTGATCTTTCTCAATCAATAAATCAGTCCGTCTCTTGTAAATATAATTTAAACTTTTTCTATAGGATATAAACTTGAATGCACAAAATCAAAAGACACCTCCCTTGGATAGCACCTACAGAGGGTTGCATCTTAAATGCCACCTTCTCAATAGAAACTTTTAAACTGTCTTGCTAAACTCTCTGTGCTAAAGTCCTTGATTTACTGGTAAGAGAGGTCCCATGCCGTTAGCATAAACATCAGATAAACACCAGAACTCAATTTCCGCACCCAAACAGCTGCAACACCATCTTTCATGCACCTGAGGCCCAAACTGACAAGCCAACACCATATGGTCACACAAGTGGCATCTCCTTTTTGGTAACCTGGTGGATTCAGATATTTTCTTTTATTTAGCTTGATTTAAAAAAGGTCAAATCTTCTTTGCTGCTGCCAATATATTACCAGTTTTGCTTAAGTTTTGACCTTTATTACACCTTTTTCTCTTATCCATGTACCTTGGAAGTATGTGAAGTTGTGCCAGAAACCCCAACTCTGCTAATAAAACTTAATTCCAAATTTACTACCCCACTTTGTCAGCTGCTTTCTGGTTACTAACTGGTAACTAGTGGTTACTAAATAATTTTATTAACCCCATACTAGAGGCAATTTTCCTTACAAACCCATGTTTAGGAGGCCATGATTCATTGGTATCTAATTGTAAAAGGAGGGCGGCGGTTGCATGATACCCCAGGCCTGCAAATAAACAACAGACACGACAGGATAAAACACTAACATGCTTTCCCTTGCAAAGTTGATGAGTGTTGATGAAACTTTGCATGCTGCGAATTAGCCACGTTAGGGTGAGCAAGTGTTGAGTGATAAGCCACAGGCAGCGGTCAGTAGACAGTTATCACAGAACACAACCCTCTTTACACACACACGAACACACATCAAACCACCGGGACACGTCTCTGTCTTAACGAGAACAAGCCCGAAATGGCCTTTGCACGCTTCTTTATTGCTTAGCAGCAACATGTGCTCTTTCAACAAATCCTTCCAAACTGGCTCACAGACCAAATGCACTCACGCACACATTTTCCTCACTCTTTAATATGCAAATAGACAAATGCATGCGTGCATGTGTGTGCTGTGACTTTATTTTAGCCCATGCATCAGTAATACGGAATGCGTTGTCCTGTTCTCCGTGCTTTGTTAGACCCAGAGTTTGAGGAGTGCCTGGTTCATACACACTGTCTTGTACTTGATAAGCCCTAAAGGGAACAACAGCACAACAACATCATCGACCTCCCAACTCCCCGTGTGCTCACTGCCCTCCTCCTCCTATCGCACATTGTTTGCAGAGCCTCATTACTGTAATTAAAGAGCTCGCAGTAACGTCCTAGCTTCTATTCTTTGCAAGTCCTATAAGTCACCCTTTGACTTCTGCTGTTGTATTGTGATGTGGGAACAGAGGGAGAGCCTGGTCGAGTCAGGGGACGGGTTTGATCCAGGGGCTCCTTGTTTGTGAGTGGAGCTGAGGAAATAACAGACTGATAAGGTTAGGAGGAGTTCAGAATAGGAAGTTGTTTGCCAGAAGCAACGAATGTCACAGAGTAATCCCTGCTCTTCCCTGTCAATCCCTTTCCTGCTAAAAAACAAAAGATGTTGTTGGTGGAACCTCAGCATGAAACCCAAAGCAGCTCTTGGCACGTTTGTGATATTTAGTTGCTTAAAAAGAAAAAGAGATATTCTGTTTTACTTTACTTTTTGGTGCAAATTTATTTCCAGTTCAAGGTTTTTCTTTGATCGCCTGGAGTCCTGCGGTGCTTTAGTATTCCCAAATAGCCTGAAGAAAGGTACGCAAGCAGCTCCCCAACAGAGCTGAGTCAAAGGGATTTGAGTTTAGCAGCGTTAAGAGGGAAATTTTGTGTCTTTTATAATTATCATTCTGTTTAGAGAAGGAAGAGCTTCAGGTGGAACGATGTGGATACAAACATCAGGGATCATTTCAGAAAAGCAATTTCTTTCTTTCTTTCTGTCTGTCTTTTTTGTTTAACAGTCCAGGGACTTTACTTTTAAGCATGTAAATGGTTCTGAATATGAAAACACGTAAACTGGTATATGCCAAAATTTAAAAAAAAAATTAACGACTTCATTTGAGCTGTTTAACATCCATCTGTTAATGCACATACAAAAATATTTACAGAAGCACTCAAAGATGCTATGAATATATATCTATAGTCAACCACATCCCTTCAAAAGCCCTAATAATCTTAATATGAAGGCTATCTAAAGGCAAATAGAACTTGTGGAGTATCACAAAATATTAACCAAAAGTAGAGGCTTTACTTCATTTACAGAAATGAAAAGAGTCAGAGCCAATAAGATAAAGATAATCTAAGAAACAATATGAATGCATTGCTATAGGTAGTACTGTATTGATTATCTGCTACAATCTATACACACTTTAATACACAATTTGGTTTAATTTAATTCCTAAGCACACATGAATTCCGGTGAATAAAAAGTGATGCAGTGTGCACAGTTGGTCCTGTTCTCCAAAAGGGCAGTCACAGGTTTTATTTAAAGAGATGTTACACTTACTGCACCCACTTTTTTTTTCCTTTGAGGCTAATGACACAAAGACAGAGAAAAGAAAAATTATGGCGTCATTTAATTGTGAAAGAAATAGTTTCTTGCATTCTGTTACAAATTCAAAGTCTAACAGTTATGCTCAAATGCTTAAGAGTTACGTCATGTGTCAGTAATTTAGGAATCTGTTTGCCTCAGATGACGTCTTTGAATCATGCACCATTTGTTTCGTTTCACAGTGGTCAGTTTTGCATCTTAACATTCATAAATTCTAATGCACAAAAAGAGGGTTCATTGAAATGAGCTCTCGTCTTGGTTGAGCACAATACTTTGTTTATGTATGGTTGATAAATGAGGACGCAGGTCTAACAAAATCAGATTTTTCTTCCTGTAACTCATACAAATTGTTGTACAAAAAAAAAACAAAACAAGTAAACTCACTCAGGCGAATAAAACAGCAGGTAAACAGAGTTCAAACGGGAACTCTGTTCTCTTTTCTCTCCATCAGTTTTCATTTCTCTGCATGTACTCTTTCTTCGGGTCACATGGCTCGCTTATGCAGAGGCACATTTCCATTTCAGAGATGTCTAGTCATCTCCGTCTGGAGTCGCTGACACGCAGCTAGTTACCATTCACTCAGAGCAAATAAGAAGAGACGCAGGTGTAGACTGGCCCTTGACTCAGAAAGCCCATTAGTTCACAATACACAAACTACAAAGCAGGCGGGGTCGGAGTTGGAGCTGGACAGGAGAGCAGAGGAAGCAGACCTAATCTGCCTGCTAACAGATGGCTCCCCGATCACACACAGCCACCCGCCTGCCAGCCATGTTGGAATGGAGTAGCCGCCCACAACGAGGTTGGAGAGGGCGCGCAGGCGGAGGAGGAGATGATTGTTATTGAATATGAAATATCGATCACTTGGAATGAGCACATTATTCAGGTCGGGAGTGGCTCAGAGGATTGATTCTGTTATCTGGGAGATAAACAGAGCTGCTTTTCAGGATATTCATGTTTGTCTGCGTCGCAGATTGAAAGTTGTCCTTGTACGGGGATCTGGTTGATGTATTGTTTTATGCCTTAATTTATACAACCGCCACAGTAACAATCAATCTCATTTTTGCCACAACACACATATATTATGTCCTTATACCATAGACTGAATTAATCTGTAACTGCCATCCCTCCTCTCCTTTGAAACTTACCTGCACTTTGCATTTAATAGCCACACATAAAATCTAAATTATAGAAGGTGTAGCTTTTCTAATGATCACCAGATGCTTTGTCCAGTAAGGTTCACTAAAATTCAAATTCTAATTTATTACAAACAATATAATACTAGATATACTTTTTTAATTATCAGAGGTTCAATTTTTAAAAAAGAAGGAAAACACACAGGCTATTATTTCCAATATTACAATTAAAGAAAATGATATGAGTTGACCATCTAACTGTACAGAAAGCAACTTCTTTGTAGTCAAGGATGATGGTAGATAAAGTAGTAGCATCCAAAACACATGTCAAAATTTCATTCTAAACATTGTTTTTTGTTTTTTTATAAAAAGTACACTCTGGGACCGGTATGAGGCAATGTTTTTATTATGAGGTCCCATTTTGTTTTATCTTGTGATGCTCGGGGACACACCTGCAAACAGGGTGCTTAGTTTCTGATAGCCAAACATACCTTCACACTTTGCTTTAGTGCTGTGTCAGCACTGGAGAGGGCCAGAGGACTGTCCTACGAAGTTAAATTGATGGGGCAGTAAGAAATGTTGAGTCTGAAGTCAGGTATTTGAGAGTGGCTCTAGTTTAACCTGGGTAGATCACCACTGTGTAGAGCTGTTTGGAATTTCAGCTTGAAAAAGGCTGGAATAAGTCAAATTATGTAAACTTGTTGAGCCATGATGGTTTTACAAAAGAGTGTCAGGGAGAACCTGTATGGTGAAACATTTGCACATAGTGGGAAGCAAGGCCTGGCATTAAAATGGCTGAATCCCTGTGAAAGAGAAAATAATTTTATCAACGTCCTCACAAACATTCACTGAAAATAGCTGGCATTCCTTATTTGTTGCATGATCAAAACCTCTAAAAAACAGTAACATGCAGAGAGCAGAAGGGCAGGAGAATTTACCCCAACCTCCACTCAGACCACAGAGTGTCACAATGCGATCATTTTTTACCAAATTGTTTCAGAAATTATTCTGTAAGTTTGAAACACCAAACAATTTGATAGACTTTCAATATTTTCTGTGACATAAATTGTATTTGGTTTGGTTTTTAGTATACCTTTGACAAACCACAGCTGTGTTCCTTTAGATTTTTAGACTCTTTTTCAAAACCAACATAATTTATACTCTTTTATGTGCAATTTTTACTTCCTTGTTTTCTCAAGCAAAGTCAGTTAAAGTTATTAATCTAGTTCACTGTTTATTGGACGCTAATATTCGTCATACCGAGGATTCAGAGAGATTTTCCCATTCAAACCCAGCTGCTTTGTATGATTCATGAGAAAGCATGTGGCAAATGATCAGTGTTTTTCTCTCAGTGAATACCAGCACGGGGCGGCTCAAGTATTAAACTCTCATTGTGCAGACGTGGCTCCACTCTGGATCGCAGTGTATGAAAGCAGCCGGTGTGCTTCTCCCTGCAGCGAACACTAATCCCAGCTGCTGTCACTAACTCAGATACAGCTAAGCAGCATCCTAACAGCTCAGCACATTACACTATGGAGGGCAATCGTTTGAAGACGCTGCTGCTTAATGTGTGCTGTGTGTGTGTGTGAAATGTAACGTAATGTTTGCCTTCAGGCAGGCAAAGTGATGTGCATTGCTGTTGTAGGCCTGTCAGGGTTTGTGAGCCTCTACACCTCTGTGACAGCAGCTGTATGATTCAAAATACTTTTTTCTTTGTAATTTCAGAGCAATTATGTTAAACGGGTGTCTTACCAAAGAGCAAGTTGCAACAGATCACTACAGGCAATGAGTCACACTTTCATTCAAATCCCTGCACTGGATGGCTTGTTTTGAATCGTGACATGTTGTTTGTCATGTAAACAGCGCCTCAGCACAGCATTCAATACCTTTTTTCATAGTCTGATTATGAGTTTCGGAGGGATATTTTCTTCACGATTCTCATCTCACACTGTGATCGTATACACGGCTGGTAATTGCGCAATGCATCCAATTGCACAGTGTGGCAGTTATGCACAAATTAAAATAACTTAAAAACAGTTTTTTTTCCGAAAGTCGTGGATGTCATTCGAGAGTTTCTGTGTTTTTCGCTGCTGTCACTTTCTCCCCAGCTGAGTTTCGTGTTAAGATCTTCCCCTTTGAAACAAAAAATGATGCTGTGAAAGACACAATCCTCACATGTGTGTTATCCCACAGATGCTCCTCACTGTCAGTCATCTTTTAGCTGAACCTTTGCTCCTCTCCTCCTTTTTTATCTCCTCCCTGCCTCTCCTGGCTGTCTTCTCCTCATTTGTTCTCCATATCTTCAGCAAATCTGCAAAATCCTCCCTTTTTTCCTTCCATCTGTCAACAGCGTCAACAGTCTCTTTCTCAGCGTGTACCCACATGAAACAAGTAGTTTACTGAATCTATCTATAAATATGAAATGTTTCTCATGTGGTTTGGGGCACCACTCCCAGATGGCACAATGTGGATGAAAGGTGCAGGGACATTTTATTTTGAATTTTATTCATTGTACACGCCTTGTAAATCCATTTGTTTCATTGAAAGCAACAACACCAAACCAGAAGGGAATCCAATGAAGGCCACCGCATGTAAAACCCAAACACAACACTTTATATCTATTTAAACTATGTCAGTTCACAATAATGTTCTCATATTTTACCCGATTTTGGAGAATAAAAAAAGAAGTAGGCCTGGTATATATTCTGATGTCCTTTCTCATAAAACACAAATTTTTATCACACTTTCTCAGCGTACAATGTGTTCACATTGCATTATTTAGCACTCACTATGCAAATTAATTAAGGCAATTTGCAGTTTAATAAGAGAAAATTATAGCTGGTGTGCACTGCTTATAAATTATGACACATTCAGCCACTCTGCACAGACATGTTAAAAACCAGAGCAGCAATTCCCAGCTTCACTCACTGTTTTTCATGGCATTTTGCAGATTAACATAAAGTGAACAAAATGTAACATTTCCTCTTTAAAATGTCTATTATTGACTCATTTTTTATGCTTTGACAAGATGCGTTCTTCGATTGTTTCCTAGAAAATTCAAATCCAGAGAAATACGCTAAGTTTATTCAAGGTAATGTTAACTTCAGACCAAATTCTAAGTAAACAGTAGTTGACTTGGAAGTTTACAACAATTTGACTAAACTTAAAATA
>JAPZDY010000014.1:14598255-14612794 GCA_029783645.1 Ctenochaetus hawaiiensis | reverse complement strand
GATAGATAGATAGATAGATAGATAGATAGATAGATAGATAGATAGATAGATAGATAGATAGATAGATAGATAGAAATGAATAAAATCTGTGTATGAAAGGAGGAGCAAAATCTGAGCTAGAACTGCAAAGGGACAGAGCCAGATTTAGCAGAGGGAGTGTGTGGGCGGCAGGAAGTGTGTGTGTGTTGTCAGAAACTTGAGGGAACACTGTCCAGAGCTGACAGAATCGGGGATGTACTGCATGAAAGGCGAAAAGCAGGTTCTTTCAACTGCGGAGTTAATTCAGAGCACACTGTAGGTGCTCTGCTTACAGTCGCACGGGCTGCTAACAAATCTCTGCTCTTCCGTTTGAATCAGGACTCTTGTGTTTTATCCAAATGTATTTTTAACCTTTATTCATCCAAGGGAGGATGTTACCGAACACGCTGTGTGTTTCCTACAGTGGCCTGCTGAATATTTATGCAGTAACGCACATTAACAGCCACAACAAACACAAAGAATTGGCAGGCTTTTAGTTGGGATGTGAGCATCTTTAGCTCTCAGTGCTTTGCTCATAGGCACTTTATGACAGTAGTGCAGAGATTGTCACTGCTGGTGTGATGATAATGATATGTTGCTGCTGTGTGCCACATTAGAGGCTCATCACTGGTAGGTACTACTGTAAACTTTTGTTTTTGGGTTGTGTGCTCATTCTCATCGGTACAGTACGTACATACAGTTGTGGTATGTCACTGCTGTTTGCTGTGAAGTCAGTGTCTATTTACAGGCCTTGGGGAGTGCTACTGCATGAGTGAAAAAAATTGTATAAAGAATTTTTTTGGCCCCAGAGGAAGCAGCATGAAATCTGAAGAGGACAAGATTGAAGATGACAAAAAAATTTGTGGCTGTAGAGTAAGAAAGAAGTCTTGTATCGACTCGAGGTTTAATCATCTGCCATTGGCAAAACAGACTTAAATCTCTGACCTAGCTGTTGATGGTGGTGTTGTGTTGTGAGTAAATTTACATGTTTTGTTTTGACAAGGAGGCAGAATGGAATAAAAGAGAGGATTTCTCTTGTTCTTCTGCATTCATTTTGATGCTTTCCTCAAACTTAACTTCCGCCATTCAAGCACAAAGCTAAATCAATACAGTTCTGTTGTAATGCAAGTTATATGTCACAGGGTTGATGTCATTTGTGCATGTTTATGGTATTTCATCATATTAATCATTAAATTAATATAATACAAGAAGTGGTATAGGGCAGTTGAACAGCAGTCATGTGCTGTGATTCAGGCATCACCTCAATAGCTGCATATGGATCCTGTGCTAGTGAAAACTGGCATTTCTCACTGGAACATAACTGTCATGTTGTTTTTTTGTGGCATACAGCAGTGGCATACCAAGGGCCAGCAGGGACACAAGCTAGTAAAGAACCATCATAAGCCAGAGGGGACTGGTGCACTGTTTTCATGTGTTATTCCACCATCAGTATGTTGGTGGTATCTGCCAGAGGGATGGTGTTAACTTGCACAAAGCAGCTGCATGTCTTTATAAGCAGTTGTATAGGTCAAAAGAATTGCTATATACCAGTGAGAAGTGCTTAATGGCAGTGGGATATGACTGACAAACCATTTATGAGTAGAAGATTCTATGCCACCAGATCAAGAATTGCAGTCCAGCATTCTGTTTGGATTTTTTAGCGCTACTCCTTTATTGGTCATGGTTTGTCAATTTTAATTTGCAGCAACAGTGTACAGTTGCAGAAAAAAAAAAAAAAAACGTCCTCCTGACAAATTAACAAACTGAATCACTTGTGTTTTTTTTCCAAGAGCCAGGCGCCATATTGTTTACAAGTAACTCGGAGCACTGCGCTTCATCTGCGACAATGAATGACTCTGTTTTGACAATCCTTCATTTAGATGTTTAAATAATATAAAACAGAGAGGCTAAATTCCCTGCGCTGTGGTGTGTAGTGGGCTTTTATTTCTACAGTTTATCATCATTATTTGATTTTCATTAAGCTGTTGCAAGTCTTTTTGATGAAATGAATAAAGACACTGAATTGTGCACTTGACGCTGTAAGTGTGTTTTAATAGACCAATACACGGCCTTGTAAATGGCTGCAATTGAGATGCACTTAGTTTGTTGCTCATCCACCAGTGTATTCAGCACCAGTTTTGAAAGGGTTCCGCACTTCCACTTATGAAAGAGGTTTGATTTTCAGTTTTAACACTAACATAAACCTGATCCACGCAAGTACACATCTACTGCGTGTGCATTAATGTGCCGTTGTGGTTGACCTTGCCCTCGTCTCTTCTCTCAGGTATGCGTATCCTGGTGACCCTGCTGCTGGACACACTGCCCATGCTGGGTAACGTGCTGCTGCTCTGCTTCTTTGTCTTCTTCATATTCGGCATCGTAGGTGTCCAGCTGTGGGTCGGCCGCCTCAGAAACCGCTGCTTCGTGGAAGACGACTTCCCCTTGTGAGTTCTTGGTTTGCCATGTCATTATGTTATCTGTGAATTTGTGCCAGTGTGTATCAATATTTTTTCTCTGTTTCTATTTTGGTACTCACATCTGTTATGCTCATTGTAATGTTAACTGCAGGATTGAATGATATGCGTTTCTTAAGGGCCAGTGTTGGTCACACTACATGTTTGATATGATAGATGGAGGTTGAAAGTATCTGTGCTAAGTAGCACTTTTGAACACTTGTACTCTTACTGAGTATTTATATTTTATGCTACTTCATACTTCTAAGAAGGAAAGATTGTTTCACATCAGTGCAATATGTTTTTTTTGAAAGATGTTGCTATTAATTACTATTTAGATTAAAATGTCACTTACTAAACACATTCATGTCTCGTTTAGCTTATCAATTAGAATGCACTGTTAGAGATTTAAAGACCCAATAACATTATATAAAGCAGTTTTAATTAAGTAAACATTAGTCAATATTCCTTAAGACTCAGTCTGTAGGATTTACTGACATCTAGTGGTAAGGTTGCAAGTTGCAAACAACTGATTATCATTCATTCTGCCATTCAAATTGAGGAGGAGAATATTAAGTGGATGTAAAACTTTCCAAAAAAAATCAAAAACACCAGTGTTTGATTTGACCTTCTTGGGCTACTGTAGAAACATAGCAGTTCAACACTATGGGCTGCATGGAAGAGGACCCACACTGTAAATACAGCTCATTCTAAGAATAGAAAACACAGCAAAACTTGTTGTTTTATGTGATTACACTCTTATGACAACAGAGATAGAAATTTTACACAAAATATTTACAGATGGCTCACTGAGATCTTACACACTGGATCTTCAGAGTACCATTTATCAACAGCAATGATCCAATAACATAATCCTGACAGTTGCCATTCTTCACAAACATCTACCTTTAATTTTGATACTTTATTCACACATTGTGGCTAATTTCTCACTTTTGTTATTTTACTTATCAAGGACTCATTTTATTGACACATTCTTGGTCAGACTTTGATCTGTTGTACTTGCTGATGCTGTGTGCACAGTTTTCCTGTGCAATGAGGGATTTTCAGTAACATTTTGGCCAGACTCTCTTTCAGCTCCATCGCCAGATAAATTGTTTAATATAACTTGGCTAAGCTGTTGGCTTGTTTACAGTCTGTCTGCCTGACTGACTGCTCATTTCTTATTCCCGTCAGTCGGTTCTCAAATCTCGCCAATTACGTCAGTGTGAACATTTTCACCGGATGATGTAAAAAATATATTGAAAAAAATGCAGCACATTAAAAGGTAAAATGGCTGTATATGTAAAGAGACTATCTCAATGTAAAAAAAAAACATATTAATGCCATCAACAGCCTTCAAATTCTTTATGTTTGCCAAAGATGCATTAGGTGACTGGATTTTGTTGTTTATTATTTATTAATAGAGTTGAGAAAAACAGCACGAATGAGAGAGAGGTCTACTGGAGGCCAAGGTGATACCTTGGAGTAAACCTTGACCCCAGACACCAAACTAGATCATGCACCAAAGTCAATGACGTTAGCAATTACAGAGTCTAATCACAGTGATGAATGTGAGGATGACAAGCAGTGGAATAATGAGGAATATCTCATGTGGCCTATGGTATATGGAACACGGCCACCCATGACTTATTCATGTTCCCTGTGTCATCCTGTCTTCATTACTCTCTATAGGATTTATGACGGCTCAGAGCTATAATTTAAATTTATGTGTAATGGATTTGGTGAGCTGGCATATTTTTTCTGTCATCATCATCAATTTTTGGATCTTCTTTACATCTCTGAAGGGTCTGTCTTTCTTTGTCAGACGAATGCCACGCAAGTCAGAATCAGTTAAAAGTCATAACCGTATCTGACTCAACGCCTGCTTCTGTTTCTCTTAAAATCATATTGCTGATAATTTTGGTGCTTAAGCGAAGGAACAGCTGTTAACTGTTAACTGGGTTGACAGGGGCTTTATTATACTGATTGAGAAAATGTTCGAGCTCCTGGTAGGAACCACATCTCATGCGTCATTTCAGGGTGTAATAAATCAAATGTGTTTCTTACTGAGCTCAGCAGACCAAGAAGTGTTCTTGTAGATCATCCAAAAGTATAAAGCACAGTTTAAAATAAGGAAATATAAATTATTAAGCGAGTGTGAAGTGGTCCTGAAGTATACAAGGACTGGTCTTGTTCCCAAAAGTTTTAAAGGCTACAATACAATTAATAAAGCCTGCCAGCTGAACGTGTGTTGAGAGACAAGCCAGATATCGCACAGACGCACATATTAATTATTCCAGCCAGAGGAGTGCTCTGTAACAGGTATGCCAAGAAACGGTGAGGTGAGGCAGGCAGAAAAAACTTGTGCGCTCATCCCACACAATGCACACAGGGGTCTCCCCAACCATTTAGCCCCAGGTTTGTCAACACAATTAAGCTGGCTTCACTGATTAGTTCCTCCTCTCTGTTTGACGGAACGTTAATCAGTGAAAATCAGCTGCTGTCGGATTTGCATGTAATTTAAACCTGCAGACTTTTGGCGCATTAAAGTCGATCCACTTAAAATTCTACCCAGTGTGTGCCAAAATTCAAAGGCAGAATCATTACTTCATAGAGAAGCGCCCAACCATTTTAACTGCCTCTACCTGGCAGTGAAAAGCGGGTTGCAGTTGAACAGTGATGGCTGAAGGGCAAATATGGTTTCTTGTAGGAAGACAAGTCTCTGTCTTTTGCAGATTTTTTGGGGACAAACCAAGGTGAAAATGACGCTTTCATGGTTTGACAATATGTGGCTTGATTTGATTTCTTTTAGGAAGACGAACAAGAGTTCTCAATCATTATAGTTGTCAGTTAAATCTGTCAATTATTTTACTGGAAATATTTGCCTCAGTTAACCCAAGTGTATTTTTTCTTACTCTATTACAGTGCTAGGTATCTTTTAATGTAAGATTACTCTACTTTAAAATTAAAAAAACCCACATTTGTTCTTTAAATATTGAGAAATGTATTTCATAAGCAATTAAATGCCACTTTTCTTATTTCAATTCACTGGGTAGTTTTACCTCTACAACCTCAGTGGTCTGATATATTCAGTAGCATACAGTGGCTTAAGTTTACAATTTTTTGGTAATTGCCTCAGTATTGCCCTGTATTGGGTCAGGCTGTGCCATCCCAAATCTGAGCCAAGTGTAAAAATCAGTAGGCTTACCCCTGCAATCCCCTCTCTTTTTTCTTTCCTAAAGCCCCCTCGCCGCTAGATACTACCAAACTGAAAATGACGACGAGAACCCCTTCATCTGCTCGCAGCCCAGAGACAACGGCATGAGGGACTGCAACTCTGTGCCCAAGCTGTACGAGGAAGGCGTGCAGTGCAACCTGGACATGTACTCCAACATTACTGACAACACCACCTGCATCAACTGGAACCAGTACTACACCAACTGCTCTGATGGTATGATCAACCCCTTTAAGGGAGCCATCAACTTCGACAACATCTTCTATGCCTGGATTGCCATCTTTCAGGTAAAACAGCCATTGACACCTGCAAGGTACTAAATAACACCAGGTCCAAAAAAAATTGATCATGCATAAGACATAAAAAACTTAGCGTTGAGACACCTCTAGTAGGGTTTGTTCGTCGTCCAAGTCCGTAATTCATGATGTAGATGAAAAGAGATAAAGGGAGTGATGTGATATCAGAGAACTGGAGTTTACAGGATTAGCAGGTCACTGCAGCCACACTACAAGGCTTCAGCCTTAATTTCTCACACCATTTGTTTGCTATCTTCATCATCATGTTAGAAGCCTTTCTAGAGTGTTTATTCATCGTTAAGGGGGGTAATTTTGGAAGATGAATGCAAAACTGGAGATGGGGTTGCCCACAAGTCTGGCCACATAAGAGAAGTGTTGGGGATTAAGCTTCTGCTAAATCGTGGTATCTGAAACACACTGGATTATAACATATGTGATCTTTTTAATCCTATTATTTATTCCCTATCGTTTTTATGAATCGTCAATTGCTACTTTTCTTTGGCCTCCATATCCTCTGTGCTCTATACTCTGCCTGTGTTCTTCTTTAGGTGATCACTCTGGAGGGCTGGGTGGACATCATGTACTTTGTGATGGATGCTCACTCCTTCTACAACTTCATCTACTTCATCCTACTCATCATTGTAAGTGCCACTTCATGGTGCCACCAGCTGTGTGTGCGTGTGGCTCTGCCTGCCACTGATTT
The DNA here is from genome assembly GCA_029783645.1 of Ctenochaetus hawaiiensis. Lineage (NCBI taxonomy): Eukaryota > Metazoa > Chordata > Actinopteri > Acanthuriformes > Acanthuridae > Ctenochaetus > Ctenochaetus hawaiiensis. The sequence continues at coordinate 14,606,089 of JAPZDY010000014.1, read as the reverse complement.
AACAAGTGGGTCAGTTAGGGGACAGTTGTGTAAGCATCCACTGAGACTGTGTGAATAACAATGTCATCCAACCCCTTCTTGTCCACAGATTGGCTCATTTTTCATGATCAACCTGTGCCTGGTGGTCATCGCCACTCAGTTCTCAGAGACTAAGCAGAGGGAGAGTCAGCTGATGAAAGAGCAGCGGAAGCGTTTCATGTCCAACGCCAGCACCCTGGCCTCCCTCTCCGAGCCGGGCTCCTGCTACAACGAGCTGCTCAAGTACCTGGTTCACATCATCCGCAAAGGGGCCAAACAAGTGGCCCACATCTGCAGATTCTTGGCTCGCCGTGCCGGATTCAACATAGCCGCCTCGCCCCCGGCCTCAGAGCCCCAACGCAGCCATAGAAGAAGGAGGAAGTCCTCTAGGCAGGGGTCTGTGTTGGTCCATAACATGCTGCACCATCATCACCACCACCATCACCACCACTACCACCTGGGAAATGGCAGTGTGAGGGGAGGAGGGAGCAGCAGGTGTCTGGAGGGTAGAGATGTAGAGGCTGGTGCTCATAACAACAATGGAGGGGTTCTTGTATCAAGCACCGGCACTGGACACCTTGCGTTGCCCCTGCTGCCCTCAGTGACAGCAGCCACCTCTGATACAAACCTGGCCACTCTGTTCAATCCTTCTGCAGGAGCTGCCGATTCAGCTTCAGTTCACAGTGTTTTCAACACAGAACCTCTCCGCTGTACCCCCTCGCCCTACCCCCTCTCCTTAGCTCCGGCCCCAAGCAGGGTCATGAAGAGGAACTCTGTGCCCTTCGCAGCCCCAGGGCCTAAGAACTACCCTACTCTGCAGGCTCGAGTCCTGGCGGAGTCTAGACGGGGGAGTGCTGCTGCCAGCACTCTGAGTCACATTAACTTCAACCTGAATATTCCACCGGTGCCCCTAGAAAGACGACCGTCAAGCCTCGTGGACACACACAATCTCACAGGTAGACAAATCACAACAACCTAACATGGATGTGGTCACTGAATCACTCTACAAGAACAGAAATACAGTGTTTTAGTGGTTCCATTGGTTGTATTGATTAGAGTTAGCTGAGGTGGATTGACTTTGCTTTCTCTATTATGCAAAAAAAAGAAGACAAACAGGGTTTGAAAAGAACAAGAGCATTTCTTTGAGTCAGCATCAGTTTTAGTTGAAGAAAACCATGCAGCACGTCACTGGCAATGCTCCTAATTTCTGAAATCAAATGAACCCTCTAACTAAAAGGCTATCCAGAGTGCAGAGTTTTTATGAGAGACAGAAAGAGTGCTAATTACAGTCAATTACTGTTAATCCCTCATGTCCAAGCTCACAGTCCAAGTTCTGTAAGGCACTGGGCTCAGCAAAAGTCAGGTCAGGTCTGTTCAGGCTGTACAGACGATGGAGAAGCTGACAGCGAGCCACACAGGACACAGCACTGTCTTTACAGACAAGGCATTACTCACCGAGCACACGCTGCCAATCACCATCACACACTTCATGATACACACCTTAATATCCTTAATGTTGTAGTTCTCAACAGATCTCTTACATTAGATTTGAGGGTTTGTCTAATTCACATAATTTATTGAATTTTTCACAAGCTTCAGCAGTTTCTTTCCCTTTTTTTTCACTTTCTCCATCTGACCTTTCTCACTCTGCTGCAGCCCAGCTCTCCAGCCAGCTGTCGGCTCGTGACCTCAGCACCACCAGCAGCGCCATGGACACAGCCGCATTGACACTGGACCCGGAGAGTTGCCCTTACTGTATCAAGGCCCTGGCCAATGAATCAGAGGGTGGCACTGATGGCAATGAGACCCCCGGAGACTCCGACAGTGACGGCATGTACGAGTCCATCCAAGACCACCACCACAGGGACAGGAGAGACAGCCATCCCAAAAGGAAGCACCGCAGGCTGGGCAAAACTGCAGCAAACATCGTGCACTTCTGGAGGCTGGTGTGCGACACATTCAGAAAGATCGTGGACAGCAAGTACTTTGGACGAGGGATTATGATCGCTATCCTGATCAATACTCTGAGCATGGGGATCGAGTACCATGAGCAGGTAAGCGTACTTGTGTGTATATCTGGATGTTTCGTTAAGAAAAGTATGAGCGTGTGAAGTTGAGTGTGGCTTTTGGATGGTGCCCCTTTAAGCAAACAGTGGGATTATGGAGTTGTTCATCATGGCAGGTGTTATTTTAACTTGGATCCCCTGCACGTGTGTCATTAGCTGTGATTGTGTAAAGTACACAGCCTCCCACAGGCTCAAGTGGAATTCCTGTTGTCTCTCTCACATCTCCTCTGTTTAGAAAAGAGTAATTACAGCCACGTGAGAGACAAAACGGAAATGAAAGAATATGAGAGACTGACCATACAGAGAGCCAGAGAGACAGAGAAGTAGCAACAGGGGTGAAATAATGGTTGAGGAAGGCCCAACAACATCTGATTTTTCCTTTCTTTCTTTCATTCTCAGCATGCAGAATTTTACTCCTGGGTTTCCCTATGACCCAGTGCACCATTGATATAATGAATGCAATCTGTATCAGGACATCTTATCTGGATTAAGAAAGAGGTGGTGTAAATGCAAGCAGAACACAATGCAATTTACCAGACCACATCTGGAGATCGTTAAACTGTTACATTGTGGTCAGATCACGACTAGGTGTGAATGCAGCGACCTCAAGACAAGCATCCATCCAACAAGTTAAAAGATCTCTCCACCCCACCTCTCCTTGCTTTCCCAAGCTGCCTGTCGAAAAGCTACAGTGTACTGCTTCTCTTAACCCTAACACCGGTGTGGTTGTTTACAAGTTTACTAGCTTCCCCGAGCTTTGCTTACTCAAAAATGTTGTTGTTTCTAAAGCATATTTTAAGCATTGATTCTGTTTTTCACCACAAGGTAAATGGGAAAATGGAATATGCTGTGTGGGCGCTGTAGGAGTGGAGGTGTTGAAGAGGTGGATGAGTTTGTATCGGTCTCCTGCTTGCAACAAGTATCCCTCTTCCAGCTACTTAATGTGTGTAACTAAGTTTCCTCTGTTGTTTAAATGCATTTAATCAGCGTGGAATAATGTATTAAGGATTCTTCTAATGAGTGTTTTCAATTAAAACGCTTTGCCAAGAGCAGGTTTAGGTTTTTGAGATGCGTGTTGTGCTTGAGGCTTTTGTGTTTTGGTGTTTGTGTTTTTGGCACGTGTCATTTTTGTATCAAGGTTATATAACACAAGAAAAATAAGCGGCACAAGTGCTTGTTGTGCGTGTGTGTGTGTAGGTGTGTAGTAGGAGTAGTAGAGCCCGGTTTCATGGGGTTACTTTCGGTCCCTGACCCAGTGCCTGTAAACAAATCCAGATGCCAAACATCCGCAGTACACACATACACAAATACACACACACATGCTCACACACAGGAGGTTTTATAGCTTTCTAGTTCCCAACTTTGTTTAATCTCTACTTTTCTCGACTCCTCTCCTTCTCTGTCTGCCCTTTGTTCCTTCTCTTTTTTCCTTTGCTTTGTTTTTTGTGATTTGGTTCCTTCTTCCCCTTTTTCTCCACATGCAGAGTCTTTTCTTACATTCTTTTCCTTTTCTTCCTCTTCTCTTTCACATTTGACTCTTCTATTCTTTCACCTCCCTCTTGTTCTCTTTTCAGTCCTATTTAATTTCTTTTCTCTCTCTCTCTCTCTATGTTTTTTTTTCCCACTTGGGGTCACATGGATCCCTCCAGTCTCCAGACAGGCTGCTGAAAACTTTTGTGAGACGCTTCATTGATTACAAGCCCATCGACATCCAATAGATACAAGGATCACTAAGCCTCTATTTGTCTCTGCAGCTGCATCTGCGTTGAGGAGAGGCTGGGGTTTCAATTTTCATGTACCCTGCAGCCAGATCCACTGCTGGAGTTTTTGCACACAGTGTGCCACTTTAGGAGTCAGGATGACAGTGAGGGTTGAGGTTGAGGTTTAGACAGTTCATGCAATTTTTGCATGCAATTACTCGGAACAGAAATGCCACAAAAGTTATTAACTTTAAGCTTTCTGCAATAATCACTGAAAGAACTGAACAGCATGTGCATCTCATCTCCTTCTGCTTACAGACCACAAACTTATCAATTCCCTTGCACTGTGTTCAGTGCTACAAAAGTTTAAAATGATCTTTAATCTGCACCTGGCTTATAAACTCAGCATCAGCAACATTGGTTTTTGTTTTATATTTCATCCTGTGGGCATATTTCAAACCCTGCATTTAGAGCATAGAGTGAATAACCTCCATTACTCGTGCAGTAATGCTGTTGTCTGCCAAATAGGGAGGATGGAGGAGATATTTACTATTTAAGGTTTGTTGTAGTTACGGGCTGAATGTTAAGGTGAATGGTATTTACAAGCTGCTATGCATTGTAATGACCTGCGCCTTCTTGTTTTTGTGTTTCATGCTTGCAAACAAAGCCTGAATAGTAAATGTGTTTCACCTAAATAATGGACATGTGCAGCATGTTAGCCCTCAAAGGTTGACTGAGTATCTAACATAGCACTTTTTGCACCTGCTTAACAGTAAAAGCTCTCCAGCAACTCGGGAACCCTTTTTCTCCTCTACCCACCTTTTGTTGCACAGATCAATTACAAAATATTGATTGCAGATTTCTCAGTCCTTACTTAAGTCAATACTGAAACACCAAAGGGAATCTGCTACTGTCTAGTACCAGATGATACAGCACTGCGCTTTACTCAGTGTGTGAAGTGACAGTGACAATCAGAGGAGGGGCAAACTTCAAAAAATCAAACATCAGGCGAATGTGAGCGCAAAATTTTCAATCCTATATGCATATATACAGAGAAAAAATAAGGATTTGTTTTAAACTTACAAATTTGAAAGACACTTGTCATTTCCTGTCCAGAATCCTGCACATTTCCACTTTTCAAAGCTGCCCTGCACCTGCGAAGCTCAAACATCAGAACTGTCTATCACCTGCAACTCTCTATACATCAGTTCTGATGCAAGCTGCTGCACAGTAGGGCAAACCCTGTGGGACCGCTCAACAAGGAACTGAATAAATGTTCAAGAATAAATTACAACTTCTGCAGATTGGGTGAACGGAGGCATCCTCTGTGTTTTCAGTGAGTTATTTTGATGTGTTTTCCTTGCTCAGACCAACTCTTCGGCACAGACACATATTATAGCAACTCTTTCAAATCTTTCACTATATTTTACACAGCAAACAGCATAGAAACCTTCATTAAATGTTTAAATTTTCCAACAAGGCACCGTATGCTCTTCTGACACTGGGGAGCTGTTCTGAGGGACACACACTTCACATGTTAGGGTATTTTGTAAAATAAAGACTACAAATTCTCCAAACTTTTTTTATCATTTATTATTTTGTGTTGTTGTTTTCATTTCTGTTGGATGGATTTGGCCTTGAGAGAAGAGGCTTTTTTTAAATAAAGAGAGGTGAGATAGAAGTGCAAATTTCAAATTTTATTGATTTGCTTTTTATTAAGTGTAAACAAGCTTTCAGGATTACGATCAGTGCCAGTATCCATGGCAGCAGCTGCAGCAGCATCTGTATTTACATCAGCTGTCTGTTCACTGTCAGCCATGTTTTCTCTGCTGCATCTCACCTTTCAGGACTTAAGTGTGAAAATACATTTTCATACAAATACATTTAAATTTTACTTCTTTAGGGTGTTATTTAGAGTGTCTGAGAACACCACTCCCCCTGCCCCAAAACCCCAGAGATTCTTTGTATTTTACTGACTGACTCTTCTATAAACACTTCACCGATTCTGTAACTGTAAACGTAATGCGAAATGTAAAGAATTTATGTCCAAACTTTTTCATTTGTTCATAAGTTATTTGTTGTTTATCTGGATGCGCCATTGATGCTTTAATTGTCGCCACAGTCTTCAATCTTCAAATCTCTCACCTCTCTCATAGACAGAGATAATCATCATCTGCTAAAAGTTTGTGTTTGGGGAAAACTGTCCCTTAGAGAAATTGTGCTTTAGCTCTGCTGAGTGTGACAGCTTATCGATCAAGCTGACCCATTTTCGCACCCCCCCTGCTGATTTGTGGATAGATAATACACACAGACACACACACACAACAGATCTGGTGTATCGCTGAGCTGCAAATAAGGTTGCAGAGGTCTGACTGTGTCTTAAGGAGAGTTTGGCAACGTTCAACCTAATGAGTAATTAATGAACACACACACACACAAAATGAATCAAACTTCAGCCCATTTGCAAAGGCCAATCAATGTTTCTGCTGCCACTAATAATAACTGCACATGATGAGCTTATTAATCATGAATTTTGCTGACAAAGAACATGATGAGTGTACCTGACGAAAGAGGATGTGTTGACGATTTGTCACGGAGGTAAAGTTTTTGCAGCTGAGTGTGTTTGCATGTGTTGATTTATTTAAACAGGTTGTTACACTACAAGCTATATTTAGCCCAGAAAAACATCAAGTTTTAGGTTTGGTTTAGTCCATTTCTCACCAAATTTGCAAATGACACAGAAAAACTTAATTTTCTGAACGTATGTCTGATCTTGTGCAGACAAAACTGTTTTATAGTTGACTTTATTTTAAAAAAAAATTAATATCAACACATTTTCAAATCGATCTGTCCTTTTGTGAAAAGTATTTCTGGTGAAAAGTTGTCAAGGAAACATGGACAGTTTTCCATATAGCCAGAAGCCTAGGCTGGTTTGTGTAAGTTTTGTATAGATGCTGCTATGGTATCAGTTTAATCCCAACTGGGAAAACATTTCCTGGTTAAACAGACAACACAGGAAGAAACAAAGAGACGCTTTGGCAATTTAGTTTGCCCAGCTAGAATCCATCAATGTGGTGTGTTGGTTTCATTGGCTGAAGTTAGCTTGTAATAAACTAAGATAGACGAAGTCCAGTCACCTGCCGAGCATTATTTTGAAAATGCCTGCCCTTTTGAAAACAGTTTTTAAGAACTACTTCCCAGATGGCTCTGTGAAACAAACCATCTGGCCTGTCAGGTTATTAAGACACCAAACATGAGCTGTAGCGTCCTCGGCGAGGGCAGCTCCCTCATTTGTTGCTTGTCATCTTGCTATTTGCACTATCTAATAATGGAATAAAATGCTCAAAATATTAATGAAAAATACATTGAATTACATGAACACTTGTTAGTGAAAAAGGTCTCACTTGTACTGATAAATGCACAGAAGGCTGTAATCTGACTGTATTTCCCCTCAGCAATACGAAGCAGTTTAGTGTTTTGCTACTTAATCGCTCTGGTTTTGCAGCCCACAACTTTACTGTTTTGGTTCAGTTTCACTGATCTCATCAGCATGGTTTTCAGCCACAGCAGGCAGTTGTGTAAAGTGAAAAAAGTTCTTCTGTAACCACTGAAAAGTGCCTGCCTGGCACCAGCTAAGGAGATGGGATATTACACTTGAATTTACTTAAGGTGGACTGACTACAAGCTGTTGTCCTCGATATCTGTCAGATATGTAAGGAGAAACTGCATGCTAAGACATTTAGTTGAGTTACAGCTACAAACAGTTATGTTTACATGATTCAGTGTTTCTAACTATAAACCCTTGTGTGTATGCATGAGACCTTTTATTTTTTTATATTCGGAACCTAAATTCTTTAACTCCATGTATATATTGTCTAGCAGTCTTATTGTTTACATATTTAGCTGGAAAAGTGCTGCAAGAAATCATTTGTAGAAACTGTAAAATGAATCAACTGCATGCACCTTTGCAAATAAGTTTAAGGTGAACCTCAGGTTCTTAACATCGTGCAGAATATCTGCTCACGATTGTCATAAAAGAGCAGCTCTGAT
>JAPZDY010000014.1:14587806-14598155 GCA_029783645.1 Ctenochaetus hawaiiensis | reverse complement strand
GTTTATGGATTTTTTATGAAGTGAATTTAATGCTCTCAAACACACACACATTACATACTTGTACAGTATGTACTGCTGCTGACTTATGGGATGTAAACAGGCCTCTTGAGGCGATGGACCGTAACAGATTCACACGTGACCCTCAGACGCAGACGTGTTGTTACCCTGCAACCCTTCAGTGTGTGTGGAGCTACAGGGCCTGAACCCTTACTGTCCATGACACAGAGCAGAGCTCCCTGTCCGCTTCCTATCTGTTAAAGGCCCAATCACAAATATGTATACACAAACACTCTTTGCTGCTTGGCAAACGGTGCGTACACGCTCTCGCTCCGAGGGCAGCAGAAGAGACAAGTGCAGCAAATGTAAATGTGCACGCAAGAGAGATGGAAGGATAAAAAGATGATTAAATAGAGTGTTGGAAAGAGATGACAGAGTATAAGGACTTGGAGGTGAAGGGATAGGGAAGGTGATGGGTGGAAGAGTGGAGGTAGATGGGTTGGACTAGAAAGGAGAATGTGTCTGCTTTATCTCCCTGCGCAGTTTAAGAGCGTTACCATTTATGGTGGAGCTGATGGAATAGTTGTGAGTCTGCCAACTATGTGACACAGTCCATATTCTATTTACTTGGGAAGGTCAACCTCTTTCTCACTTTACATAACTTCCCTCTATCTTTACGGCCAAAGAGACAACCCGTCCCTCTCTTCCCTGCTTCCTTTTTCTGCAGCCCTCCTGTCAGTCTTCCAGATCCCTCGGTGAACAGTGCCAATGCTCAAATAGATTGAGGAGTAGCTAAGAGCCGTAGAAAAGACCGAGGTGTCAGGGAAGAAGTTGGGTAAATGCACAGTTCCTGTTGTGGAAATCGTTTTTGCTGTTTGAGTGGAAGCTTTTTAGCGCTGACATGAATATTGATTCAGCATGTAGCTGTTACATGAACACAAAGTGATCTGAAGTCACTTTTGGGTCACTTGGTCTACATTTCCCACAGGCGACTTTTTGACTTTATTAACCTTGAAAGCTACGCGCTTAAAAAAAGAAAGTGCATATGGTAGAGTGGGTCTTTAAAATTCTGAGTGCTGCTCGACGGTGATGCATTTCTCTGTTTGATCTTGTTTCTCACTTTATGAGGACAGGAGGGCAGGCGTCCTTGTAAGAATGGCATGTCAGGGTCAAGTGCTTGGGTTTGATGAAAAAGTAGAGTTACACAAGCACCACCTGCAGACATTTGTAACTAAAACACACCACTGCCTGCCATCATTGACCCCCCTGTTGAAAATAACAGGGTTAGACAGAGTTACTTTACAAAGGCAGCTGAGACATAGTAGCTTGTTTCTTGTGTTTCTTTGCAGCAAAGTAATTAGTTAATGTAGTCGTGGTTCATACTGACACCAAAACTCAGGCACAATTTAATGTAAGTTAACTGCTTGCATTGCATTCCTGCTGCAGCTGCCTGCACATGGGTCAGGTGCCAAGAACCATAACCCATTTTTCTTTACCAATGAAGGAAAATGTCCTTTAAATGTATTGAAAACTGTTTCACCACCTTCCTTGCACTGAATTTGTCTCCTAAATTCAGTTAAACAAGACTTAGAGTCTGCAGCAATGCTAGCAGCTCAGTGAGGCAGTGTTAATTATGGCCGAGCTAAATTCTTACATAAGAATGCTAAAGGGCTAATGATATGCAGGCATATGTTTACAAAATCATTGTTTTATGGAGTTAGCTAAAGCTAAATTTGATTATGAGCAATAAACACAAAATACAGCTAATGGTAATGTCTTTAGTTTTGCAGGTATTGAGTCATAAACCAAAGTGGGTTCACTGGATATCAGAATTTTGAATCTGATGATGGCACTACATGTCGTCACAGAATTCTCAAAGTGTTGAAAAAGGAATGTCTTAGATGCTGATAATGACAATATTAACTTTCTGATGTTTAGCAGGTATCATTATTATTATTAGGTTTACTATCTTTATTTAGCTTGTTAGCATGCTTATAATTGTTATGTACCACAAAACATAACATCCAGTCAGTCTCCTGGACATTCTTAGTTTTCACCTGTCTCTCCTCTGCTCCGCTCTGAGTGTGTTTGTCCAGCTGAACAGGGGGTCTACCACAGGTGGTCCACATATAGTTTTTGACAGTGTTGCTTGTGAGTATCTAACTGTGTGTAATGTCAATACTATTCTTTTAAAATGATATTCAGCTGTCAGATTTTTTGTCATTATCATAAAAAGTCATTATCACAAAAATACCCTCAATGACTGAAAACATTCAATTAACTCTGCCTCTATCCACAAGATCCACATGTAGCCCAAGGGTCTTAAGATACTGTAGGACTCCTCATACCTTGCCAGCCCCCCTGTTAATATGTTTCTCCCTTAGGAATTGATTGAGGCCATCAAAAGTAAGACATCCAGTTGCCCTAACAGCACTTACTACAGAACAATCCAATTACCAATCCTATTCTACTTCAGCACTTCATGAGAGCACTTACTACTACTGTATTTTGAAGCACCAGGACTTCATTCTCATTTTGTAGTTTTATACCTTAAATCCAAGGATGACTGTAATGTTCTATGGGCTGGAGTTTATGTCTTATTTGTTTTTTGATTTGGTCATAAACCAATGAACTGGGCCTATTTGAAAGAAGACCCAAAAATGTTGACACATAAGAAAACAGAGGCACAGTTTTTTCTTTTAAAGCAGCAGGACAGGGTACAACGATGGGTCAGATAGAACTTACATGACAGGGAGCTGTTGGATGTGCAGATAAAAGATTCCACGTTGTACATATATGTTGTTTAGTCTATTATGGTTTGGCTAAATACAGTTTCTTTCTATCCATTCTGTTCCTTCAGCAATTTTTTCCTTTTGCATTCACATTACAATTCGAGAGGTAAAATGAGGTCCTGTTGTAAAGACTGATATTAACGTCACACTTGTTTCATATTCATAGCTTAATGTACAGCAGCAAGTGTCTACACATTTGCTTCTCCAGATGCCAAAGTCAGAGACAAAGTGAAAAGACGCCCTAACTGAGCGTCTAGCTCCAACCAGAGACAATATTTATTCAGCTTTTATCCTACCCTGCCTAAGGAACACGGAGTTGGCATCTGAAGTTGCTGGCCTCCCTCCAAGACAGGCCTAAGACAAATGTTTTTCTAATTTGTACAATGGTTAGACGCAGACGGCAAAATGAGAGCTCCTAATCCTGGTTTATAGAGGGAGGGCTTTTCCAGCCCTAAAGGCCATGAAATCAAAACAGGAAAATCAATGAAGTGATCAAACGATGGATACAGTTATTTCCTGGTTCAGTGAGATGTCAAATAACATACTGCCTGTATTTAGCTCCTCATTTAGCTCCTGGTCTGAATTGATCATTTTAGCCTTAAGATTTCCCTTACAAGTTCTGGATTTAACTTTTTATGTGGTGATAAATATGCTAATTTAATCATTAAATTCAAAGAGCAGAGTGTGTTTAAAATTAAAATCTAACATAATTGAACAACCAGCAGTTGTGTTGATTTGGAAGATGCTGAGAGCTTATGAAAAAGCAATCTGTTTGTACTAATAAAACATATTGCTTTTGTGACTTATATTGTAGGCCTACATCTTTTTTAATGGAGTCTACCAATTGCTCAAACTCAAAGTAATTCATACAAGATTTATACAAGGTTTAATCACGTAATAGTATAAACACAACAAAATGGTGAAATTCAACATGTATTGTATGTCAGCAATTTTTTTTTCCCTCTACAGATCAAAGCGTTTCAATGCATAGTATCCATTTTAACTTGTTATTCATCATTACTCCAAGGAATCATGATGAAAAGGCTTTTACAAGAAGCTCATTACTCATAGAAACATTAATAATTGGTTTCTAAGTTTGGTCCAAATAAAATTAAATGAGTTTTCTCAGCAAAATTTATTCAACTCAGGTCATGTAGACTTGTGAGTTAGTTCATGGCTAAAAAAATGAGCCATTATTGCAATTGAAGAGCAAGGAATATTAAGGTTTCGTTAGAATAAAAGATAAATAAATAAAAAAATAAATGGCCATTTGCAAACATTAGGTTTCTGCAGTCAAAAGCTGATGACTGTTCATAGATGGTAAATTGTGCACAATCATTAATAGCCTAAAATAACTATTAAAGACAGAATATGTACATCAGAAACAACATAGAGCCTAAGGGCCTAAGACTAGAGGTTTTGTCACCTTTGACATGTCAGAGCCAAGCTAGATGTTTTCTTGTTTCGAGTGTTTCTGCCGCACTAAGCTAACAGGCGTCAGACTGAGGCCTCATATTTGTGGTTGTTTCAAACTTTTTTTCCAATTGAAAATCAAATCATTAATAAACTGAAAACAATTTATCATTACTTACATTTCAAAGTGAACAAAGAACGGTCATCCAATGTGCTTAAAAAAGGTTCTTGAATGAGGATAAGGAGTGAGAACAAGTAAATTACACACACTCAAAGCTCCCACTGCAATTCACTCATAAAAAACACTGATGAAGAGCAATGTGCTTAAAACCTCACTGATGCTGTGGTGTTAATAAGTGGATTGCATCGGGAGCTGTGAGTGTGCATAATTTTCCAATGATTAATTAAAATGGCCTAACCTTTCGTAAATGATGCACTGCCACACTCGTGGGATACTGCTGGGTTAGATTTCTAAAGCAGCTGAGCAGGTGAAAAAGCTTTAGAATTGTTAGCTCATAATGTGTCATTTAATTGCAGTTCATCTGGAGTCATTGCTACTTTGTCATGGCACTTGGCAACTATCTGATTCACATCAGATGAACCAGACTCAGCTTATTTTTTTATGATTAACTAGATTGGAGAGTTTTAGTTAAATAAAATCTTGATTTGAAATGTGATTGTTTATGTTAGAGGGATGAAATAGGTAAGACAACACACCGGTCTTTTGGATTTTGGGTTGGTTTGTTCCTGTGTGTTCTTGGCTCTCAGTCTACTGCCTTGCACACAGGTTTGAGCTTTTGGAAGCACAAATGTAATTTGACCTCAGAAATGACACCAAAATTGCACCAGTTTACCCTTTATTGCCCCATTCCACCCATCTGGATGCAACTTGATTAGTCAGGCCATAAAACTAGCAACCCAACACAAACATGGAAAACAAAAGGCCCTTCTGCTTCACCCAATTGCAAATACTCTTGGATCTGCACCAAACAACCCATATCTGTAGCTACTGTATCAGTTTTCTATGGTCAACCAGCTCAAATTCCTTGTAAATGTCCCAAAAAACAAAATAAATCCCTTATTAAAATCATTACAATTATCCCTGTGTATTTCTTCCAAGGAATATGTCAAGGCAATAATGCAGACTTTCAGATCATTCAGTCATCTCAGATAACTCATCAGCATTATAAAGACACAACCAACCAGCCATTGTATCATTCTCTATTCAATACTTGAAATGTCATCTTTTTTGCAGCATTCCAAAGCAAACCACTTTATTAAACTAACACACACCTACTCACACACATACCAGACACGGTGCTGCATCATTGTCAGTCTAGAGTGGAGAGGCTTGCAGCATCCCGTTTAGATTAGATCACATCAGATTAGGTGACATTACATTAGCGCTAACCAGATTAAACTATCCCTCATCTAACACACTTTACCTCCTAATGTTCCCGCAGCCTCATTACCCAGGAAACAGCCACTGAAGGAAGCAATTAGAAAAGCGGGAGCATCTTTCTCACTCACAACCTCGTGCACATGGACACATCCATCTCCCTCTAGGAAGTACCAACACCTCAGTGGCCATTAGTCAATTAAGAAATTCTCCTGTTTGATAAGATAATGGCTTTGAACCTTTGGTGATGCTAGCGTGTGTGTGATTATAGATCTTTTTTTCTACCTGTGTGTCTCCTGTGTGTTCTTACATGTGTTTCTATGTGTGAGAAAGGCTTTTATGGTCTCATTCTCTTGCAGTAACCTTGCATGATGTTTGAGGAATGTCTAATATACAAGCTGGAACAATAGCCGAGCAGAAACAGTGGGGGAAAAATAATGACCTGAACCCTAGAACCCTAGTCTCAAGGCCAGATGTCTGCAGTCCAAGTCTCACCTCATAAAAACTGTACTCCTTGTTCTGGCTTATCAATCGCAGCCATTATAAAGCTGTGAGTGCATGTGCATGTGTTGGTGTGCGTGTGTGTGGGTGTGTATATACTGGTATGGTTACAAGTGTAAGTGTGCAGAGTTCTCTGCATGCACAATGTGTGCAGAAGTATAGAGCTCACAGCGTGGGGGAAGGGGATGTGTGAGTTCACATGGTTATTAGTGTAACTTTAGATACATTAATTATATATTCTCTCTGCATTTGTGGTATAAAACTTTGAGTGTGTGTGTGTGTGTGTCTCTCAACATAGCTATGTGTGAGGGTATTCATTTGAAAGAACACATAAACATCTAAGTGCCCCAGCATTTGTTTACCCTTTGAACTTTTCTTAATCGCACAATGTGTGTGTGTGTGTGCATGTGTGTGGGAGCGTGTATGAAAGATTTGCCGCCGTCTCGCTCATCAGTGAACAAATGAATGGACACAATAAAGCAGTGGGATCAAACAAATGGAATCGTCTGTGTCTGTGAACCCAGAGACAGACACAAGAGACACATACAATGACAAAGAGGTGAGATGAAACAGAGAGAAGCTTGTTTTTTCTGGAAGCGGAGTTCCCTGGCAGAAGCTGCACTGCAGGCTGTGGGCAAATTATGCTTTTTATAACAAGAAGACAGGAGGAGAAAGATGTCACCGTATTCTCAATACATGTTTTCATTTCATTTCACATTGCACATGTATTGCATGACACCTACACATGTGTTACAAGTAATGTGATAGAATGCCCTTAATTTCTGCAACATGAAGAAAGCTAATTATCACTTCCCTTAGTTCCTCTTCATATTGCATTAATGTTTAGCTTTCTCAAAGTGTAGCAACTAATTAACTGTGGCAGCACCTAAAGCAGCATTATGTAAAAATAAGTATATAGTGTAATCTGGTGCCCCTTAAAGTTTCCGAGTGCAACACCACTGTAGTAAATTCACATTCAAAGTTTCTGTAACAATACTGTCAAGAATAATAAATTTGACATACATAACATTCAACATGCATCATAACAATATAATTGATTTGTGTCTTGAAGTAAACATGCATACACAGACATTTTGTGCTTAGAAGCAGAGTTTGCACGAGCCCTTGCACACGACTCAAAACAGAAGCATGCCAAGCTAACGTAACCCAAACCAGAGCCTATTTGTGCTAACACCTGGCTGAAACCTGCTACTGGCTGAATCTCCATCCAAATGGCCTGACATGTCTTATTACGAAAAAGAAGCAAGTCAAGAACTTTGCTAACACAGCCAAAATTGTATCTTTTTCTCTTCTACTTCAACATCATATTCTTATCTGTTCGCCTCTATTCTACTCCTGCCGGCATTCTGAGGCTCCTGTAATAACGGTGTTAACACAACACTATCTAATCCTTCCAGTCGCAGCCATCTCTCCTGAGAAAAGTCAGCTAGCAGCACAGCTTACAGAGCTAACAAGCAGATACAGGTTATTATAGCAGCCACTAAGATATCTTTACACCTGGAAACTTCATAAGGCAGAGCAGCCAGGAAACATCAAAGGCACAGCAAAAAGCATTTTCTTCTCAAATTTGATCCAATTTAACCAAAATTAGAGATAGTTTTTGATGTATGAGATGTATTGCTGTAAAGTGTTACATATAGAGCTATTCTGCCTGCTTATCAAAGGGCTCAGAGTCACTAAAATAGGACCAACAGTCAACCTGTTACTGAGTAATTATTTTTAAAATAGTTGTTGAAATGTTGCTCTAGTAAATTTTTTGCCTAAAATTTATTATGTTTATGTTTTATCAAGCTACAAAATTGGAAAAGGGCAACTTAAGTTGCGAATGTTTCATTCAAAAAATTATAAATAGAAAAAAAAGGCTAAAGTAGGATCAATATTACATATACAGTGCTCAGAAAGTGTAAATAAAAAGAGGTCACACACAGGGCACACAGTTCCTGTCTCAGGGATTCCTATAGCGGGGTAATCCGACCATGTCAGATGGATAGTTGAGCACAGAAATTATATAGTTTGACTCCGGTGATTCGCCATCACATTGCCAGCAGGCAATGCTTGTGTCTTTAAATGACAATTATGATCTTTACCAAGCACTTTGGGCACCTAAACTATACAGAACTACAATATCAGAGGTGGTAGATCAGAATATGCTCATAGGAATACTTTTTGTAAGGGTGACATAAGTCATTTTTGAAGGCAATGACAACCAATTTATGCACTATTCACTTAGGTATGAGGGATCATCACAAGTATTGGTGACAGCAAGCATGGTAATTTCTCAAAAGCCAGTGAAATTCAGGTTTGAAGCCCCCATATCTCAATTATGGTGCAATATTTGGCCTTGGTATTGCTGGACCTTCTTCTCTGCCTCCAGTCCTACTGCTGCATTCTAGTCTCATGGGAGAAATGACTTAATACTAAGCAATGACTTGTAAGTCTTGGCTTTTTCAAACACAGAAGCACTGTCAAGATGCTCTAACTGAAGTTTTCTCTTGATATGAGTTGGTTTAGACTACATGTGTCAAACTCAAGGCCCGCAGGCCTTCTCCGGCCCACCCCGTCATTTTATGTGGCCCGCGAGAGCTTAAAAAGGGGTAATGTCATTTTTAAAATAAAATTCTATACGGCTTTAAAGTGTATTTGACCATAAACTACATCTCCCACAATGCAAATCGATTTTGCTACCCGCGAAGTGACGGCAATTCGCAGTGTTTCCACTTCGGTTTCCCGACAAGAGTGGGTGAGAAATATCAACAAATAACCCCAAAATGTTCACCCCAAAATGTTCAAGAAGAGAGAAAGTGATGCAGAAGGAAGGCAGTTTTATGAAAGATGGGAAAACAAATATATCTTTGTACTTCAAGGAGACAAACCGGTATGCCTTTTGTGTTATGAGGCAGTGTCAGTGTCATGTTACAGAGCAATGTGCTAAATATTTCTACATTTATGCTAATGCATATACAATATTTGTGACTTAAATAAATATTTTTTAATAATCAAATACAGAGACATTTATTTAACAATATGTTAAGGAATAGTTATGTTTATACAGTCTTACATTTACAACCGGCCCTTTGAGGGCAACCATAACGCTGATGTGGCCCTCGGTGAAAATGAGTTTGACACTGAACACACATGCGCTTTTTGAATGACCCATTCCAAGTTACAACCATTCAATACCTAAAAAACTTCTGTAAGTGGCTCCTGTGCAGGTGTTATGCAGGTTGTTTCTGTTGTTTACTTTAAATGAAATGAAAAAAGTCACTTTACACCAAGCTTTAAAGAATTTAAGTTAAGTGTTGCACCTCCAGCAACATTTAGCTTTAATTATGCATTCAGTTTTGTATTGTCTGAACCTGTTTGAAACAGTACCACAGAATACCCTTCTTATTCACTGCACCAAGATGAAAAGTTTAAGAATACTTTGATAGTTTAAGAAATAGGCTTTCTCATTTTTGAGCAGACAGTTAAATAAGAAGATTGAAACCGCTGTCATATCTGTTCATTACATATGAAGCTGCCCCAAGCAGTCGGTTATCTTAGCATAGCCTTTAATTTGAAACAGGGAGGAAAAAAAAGCTAGCTGGGCTCTATCCAACATAAACAAAATCTAACTACTTTACCAGAACCTCTAAGCTCAATAATTAACATTTTATGTCTCTAGCTAGCTGCAGGATGTAGCCTTATATTTAATGAAGAGATATGAGACTGGTGTTAATCCTCTTATGTAACCCTCCTCCTGAGACTGAAAAAGCATATGTCCCAAAATGTCCAACTTTTACTTTTAAGAGGTAAACAGACAATATATTCAGTTGGAAAATTATTTAACTTATTTTTTAAATTAATACTCAAATTTAAGTATTGCAACTTTATTTGACTTTTATTTTTCTTTTTTTTATTTCCTTTAATGTTTTTTCAAATTAGGGTTCCATGACAAACTCTTGCATGTACATAATATCCATTGTCACACATGAAAGCTCAAGTTAATCTGCATTTAAATGTTTATTCCTTTGAAGCATTAATCCTGGAGCAAACATTTTTTCGCACTCAACCTAAAAGCAGTGTAACAGTCTGACACCAGAGACAATCAAGTGACTGTCATTCTTGCTTAACTGCTTTGAGTCAGTGGTTTTTAAGTGGGGTTTTAGGGCCCCAACAAACATCCGTTAGAAAGTTGCAGGTGGTCCCCCTCAAAAATGGGAGTAATTTATCTACACTATGATATC
>JAPZDY010000014.1:14556256-14577308 GCA_029783645.1 Ctenochaetus hawaiiensis | reverse complement strand
AATCCAATCATTAAGCTTAAAAATCATTGAGTGTCCTACTAACTGCATTCAGAAGCTAGAATTTTTTACTCCGTCAAAACCCAATAATGTAGTTAGCAGTTTAAATCAATCAACTTGTTCAATCTCAGTCCAGTTAAATAAATTTGGCCATTATCTTTGCCTTATTTCCAACTTCAACAATCAGTGGTTTCTTACCAAAAAGAAAAGCTGCTGACTTTTGAAAATCTTTAAAAATCAGCATTGCAAGTAGATTTTCTGAAGCAACTTTTCAATTCTTGCACCACAAAAGAGTAAAACTTTCTCTGTATTACAGTGATGGTAAAAGTCGAAGTAAAACCTCAAAACCTCTACTTAACCACCATGACTCACTACTAGCAGGGGTCATGGTAAATTTATTTTGAGTTTTTTTTTTTTTTCAAATTCGAATGAACTTTCTTTGACTGAACAGAAAGAAAAGCATCTGTATCCCCAAAATTGAAGTAATTTATTTACTGTGATACCACAAATATATAAATGTAGAAAAGCAGATGTAACTTATGTTGCCAAAATACAAAACCTCCAACATGGCTGTCAGAGAATGCGTCACATCAACTGAAAGTCCTCTAACCCTGCTTTCTGCATGATGCCCGAGCTACTGAAACTAACCGGGGCAGTGAGTGGCTGTGTGATGGAGTTTAGGAGAAACGACAAAGTTATTCAACACTTGCATCACTTTTACTGTGTGTTTTCTTTCTTTTCTTGCTCTTTTTTTTCCAAAAAAAAAAAAGCAGACTCCACATCAAAACCCCAGATTGAACGTTCACCTCCCAGCAGCCCTCCACCCCTCTCTTTTTTCTTTCCAGCCTCAGGGTAAGAACACTGCCAAAAATCTCCCTCTCTCAGTCTCTGTTTTATCTGGCTGGAGCATAGAGGCGAAGTGAAGGAGAGAGGGGGATGAGTGGGGTTGAGTGCTGGCTTTTTGGGAGGCCCCGGCACAGCCAGATAAATCCAGCCAGACTAGAAGATGAGAGCTAATAAAGAAGAGAAACTCTGTTTGCATGACTCAGGCTCTTAAGGCAAGGCCAGTACATACTGTGAAATGAGGACTTTAAACAACAGAAGATTGTAAGTTCTGTCCTCGTGACTTCTAGTTTTACACTGTTGAATGCTATCCAAAACTTTTCCAAAAGTTTTCCAATTGGCAAATGCTTCAAATTGTTCAGAGGTCAGTTTTGCTTTTATTTAATCTTCTTGAAATGCAGCAGCCCAATCGGGACAACGTCTTGAAACTGGGATTTGAGTGGAGTCTGCTGGCTGGTTTAATGGCAGACCGGTTCTGATAGTTTTACTCTCCTGTATTGCCTCTTTAAACTGTCTGTACACTGTATAATTACATACACTGAAATGAATAGCCATTTATGGAAGTCCAGGGCTGCCAGTATTTAAATGGAATAATATACTCAAATACAAAAAGTAACTCACATTAATTTCCATTTATCTTTAAGTGTAGGATGCATATTACAGTACAGTATTATCTTACAGTGAAAATGATACTTCACATGAAGTTTTTTTTTTTATTTTGGTTTACATTTCCACTGTAGCTTTGCATTTTTAGTTAGCAGTTTTGGTTGATCTACCAATTTGTTCAAGACTGAAATTTATCGGTAAATTGCTAATTAATTAAATAAATTAAATTTGTGAGACCTTACTGACCCCTCAGGATGAATTGCAATGACCTTGGCAATCTCTTACATTTCAATCCAGCAAAATGAGCTTAAAATTTTTATTTTTCCAATACCTTGGTTCTGGGTAAAAGTCTGGGTTGGGATTAGATTTGTAAAGTAAGTTTTGGTTTGATTCCCAATGTCTTTTTGTTTTTACTGCCACACAACACGGTAAATTGTCATAATGGGCAGATCTGCATGCTGATGTTAGCACTAGCTCAAAGCACAATTGTATAAATACAACCTCACATACCCACTATGGGAGCAGACTTGTGCTTCATTTTATCTAAAATAGAAGTTATGCAAGTTATCTTCAAAAGTATTATTCCTATTTGAAAGTCAAATTTGTTAATCCATGTTCAAGTTTAACATGCACCAATCTGATACTGTGTAACGATTATTAGGACAGTGTTATGTTTCCAGTGCTGCATTTTTAAATGAAAAAGAATTTTGATGGAATACTGTATGTCATATATTGTCATCCCTGGGCTTCCATACCTGTACTGTTGTTGTGTGATTAATAACTTGGTGTTAGTTTAGATGTTTGCAACCGCAACACAGATATCCCATTCTAGGCCGATGAATCTCAAATGCAGCTGTGGTAGGATACAATTTTGGTGGATTCAAACACAGACATGCAATTACCTCCTATCAACATCCACCTTCCGTCTTCCATTTACACCCTTTTTTGAAGCGATGTGATTGAGTTCCACTGTGTGCTGCTGGTGTCTATTATTGTCTGGCTATCAGCAGCAGGACTGGTCTAGCTCATCTCCTGCTCTCAGCACCATGCCCAAATTGGGGTGGCAGAGTGTAAACAAGCTATCCAAACAGCCTATTTTAGGATCAGGGATTTCCCTAGAGTCTCCCCCACCCACCCACCCACCCAACTTTGAAACAATTATTTCTGTCTTTCCTTTTACCATTAAAACCTATATTATTAAATGCTTGGTTAAAAAACTTCTTCTTTTCAATCTTGGCTCTCCCAAACCAACAGAATACTCCAGACCAACATACCAATAGTGTACAGTCAGTAATATAATTCGGCTAACATATCCTCCCTAAGTGCAAAGACTCCTCGGTTGATCCTCCTACCAGTCTTATTCAGTTCCTGCTCCTCCCAAGATGCCTTCATCTGGAAATAAAAAACGTTATGTCCTTTTTGTGCAAAGAGGTTTTTTAATTCACCCCCTTTTTCAGAGGATTTGTTTTCTGACAGCTGAGATACACATTAGCGTCTGCCTGGCAAGAATTTGTACATGATGTACTAGAGAGGGAAAGTAGAAAAGAGAAAGAAGATACAGAGCAGAAAAGGAGTAAGAATAGAGAGGAGAGCGGAAATTTGGCAGATCAGAATCAGGTCTGAGCTGGATTAAACTCTCCCTCACAGTCTGATGTAGCTCCCCCGACCTCACCTCAGCAGTCAGATGAGTGCACAACTGACAATCAGAGGATTTGAATAGAGCAAATCTTTGGTCAGCTCACTATTTTGACACAATCAATCAAAATAATCCTTTTCAAACAATTTAAACTATTCTGTCTTGACCTGCTTGTGTCATATATCAAATGTTTATACTATGGCTGTGCTGATAAGAATAGACTGGACTACACATACAGTAGATTAAACTGTCTACTAATGAGTTTTAGGCTCCAGTTAATATTCTGTACGTTGATTTATAAAATATTTTTTCTCTGTATACATTTGCTTTACCCACAACACTAATCCAATTTTGGTTGTTGTAACATTATGCTCATGTGTTTGTTATGCAGGTATAGGGGAATTAGCTAGCTATCTTTGCGCGTTAGCATGAGTATAAAATTGCTACCTATAGCTGAATTACAATTAATTTACCAAATATAAACCCTCTATTGCTGCTAAAAGATGGGTTTGAAAAGATGATGCTAAACTGTGGAGAAAGTGGATAAGAAAGTTGTTCTTTGTTTGAATCAATATGTTTGTTCATCTGGAAAATTGACCTTTAATTGCTAGTCTTATATCAAGCAGTGGTTTTCATTTAACAGCCACACTTGAAAAGTGTGATAAACAAATAAATTAGCACATTGGCAATACAAATTCTGGACTTCACATTTAATTAAAGAATCACACTCTGTTAAGTGTGTTCAGACAAACTTGCGGTGTTTGTGGGAATATGAACACTGGAAGTACCAACAATGTACCAGCTGGACAGAAGTTTGATGTAAGCTAGCCAGCGATGTGTGTGGTCAGTGTGTGCCTGTGCTCATGTGCGGCAGCTCAGCCTTTGACTAATCTCATAACTCATTCCAGTTCTTTCTGTTGTTTTCCACCAGTCTCACCTCTTTTTCCCTTCTTCCCTGTAAGTTAATGAATTAATGCCTGGGAGAAGCACATTTTAATATGGAGTGTATCCATGCCTGCCTGCGTCTTTTTATTGATTCATTATACAATCACACAGTCTCTAAAATTGATCTCCCTTGTCGTCTTAGCACACCTCTACGTTGCCCTTTGCACTTTCCAACACATCCCTTAAATAACAGGCTTTAGCATGGAGAACCACAGTATCCAATCTTTGGAAAACACATGGGTGATGATAGTTTTAACTCACTTGTTGTTCACAGTGGGTAAGCTGATGAACGTTAATGTTTCACACTGACCTTTACACTGACCAAAGGCTACTGCAGATACAAGCTCCTAATTGACCACAGCTCAGCAGGAACCAAGACCAGAAACACAACTGCTCTCCTCTTTTTCCCCTCTTACCTGAAATAGAGGACGAGAGAGGAGATACAGTAAGGTTTAGCACCCACAATGCTTAATGCTAATGCTCCACAGGGCTTGTCCTATCACAGCTGTCCTTTCTGATTGATTGTGTGTGGGTGGATGAGCCCTGTGGGAGAGGGGCTCTTGCTGTGGTTAAAAACGATTTTAATTTTGAATTTATGTCTGGTGATAAATTGTTGTGGGTGTGGGCTGTGTGTTTGGTTAGCAGTACGTCTGTGTGATGGCAGATGTGTCACATTTGTCTGTGGTATAATCGTTATGCCGAAACATTGCTTAAAATACACGCTACTGTTGAATAGTTTGGAAACCCCTGTCACAATAGCTTGATTCAATACAGTCAGAGGATTACTTTGTTTGAATGGTCTTTCACACTTTTAGTTTGTAGAAAGTCAATTTTTAAAAATCAAGGTTAGAACTTTTTTAAAAGGTTTGGAAGGTTTACAAAAAAAGTTGTGTTTTTTTACATGGAGGACAAAACTATATAGTAATTGGTTAAACTAGACTGACACCTAAAAGAGCAAAAAGAGACAAAGATACATCAGAGTAATTTGAATAAGAATTTGAAAAGCTAACAGTCATTGGTGAAAGAAATTGGGAGCTTAGTGTCAAATCTTTGCAGGTATAAAAATAAAAAATTTTTCGTTTCAGACTCAAGTGCACAATAATACCACTAATATGCTGGATTTAACACACCTTATACATCAGCAAAAGCTAATCTTAAGACTTCAAAACAGAAATAGAAGATTAGTGTAGTGTTAGCAGTGTTGGAACTGGATCACAGAATATCAGCTTAACATACCATGGACGGACTGACAAATCAAGTTTTAATTTATTCCACCCAAAGTTGTTGAGGTATTACATTTACACATATTGCAAAAGAAAAGTAAGGAGAGAACCAAAGTCAGTTGGCTTTCATCCTGTGAGGACCATGAATGTCAATAAAAAGTTTCATGATATACTATGCGATATTTAGGATGTTTTGTTTTTTCTGGCCCAAGATGGTTGACCGGCAGACTGGTATTGCATTCTGAAGAACCTAGAATAGCTTAATATGCTAAACATTGCCTAACTAGGCACTTGAATGTGACTGTCCACCATTTTTCCCTAAATAACTTGAGGGTTTGGAGAGTTATCAGATGACACGAGCAATTTTAAGATGCACTTTTGGTTTTTGAAACTTGAAGTTGTAAAAATAAGAATAGCAACAACAACATAATAGTAATGTAAAATGAAGCAGAAAATTCCATTCTATTTATTTTCCAACCTTTCTTGTAAGCAGGTATTTTTAGGTGCTTTTATCATTTCCTCCTGTGAGTCAACATTTCTCATTAGAAAGGAGCCACGATAGCAGATGAGTAGATGCAGAAATGTTATGTGCATGCATGGCAACCACGACTGTCTCCAAGTAGCCCTTGAGTTGATTGGCCTCCTAGTTCATTAGCATTTGCTCCCCTTTTACCTAATTTTAACACACTTCACAGGTCGAGGTAAATCTTTCACAAATAGTGGCTTTAATTACAGGAAAAAAAAATCAAATCGGTTCCCCAAAGAGTCACACCCACCAGGCTTGCTGGAAACAAATGCAATATACAGTATATCCATACTCACTTTGTCTGTTTCTCACACACGAGTAGAATCAAGAAAGTAATTTGTTAGTTTAAAAGGAGGTGCATGGTGATTAAGTCCTGAGGCTTTTCTGCACACAGTTTATTCAGTTTGCTACCACAGAGGTCTGACTCACTAGGTCGGCATTCTATTAATCCAGCATCCACCCGGCATGCTCGCACATATTAATGGAGTCTGCAGGCTGTTGCATAGCACAACAAAAATAAGCAAGAATTTTGAGGTTTACTGAAGCAGAAGCTTGTGAGTGAGAGATAATGTAAAGCAAAGGCTAAAAGAGAGAGAGAGAGAGAAAGAAAAAAAATAGCCTGAGAAAAGTCTGTGAGAAATACTAAGGAGGAGCAGAGATATGGAAATGTGAGATAATGAGACTCATACTCACATCACAGTCTGGAACAATAATAGAGAATAAAACAAAGCATAAACAGTTCCGCCGTTCTGTCAAAAGTCAAACTGTGTTGCTGATTACAGATTGCCTTACACCACCATGAAGTACACTCTGAGCGTGTCGTGTGTTTGTGAAGTGTGAAAATTGTAGCTCTAGCAACCACACTGAAGCTCTTTTGTAGCTGTTTACAGGTCACGGCAAGTAAAAAAGGAATTGCTATGCAGCCAGTGTGTTTTTTGTAACAAAGTGAACTTGATATACTGGCCAGGTAGTCCCTGAAAAGTGCTTTGTTGCATCTTCTTAGGCGAGTTTCAGTGTGGTTTCTCTGTAAACCGCCTTGCATGACACACTTTACACAGTTACTCTTTCTCACCCTCTCTCTGTACCCGTTTGACCTCTGAACTTTGGGATCAGGGAGACCACAAGCTCACCTGTCTGCTTACAAGAGGGACGTTGCCTCTAGTGACTGATCCAAGGTCAGATCTGAACAAGGATTGATGCAACATTGGGACTGAGATACAGCTATACAGCAGGGATCTGTGTTTAGAGGCAACTGCAACCCACCTGCTTTCTATTAACTCTACTAAGACACAGATTTCACAGGTGTTTCTCTCTAATGCTCTCTATACTTTTGTGTGTGTGAAGGGTGATGCGTCTAAAGCAGGTTCGGAGATCGATTCCTGTGCGCGAAGCATGGAGGATGTTAATGGCAGCAAGAAGGATTTATCAGCCTCCGCAGGTGAGGAATGAAGATTTAACCCTTTATGTGGATACAGACATGTTGCATTTATGCACTCTGCTAGAGTCAGTTAGGAATGCACAGATTTAACTCAACCCCCTGTGATTTATCAAAGCCCCTATTACAAACACTTGGCAAAACGTGTACCATCTGTGTTTGCACAGTTAAACGCTGGCACTTCCCCTCCCTAATCTTTGTTTGATCCCCATAGCTTACATACCGTGCTATGTTTCTCCAAAAATGTATGTAAAATTTGGTGATACAGCAGCAAGTTAGATCTAAGAATTTGAAGTAAACCCATTGTAAAAACATTCCCCAACCTGTTCCATCTCTTTGGTCTGCTGTTCTCAATCTTTTCCCCATTGGCCTAAGACCACACTCAGTGGGCACGTGCCTGGCTGTCTCCCTGCAAAGCATCGAACCATTTACAGCAGCTTCATCCATAATTCCACATACACCAGTTCCCATCCCCTCTAATTACTGTTCGTGCAGACTGAAAAACCCAATGGAAGCACTACTGTATGGAGTAGAACTCCCAGACGTACAGTATCATCTCCCCTTCAGCCCCTTCAGATGTTTTGTATAAAACTGCTTACATAGCTGGAAGAGCCTAATATACATCTTCCAGGCCTCGGATGAAGGTTGGAAGATGGAGGAATTAGTGTTATTAAAGTTGCATTGCCCACCGCATGTCGTGTATTTGTGTTGCTGCCAAACATAATATTCTCTCCCACGCATCCCATAAGATTAATGCCCTGCTGAAATATTCATGTTGCTCAGTAACAGTATGAGGCATCCATTTTTAAGTGTGCTGTGTTGCTTAGGGTGCATCGTTGTGGCGCTCTTCCCCATGCGTCACCTCTTTCTGCTCATTCTCCTATTTTATTCAATTTTGCATTTTCATTTTCTTCTGTGAAGCTTTTTTCATCACCTTTTTTTTCTCCTTCCCTTCTGTCTCTCATTTCTGTCTCTTTCTTTTCAACTCTTCCTTCTCTGTCC
Organism: Ctenochaetus hawaiiensis; assembly: GCA_029783645.1. Lineage (NCBI taxonomy): Eukaryota > Metazoa > Chordata > Actinopteri > Acanthuriformes > Acanthuridae > Ctenochaetus > Ctenochaetus hawaiiensis. Next base: position 14,569,095 of record JAPZDY010000014.1, on the reverse strand, counting down.
ATTGATCTTATCATTTTCTCCTGAACCTTAAACATTAAATATTTATGCCTTTTTGCTCTTACCCACTCCTAACCTACAGAATGTTCTTTACCAGTAGTGCCTGTAAATGGTCATGTGGATCTGAAGACCAACTTGACTCCACCTTTAATCACCCACACGGCTGCCACCCCAATGCCCGTACCCAAGTTGCCTGTCGGAGGTGACCCCATCCTTGGCTACGAGTCTCGGCGGGGCAGCAACGTCTCTGTAGACCCGGCATGTTATGACAAATCACCGGTTCGTATATTTGCTCTCAAATGCACTGAAAAGCATGTGGCAGTTATCAAGTGTAATAACCCTGTTCCAGGATGTCACCCAGCCAACATTAATACATGTGTAAGGGGATAAGTGCTGAGAATTATCCCCACCAGTTCTCCCCGAAGTGTGTCTCTGAATTCATTGTATGTGTCCTTCTGATGTATGGAGGTCAGAATGATTGATGATGATTAATGTGGCATGCGGTTCGGCACTCTACTTACCGCCGACTCTGCCACTCTCTATTTGACAAACTGATGATCGGAATGAAGACCCCAAAAAAAAAAAAAAAAGTGCTCAGATCTGTACATCTGCTCCTGTCTGCCTGTCAGCATGAGTCTCTATTTTATTCAGCTCACGTCAAGCTGAGTCAATCCAACTCAGCTTGGATTATGTGCATGAAAGAACAACATAGCCAGAGTACTAAGATTCAATCAACACTTCTACACGCTGCCCTTCTTGTTATTCATTTTCTCTCTTCTGCTTTACATCACTCTGTCCTCCACTTGTCATCCTTCCGCCCCAGACCAGTGCTAGGAGCTCTTCCCCCCATGCTCCATGGAGCTCCGGCAGTGGTTGGACCAGCAGGCGGTCCAGCTGGAACAGCCCGGGTCGCGCCCCCTCAATTAAACGCCAGAAGCGGCAGTCTGGGGAGCGACGGTCACTCCTCTCCGGGGAGGGTGGCTCCAGCTCAGAAGAGGGGGAAGGTGGAGGGGAAGGAGGCGGTGGGTTGATGGAGGATGATGACGCCTCTCTGGCCAGGACGGACTCGATGTCCCAGTCGCAGAGAGGGCCTCGACACCGGAGGATGGAGTCAATGGAGACTCGGAGCTCCATGGATTTGCCACCTGATGCTCTGCTGCAGGTATATGTTGTGAATTCAAAAGCTCATACAGACAGTTAATCTTTGTGTATTTGTCAATAATACTATGACGTCTGACGTGGAGCACAATTAGCATAGAAACTAAAGTATTGTAAAAGTCTGTAACTGCTCCCTTTACAGCAGAAACTCAAACTGCACATCTTAAAATTAAATTATCAGATTTTTATGGCATTCCTCTTTAATGCACTAAAGCGTTATTTCTAGTCATAATTCTAAGCAGAAGATGTCCCACTGAACCCTCACAGTTTTTAAGGTGTGAGTGTGAAAAGAAAACAATGGCAAATACAACATTATAACTTCTTTGACTCATTTACACATTATGAAACACAAAGAATTATCTGTTTTTATTGGCCTGATCAACAATCTGCAAAATACCAGCTGAGGTAACCAGGTTATACCAGCATTAATTGTAAGCTGACCCAAAAAATTACTACTACAAGGCTCTGTTTTACTTGTGTACCACTGGGTCAGATCTGACAGGCAGCTTGGAAAAGGAGTCTTTCCGGTTTCCGTTCAAACAAAGGATTAGCAGGGGTACACTCTTCTCTGGCTGATTGAATGTTTATATGGAGACTCGCCTGCTGTCATTTTTGGCTAGAATGGAAACCTGAAGTCACTCAGCTCTCAGGGATACATGAGGGAAAGACTTTGCTTTGTGGCATGGAGGGAAACTGCCTCATGGAAGAAAACACAGTGCAGTTCCTTCAGCACAACACTCTAAACTTGTTTGTTGCCTTTACAAAGCCAGAGAGAAGACACACATCCAAGGAAGGAAGAAACACACTCATACTAACAAACAACCGTTCAGTGCAAATCTCATATGTATGAAACAGAACTTACCACATATATATTAGAGATTTCAAAGTGCCACACAAAACATCTAGAGTCCCCTTTTCACACCAGACCAAAAAAACAATTCTGACAACCAGAAACATCTGTTTTTTGTCTCCAGTTGGAGTAGATACAGTCCAAATTATTCCTGTTTCAAATAATTCTGTGGTTTCACTTGGCTCCAACTCTGATTAGCAGTGATGGAAACATGACACCTGAGTGGACAAGCTAATTTTTCACCCCTCCTGTAGCACTATGCTGAGAAAACACAGCTAAACGCATGATTGCTGCCACTGAGGCAATAAAGGCTTGTCATCTGTTAGTAACTTTTGTTACTGTTTGTCATCACAACCATAAACTCTCATCCCTCTCTGTTCAAGTAGAGCTTCAATATCATATTAATAACTCTGCATTGAGTTTGATTACCGTTGTAACATTGTCATGGTACTCCATGATGCTTTCTACTTCCCCTGATGCTCACATGAAGTTGAATTTGACGCAGCAGAAAAAAACAAACAAAACAGAAAAGCAAACTTGTCTTTCATATTTTAAAAAACTGCAAAAACATGAGAATTTTGGTTCAAAATTGGAATAAGATAGTTAGACCATAGCATTTACATGAGAAGTGTCGCTGCATGATCCTGCTTATTTCTCTGTGTAGGTGCCTTACCTGTACCGCTCAGCCAGTATGCACAGCTCCAGACCCCCCTCTCTTGGCAATTACCGCCACCCAGAGCACAGTGACTGCAATGGAAAGGGCTCCCCGTCAACCCTTGGCCCTACGCATGTCTCTCTGGAGGACAACACTGAAGATGAAAATGCAGAGGAGGAGGTCAACCTGGTCAGTTTGGATGCCTGCTTGCTTTCTTGCACTTGTATTTCCTTTTTCACAAGAGAAGACATCCCTCTTAGCATGTTAAAAATTAGGATATGAATTCTAAGTTATAAATTATGGTATGAGTGGTGGTTAATGATGTAGAGCAACAAGTTTATTCATCTTTATGTGAAAAATAAAACTTTAAGGTTCAATAAGTTAGTTAAATAAAGCACATTTACACAACAAATTCTAAACAGAGGTCATATAGATTCCCCTACATCATTTAAGCTCATTAAAATTTAATTTGCACATCTATTTAGTTTACTGTATATGATATGTAGTTATTGCCAGTGCAAAAAGGGATGGGGAAAAGGGGCAATTCTTTTATACCCCTCTTCAAATGAACTCCCTCAGATAATAAATATTATTCTTAAGAATAGAGTCATTTGTATAATGATCTTAAAATATATATAATCTCAGCTGGAGTCCCAGCTATGCGGGAAAGCGCGCTGTTGTGTTTGATTTTATGTGGCCCTTTTTGACTAGCCTTGTTCCATTCATACATAATAAACAAACAATGTTGTAGGAACAAACATATTCAAAACCCCTCTATCTGTAGAGAATAATTGTAGCTCGCAATATGCAAAAGGAACTTATTAACATATGAATAATGAATGCACCGTGAACTTCCTCCTCCCTCTAGGGTCGTTTTGCCAGACTGTTTCGCTGGCTGGAGAAGAAACAGCCGCAGTGGTGTCGGCAGAGGGACACCTGGTCTCTCTACCTCTTCCCTCCAGATTCAAGGTAGCATCCACTGCTCACCTCCATAACTCTACGTTTTTTGCATGGTTTTGCAGGTTCCATTTCTATTAAATCAGCCCTTTTTTTTAAATTAATGGAAGTTCTGGGTACACAGCACACTTGTGTAAACATCTACCTTCGGTGGCAGTAAAGATAAATTAAGTTGTATATTTTCAAATTAAATAAATGTCAAAAATTTGCAAGTTGACAGCACTTTTAAGGGATAGTTGTTTGTTATCAGTGGACAGGGAAAGACTGAGCCCTGTTTTTAATAAGAAGAGGATTCTTAACATTGCCTTTTGACTGACATCCCATAAGGCTGACTGTAATGGCAAAGTGTTTTCTGCCGCAATGTGAGCACAGCATTTTCTGTCCTTCCTATATCAACCTCCCTTTCCCTCCCACATTCTCACTTCAGAAGTCTCTTTTATCTGCACATTTCTGCCATGTCAGGGGTGAGTAAGTAGGAGCAGAGGGAGGAAGAGAGTTTCTCCCACTGAGTGCTGCGTGTTATCTAAGCCACGTGCTGAATCCATCGCTTCCCACCCTCCCTCGCCCCCCCTCTTCCTTCAATCCTCCTCCCCTTATGGGGCTTTGATCTGTGCAACTCTGCTGTCTGTTTGGAGGATGTGGCTGTGAAGGCAACACCGAGCAACATGCTGGTCCCTGCCACCTGCCGCCTGCCGCCACAGCACCGCAACATTCTAATTAAACATCAAACAACGAGCCCCCCAACCCTGAACCCAAAGGGGAACTAAATGTTAGCCATCACCAGTGTCATATAATGTCCATTTAAAATGAGTGGATATATGGAACTGGATGCCTTTAAGTTACGGTATAAAATAACCTCCATCTTCTGACTTACAAATGAGGTGGCAGCACCAGAGAAGTATTCAAAGTTCCTGGAGGAAATGTTAAAGGCAAGTTAAAAATCAGAATTCTTGTACTCTTTTTATATATATAAGAAATTGCTATGTGGCTTGTACACTTGAGTCAAAATCTGTACAAGTCAACACGTTAATTGGCCAACAAGTTTGATTTAATCATGTTTCATCCTTTCACTAAGTAAATTTGCAGTGTGCTTGATAATGTTAGACAACAATAGCCTGCAAAGTTACATGATAATTAATGTCAAATACTGTCAGGACCCTTTTTATATGACTTGGTGATGTCAACAAAGAAAGTTACAGTCAATGTTGCTCAAAATAGTCTTTCAGACAGAGACGCTGCAAATGAGGTTCGTGTGTTTTATGAGAAAGGTTGAAGCTGCAGACGAGCAGTGGAGTGGTGGGTGGAGACAGAGATGAGGACTTCTTAGATCAGTGTATGTTACATGAAGGCACAGTTGTAGATTTGCAACTAAACAAATGAAAGGCGTATATGGATTCTTTTTCTTTGATATGCTGCTTAACATGTAACTTTGAAGAGAGGTGAGATTTTAGGAGTTCAGTAAATGCCTGAGAGGAATTTTAAAATAGTATGACTGAAAAGAAATAAAATTGCTAGAATCAATGAAAAAGCTAGCAAACTAGGCTAATTAGCTCAAGGTCAGAAGCTAGTTAAACTAGCTTGCAGGCTTCCACTTTCAGAAGCAAAACATGAACCAAACAGCAGGATGTTTCCAAAATTGAACGTATTTAAGTAACAGATGGCTTAAAAAGCATTTTTTTTGCTAGCTAGTGCTGCATGGGCTCGTTGAGAAAAGACGGGCCTCAGTGTTTTTGGTACATGGTACCTCATTCTGTAGAGGAATGGAAGTACATTCAAATGTTGGTCAACTGCTGCTATGGGGTTTAAAATAAAGCAATGTACAAACCAAAGAGTAGTTTTGAAATAAAGGTTATATTTCTCAAAATTAAGAATTCAAATTCCCACTGGCCTAAAAATTATAGAAAGGCCGCTAACTTTCTACATCAGTAAGAATAATTTGTCTGATTTGCAACTAAGACTTTCAGTCTATCTGTGAATTTGACCCTTTTGAAAGATTCTGAATGGTTGCAGTCTTTGTTGGCTTTGTTAAACTATTTTAAAAAGGTTTATAGAAAAGCTCCCTTTAGTCTGTTTTTGTCAGTTTCAAGAAAACTGAAGGATTTTGGCCCAAACTGGGCTTCCATCTGGCTTTCAAACACAGCGGGCCACAAGCTCTGGCTGTCGCTGAGAGTGACACAGAGGACGCAGGCCCTGCATGGCGCCCATTCTGGCCTTGTACCACTGCTGACGCTCGTCTCTGCTAAAAATCACATCAAGAGACAGCAGCGTGGTGGGAGGCTGGAGTCCAGCGGCTTTCTCATGGAACTAAGTTCACCTCAACCTGCCTTTTTGTGCGCTGCTATTGCTGCTGCCACTGATGATTACTGCAGGGGAAGTTATAAATGAGTGGAGGAGTGGACCCATCTATGAAGGCACACTGCGATGAAGTCACTGCGAATAGACGTGTTGGCCCCAAGAACAGGATGTGTAAGAACACTGAAGCATCAGCATGGGGACCAGTGATGTGCAGGGCTCACTGAGGGCTGTGCATGTGCTCCCTCATACAGTACAAGATGAGCTTATGTGGAACAAGACTAAACCTCATCTGAGCAGCACATAATAAGACACAGATAAGAATAGAACAGAGAGACAGCGGGGAGGATGTTTCAGAATTACAGTAAATGGTGAAATAATGATCTGTGGCATTTTTATGCCACAACTTTCCTCTACTTTTGAATGCTGAGGGATTTAACATAAATGTGATTCAGCCTTTAGTTGAGGAAAACATAAGCCGTACTATATCTGTCAGCTCTTTTCTGTGGAGCAGTCATCCAGCATACAGTAAGTGATGCAAATGTATGTCTCCGGTTCATGTGGAATGCACAGAAAAAGAACTGAGTAATTAGCATGAGTGGCTCTCATCTTTTCTAGCTATTCCACACAAAGAGTCCATGTCATTGCCTGAGCCCCACCGACAGAGATTCAAATTTTTTTTTAGCACAGGAACCCAAAGCCAATGCATCATACTACCATATACATTGTTTAAGTGGCAGATGATTTCTGGGAACCGCAGTGGAAAAACACCATAGTCGGTTGTGAGACTTCAAAATGAAAATGAGGCTTTGTTGAAATGTAAATTAAGCAGACACATTGACAAAAGGCGAAATGGTGTACAGACTTACAGCTCTAAATGGGGGAATTTGTAAGAAAGTAGTGTTTGGGTTAACTTGTAATCAATATGTAAGTCAAATGTGCTTACTGTCATCTAAAGCAGTTGGTGTATTGATGCCAGAAAAACTCTAAAGGTCGCTAAATATCATCTGAGGGCAAAGCTTCAAATACTTATCAAACTCTTTTCACAAAAACATCCATGAATCAAGATGTCAGTGATTTGTCAAGTCATAGGTCAGACTTAAAGGAGTAGTTTGCCTCAGCATGTGGTAACCAGTGTGTTTTCTAAGGTTTGTGGTGTCTATATTTTTGTGTGTGTAAGTCTCTTGAACTGGACATTAAACTTTTAATCCAGAAAGTGGCTATTTAAAAGAGTGGTGTGTATGCAGGCTGTGTGTTCTCCCATCTTCCTGCTTAAAGAAAACAAATTCTTAGGCTCTGGCATGCAGATATCAAAGAGGACTTAGCTCATCCATAGTGTATGCATAATGATCACCAATGTCAGGTGACAAACAATGCATGCATGAAGGCTCGGTAACACTCAGCAGTGTTGATGCAACTGTGTCTGCATTGTCACATAAAGCCAAAAAATCCAAATATTGTCCCCTACTGAACACTTAAAGTGATATGAGCCATCAAAGTAAATTTGATGCATGGTAAAATCCTTTCCAGTATCAACGATAACAAGTGTTCCTGTTTTTCTTTCTCTCTGTTGTCACAAGCTGACAGCCTGTGAACCTTTGCATGTTATGAAAATTAAAGTCAGGCATAATTAATGGCTCTTCATTCTAAAACCGTTTTTTATAGAGTAGCCTTAACCCTTAGTAACCCTTAAATTGAATATTATTTATTTCTGTCCTCAGGGCTCAGCAAATGCCCCTGTACAGTATTTGTTACTATTTCTGGTTTTGTAGAACATGCCTGGACTTTAACTTTTTACCTTTCTACATATTTGACATATTTTATCACCAGTTAAGCTTCTTTTCACAATAAAAACTCCTAAGCCAACATGCATTTAGTTTATTAAAGATGGTGCACTCTAGATTAAACTACTAATCAGTATATAAAATGGTTAATACAAGCTTTACAAGATTAGCTCTGCTAACTGCTGCTCTATACTAGATCCACTCCATCTCTCTTGTCGACAAATCCAGAAGCTATGAGCTATTTTTAGTCTTTGCCACTCAAGATGTCTCCAATTTCTCGTGACCTGGAGATTTAAAGTTCCGACATGTATATAGTCAATAACAGCGCCCTCTAGCAGAAACAGTGAGTGTGACAGGAGTGAGGATGGGTCAATGGGACAGTTAAGACAGTGGAGATCTATGTTTGTTTCCAGTCAGTGTTTTGTTTTTATTTTTCTACCATGGCCACAATTGTCCTGTAACTTTGAATGCATGTTTATTATTGTCACCATGATGACGAAGGTCCCCTTCCTTGTTTATTTAAACTTAACCACGATGTTTCTCTAATCCTAACTAAGTTGTTTTTGTGTCTAAACCTAACAAAAAAATCCTTAACCACAGTGATGCCACAATATAGAACCAATTTATTGATTATAACCTCTGACGCACTCGTTGGAAAACCTGCTTATATTATACGTCAAGTCAATTTCCATTTCACTGAATTTCAAAATCTTTGTGTATTTTCTGTCAGGTTTCGAATCCTGTGTAATAAGATCATCACCCACAAGATGTTTGACCATATTGTGTTGGTTATCATCTTCCTCAACTGCATTACTATCGCCATGGAGAGGCCTCGCATTGATCCCACCAGCGCTGTGAGTCAGAAAACACTCAGACGCACTATTCACTACACACTATGGGACTGTTTGTAAAGTAAGACTACCAAAAAAAGATACAACTTGAGTGTGTTGCCTTCATAGTCTCTATAAATCTCTAATGATGAACATGAGAAAAGGAGAAGTTTAGGAAAAGACAGTAGACAGCATACACCTGTTTTTATAAGTACATATATATATTTTATACATAAAGAGAGAGATTTCTGAATTGTAAGAAACACAAAGGCAGCTGAAAAAGTTTTTAAAGTTCTAACAGAAATGGAGGAGAAAAGGGGAAAGTACCTGTCAGCGAGTGCAACCTTGATGGCTATTCAAACAAACACATGCATGCATACGCACGCACACACACACACACTTGCCTCAAAACAGAATCACTACTGTAGCTTGCTCTATGAAGAGAGAGGAAGTGGAACATTTTGTGAGCAGGAAATCACTCCTGTTTGACTCTGAGCCAGTAGCTTTGGGTAATGTGTGCTATACCCCTCTATCTGCTGCACTGCATCATCAACACCATCACCTCTCTTAGTTAATGCACCATCACTTCAAATAGAGGAGAGCTGGCTGAATGCCCTGCAGCAACACACACACACACACACACATAAACACATCTATCTAACACTGTGTCCTTTCCTACTTCCAGCAGTCGCAGGAGAGCACAGCCCAGCAGCTCCATGCATAAACACAAAAATTATCAGTCTGATTCTCTTTTTTTCTTGTTTTTTTTTTTTTTTTGCTCTGAGTAAGGTGTTCCACGGATGGGCCTAATTGCGACTCGGTCACACTGGAACACTCTGTTCTGCTTGTTTTGCGACTGATACATGGAGGAGACAGTGCAATTGTAATTGATTCAATTATCTGTGGGCTGGCGTACGTGGCTAATGTCCAGAAAAGGAGATGTTTGACAAGTGGAGCCACCACGTGGGCAGTCTGGTCTAATCAGAGCAGAGAAATCACACACACATACACACAGATGGGATTCTATCATATCCCTCACCTTTGCACACACACATATATAAGTAGAACACATGCAAATGTACAAAATCCACCAGCGGAGCCACAGCAATATTCAGATCAGAGATGTTTTCGGATGCACATATATTTTGTCAGTTTGCTGTTGGGGCCATCATGTCCACTCCGCACCCTGAGGCCATTATTGAAATGAGATGGAGATGTGTGACGCAACAAGTGGCCTGACACAGGAGAATAAGCACTGGTTACAGGTTTGAACTGCGATTCTTGAAGCTACAGATCTTATTTGCCTGGCTGGTCATTGCATGATGCGATTATTGAAGCCATTTGTGAATCGATTTCCACCCCCTGATTTTGTTTTGGATGTGTATAACAACCAAACAGGTATAATTTATCATTCAGCTGCTTCTCTTTTGAAGTAGCTACCTGCTTTACATCACCCACGATGCCAGCCTGACAAAAGACATATGTTTTATTCTTTGAATAGAAATTTACTCATTGTTAGTGGGGATAAAATCTTTTAGTGTAAACATTTTAGTGTGGAATGCAGGCTGAATAATTGGTTTATTGACCTGGAAGTTATGTCATACACTTTGTACTTGGCTTGCAGTCCATCACTGTTTTGGTTTGGTGCTAGAGGTTGCCTGGATACTGTCTTCCTGTTGCTCGGTGGAAATGATTGAGGATGATTATACCACCTATTATGATTTATTATTCCTAATTGAGCAAAGGGACAGTGCATCACTGTCTAGAGCTCAAAATTGAATTATATCAGCATTAACAGGATAAAATGCAATCAGTGTTAAGTTTTCTGCAGCCACGTCATCTGCTCCACACAACATTAAGATAGGGATGGTACTACACACTGGACCTTGATGAAAGCTTTCGAGGAGGTGTGGGCTGACTCTTATTTTCTGCTGCTCCGGAGTAGCCTGAGGGGAAGACTTTGTAACTGCATCACTGAATGCCGCATTAAGCACCATTTTTATGTAAGAGTTCATTGCTGTATAGTGACCTACTAAATTACTGCTGTCTTTACACAGTTCCTTAAAAGTTTAAAGTGATTCTGTGCCTCTCCAGCATCTGGTTGCCACTATGCAATACCTAATCGAGCACTGTAGATTACCAACTGGAAATGTTTTGCATTGGTTATTGTGTTCACTTTTTTGTAACCAAGCAAAGTGCCTTTGTTTTGAGTCATTGCTGGTCTTTGCTGCATTTCTTTAGAGCAAGCTGAGCCACAGTGATGGCTTGTGGTTCCCTAAGTTGTGGTCGGACACTCTGGATGCCAGGCGTTGAACCGGGAATAAAGCCACCATTAGAGATGAGAAGTGAGAGGGGGCAAGAGGGAGTTGTTTTATTCTTTTTGAGCCTTTTCCTCTCTGTTCTGTTTCTTTCAAATTCAGCTTAAAACACTCAAAAGTCGTGTAGGAAGCACATACTGTGCACAATGAAAAGCTGTCACCTGTGGGTGGCTGGCTAGAGGGAAATCCAGTTGAGCAAACTATTATTCAAATTTTTGAATCAGACTTATTTTTGTGCATGATGTTGTTCATTTTAGGATATAAATATACATATTCAAAAGTTAATTCAAGTTGACGTGTTTTTTTGACAGTAAGCTTGCTAAAATGAATATATTAAGTCCGCAAGGGAGCAAATTTGCAGTTTTTTAGACACTGGTTATTTTTTTATTAGGTTCACCTCAGTTGGGTAAGTTATGTTGTCTTATCAAAAAGTAACCAAAAGTTTATAATTCAAATAATGTTTGTGGATGTAAAATGCCGGCGGCTTTAATGTTGATGCAGTATCAGGTCTGACAGCAATGTATTTGTTTAGTCTTTCAGAGGTAACAGCCTGTGAAGAAAATTATGGATTTGTGTATCATTTGTCAGTTGGACCTATTTTTTAAAAATCAATCATTTCATTTTAGTTTGCCAAAACATGTATGAAAAATGTAGCTTTGTTGAAAGTTCTTTATTTTTAAAGCTAGCTACAGCATGTATTGATATATATATAATATTTTCACTCGCAAGCTATTTGTGAAGTTCGCTAGAGATTAATTAATTAAATGTTAAGCCAATTACTCTGCTTTACAACAGTATTTGCTTAGATTTTAAATATTTATTAGTTGTTTTATTCATGTGAATCACAATGCATGCATAAAAAACAACATGCAAAAAACAGTTGATCCTATATATTATATTTGCAGGCTCACCTTAGCTAGCTAAAACTGTGAATTTTGGGCTTTTGTACCCTAAGCTGCAAAAAAGCTACAGTAGAAAGTTGTTTCTTTGGCTCATAAACATTTTTTTGGACATTTTTATTTGTTTGTTTGTTTGTTTTTTAACTAGCAAAATATATGTGATATGCAAATGGTAACTTCAAGATAATATTGCTTTATTTTGCAGGCTAGCTAGCTAACATGGCCACATTGACACATTTACAATAGTTTAGCTAGCAATACGTAAGTGGAACATACCAGAGTTTAAGTTTGCAGGCAACAGCTGTTGACTTGATTAAACACACCTAAGTCATTTCAGCCATTTCCAGAATGCAGCTGGAATGACAGCAAATTGAGATAAATTAGTGAATTTAAGTTTTATTAGTGTTTACAGAATGTCTTTTCTGTATCCCTCCCTGTGACCGCTACTTTCTCCTGCCCTTCTCTCATTCTCTACCACATGCCTGTCAGTTCTTAATGAATGAAAATATGAGAGCTTGTTCACAGAGGAAAGGAATGGCTGCTGTCAAGCTTGGAATTTATAAACTCTCTCAACGCCAGCATTCCCAGTGATGTCATGCTCGACATTCCCAAAGACTCGACAAAAAACGCAGCCTGACTTCCATTTCTGTGTTTGTGTGTGTAATTTTGTGTTCCTCTAAGCGGGTGATGGTCGTCGGAGGCCGTGGGAAAGGCAGCCACCTACAACCGCGCAGACACACGCGCAACACATAGACAGTCAGAGGCAGGACTGAATTGTGGTTGTGTCGCCAGAGATAGAGGGGAAGTAGGGTAAATAAGCAATAGGTAAAGGGATCTTATTCTTGCTAGCTTGCTTGTTTTCTCTTCTCAGTCCTTGTTTAGCTCAGTAAACAGGCTCCCATCCTCTGCTGCATACACACGCACCACTGAGCCATGTTGCCTCAGGCAATAGGGATGCATGGAGTGCAGTAATTTGTGTATAGGTCTAGCAGCTTAGACTTGATGGTGTATGCTCACAAAACAAAATGATGGTGCTTGTTTTCTGAATTGACTTTTTTATCTGTGATGAAAGAACAAAGGACCTGATGCAACATGCCTG
>JAPZDY010000014.1:14544019-14556155 GCA_029783645.1 Ctenochaetus hawaiiensis | reverse complement strand
AAAATGATGGTGCTTGTTTTCTGAATTGACTTTTTTATCTGTGATGAAAGAACAAAGGACCTGATGCAACATGCCTGTTTCACTGGAAAACTGTCAAGTTCTTGTATCTCAACACAACAAAGCTTCCCACTAGTTGTTCCACAGATAATATGAGGCCAGTTTTTCATTTTTTCACAGGAAACACATGATTTATGGCATAAACATTAGTTGCCATACTTGAACACTTCCTGCAGTGCTAAGTGGTATACTTACTGATTGCCTGGCAGCCATCATTAATGAGTGCAGTAGGGAAATTTGTTTGTAAAACTGTTTCCTCTTACATAATTCAGCTCAACATTGTATGAATCTAGAGGTAGAAAAACTCATTTTTTAACTGTTGGAACTATAAGCATGTACGTCAACTCAGCCATGTCTGTCTTCCTTTTTTCACTCCAGGAGCGGATCTTTCTTACGTTGTCCAACTACATCTTCACAGCAATCTTTGTGGCTGAGATGTCTATAAAGGTGAGACACTCTGGATTTTGACCAACAAATTAGCTAGTAAAACCTGTGTATGAGAGTCCTTTATGAGAACCTTCTACTTAGTTCACATTTTGTGGAAGATTTTGATCAGAATTCACAAACTAATGAATATCTTGATCCTGTAGCACGTAATGTAAGTTGCATTCTGTGGCCTGGTTGTACTTACGATCATTATTTTAAAGGCATGTGTTTGTTTTGCATTCTTACATGAAATCATCATTGACTTCTTTTCTTTCTTACTCAGTTGACATCAGCTCCTTAGCCAATGTTTAATTGGTCAGATTTTTCGTACATAAAACACTAGTTGCCTCACATCCAGGCCTCTTATCATTTGTCTCTAGCTTTGAAAGAAACAAGATGTGACACATCTGTGCTCACTTATGATGCAAAAAGTTTTGCAAAAATGTAGAAACTCGAACTAGAACTCCCAAAACCTTTCAGACACAAAGCTGCAAAGACAACACAGAGTCTGTCTGATACCGGCATGTACCATAAGCTCCCAAAATACAAAAGAAAACAGAATTTAAAGGGAGCAAAGAGAGAAGGGAGGAAGAGATTGGGAGAGTGAGACTAAAACAGACAGTGAACACACACAATGCACATATACACGAACACGCACACACACGTACTCTTGCTCTCAGGGATGTTTCATAATGCTAAGCGGAGGATTGTCTCGCCAGTATTCAAATGGACCAGCTTTGAATGGAGGTCAGCGCAGGCGTGGGCAGAATGAGCAGAGGCAGAGGGGAGGAAAGTTCACTGGTGTCACTCATTCAAAGTCTCTGTCTCTATTTTTGGCCCCCAGTGCGATTGGCGGGCTCACGAACAGAGGGCCTACACACACACACACACACACAAATACACATACACACACAGAGCACTGGTTGTATCATTTCATTTTAAAGTAATCTCTTTAGGTGTAGTGCAAAACACAGAACAGATCATTGGTTTTCAGCAGCCAGATCAAAAGAATCAAAACACTGTCAACATGTTCTCACTCTCTACTTGTCACATACTGACATTTGGTCAGGACTCACTTGGCATCACATTTAAAAGCACTGTGTACCCTTTTATTTACTGTCTGCTTGTTGCAGGCAAAGCCCTCCTGCCACTCAGGTTTTCAATTACACGGTTACCCTTGGCAGCGCTAACAGTTTAACACATTTAACATTGTGTAACAGTCACAGTTTGGATGTGTTTTGGCACCACAGCTACTTGATTAGATTAAACCAAAACTCTGCTCGGTTTGGTTTAGAGCTGAAAGTCTTGTGTGTGATCCACCACCACCCTTGTTGTAGTTACCTTAAAGCCCCATGAGCCACAGATGCTGAAAGAGTTCCCTTCTGCTTCATAAAGGAAGGCAGTATTTGTATGACAAGTTATGTGACAGTTTCATCAGAAGTGTAGTGTTAAATTTATTCCCTACATAATTGTCAGAATAATGCAATGAAACAATAAACAATAACAGTGAAGGTCTAGTATTCCAATTTTTCTTTTAGGTCGAAATTATTGTAGGAAAATAAACAATGAATGTACTTTAATACTGTACACTGTAGAAGGAAACATTCTACTTTTTACTATGCTACATTTACCTTACAACTGGAGTTACTACTTATTTTTAAGTTTAAGATTTTGCTCAAAAAACATGAACAATTTATATACCAAAGTGTAAACATGAAACTAGTGGTTAGCATTACAATCCTGGTTGGTGATTAAAAAGAGTGTTGGTATAGATTTCCTCTTCATGAATTCATCGCCTATGATCTCCAAAATTTTTCCATATTTTTCAAAAATCAACTTATTCGAAAAGCCCCAAATAATAATCAAAATGTCTCTTGCAGAACTTTGTTTTTATCTTCCATACTGCTGATGATCAAACAAACTCCTTCAAAGGGAGCTCAATGCCAAGAACAAGATCCACTGAACTTACTGTATAATTAAAACCAACTGCACTTATACTAGCTACACTTACACTAGCTGAAACAGAAAAAAATTGCTTTCATATTATCGTTGTAACATTAGTTATAATGATGAAATCATAATGTATCAGTCACAGCGGCAATTATACTACAAGTACATTTACTTTTACTTCTTCTTCTACATTTTAAGTAGACTTTGCTGAAAAGTCTGTACTTGTCTCTCAGTATTGCTTAGTATGCAAGACTTGTAAGGAAGTACATTGTAATATTAATTCTTTTACTTGCGTAAAGTATCTGAATACTGGTCACCACTGGTTTAAATACCTTTAATACATACACAAACACATAAGCATCTTTCAAAATTTTGTATTATCTTCAACTTCAACTTCAACTTAGCTTTTATTGTCCCCTGAGGGAAATTTGCTTTGCAGTCAAGTAAAAAACATAAAAAAACATGGGAACACAATCACATTATATCATTAGATTATATAGATTGGCATTGACCAATGTAAATCATCTTCTATTCACCCCCCCCGCCCCCCCTTACTCTGCAATCTTATCAGTTACATTATTTGTTTATAAATCATAAATACATGAACCAAAAAGAGTTGTCAAAATTTAATACATTTTAGCCAAAAAAAAATCTTACACGTATCCAGTGAGTTTATCCTATTTTCTGGAATGCAAATTGCTTTATGGGCACAAAAAAAGTGGATCCCATAGAATTAGAAATGAGGTTTTGAAAACAATTGCAGCCTTTATGATCTTTGCTGCAAAGTTCCAAGTAAACACTCACACTGCAGAGTCAATAAGCCATGCATATAGAGCATTAGGCATTGACTCCTAATGCATTAATATAAAATATGGCTTCATAACAAACACATTTATATATGCAGACAAAAAATGTTGAGTCACTGATTCATGTATCATTTTATATCACTTCCATGAAAGTTAATCTAAAGTTTTAAATGTAGGTCAACCAGTTCACCCCTTGTGTCATCTGCTCAACAAAGTAAAGTCTCTCTATGTATGCTATGTATTCATTCCTCCATGTCCTATTTGTGTCTAGATTGTAGCTTTGGGCTGGTGTTTTGGGGAGAAGGCCTACCTGAGGAGCAGCTGGAACATACTCGACGGCATGCTGGTGATGATTTCTGTTATTGACATCCTGGTGTCGCTCATCTCCAATTCTGGTACCAAGATTCTGGGCATGCTAAGAGTACTGAGGCTGCTGAGGACACTAAGGCCACTACGGTAAGGAGCTTTCTCAGGGATGCCAAAATATATAGACAAACACGCTAAAAAGACAGGCAACAACCCCAAAAAGTAACTTTAATACAGTATGATCCTATACAAGTCAGAAGTTGGCTGTGTTTGTTGGGCAACATTAAATAATCAGCACTGTGTCATGGGATGATGAGATCACATTATGTGGATGCTTTGTTTTAAGACTGAGGTGGAAACAAACAGTTTTCTCTCCACTTTGACATGCACCATCTTTTGGAGCTTTTAGTAGAAGTGTTTGTGTTTTTTTGTATGTATGAAGGCATTTTTCCTTTTTTTTTAGTGTGCAGTCATGCATGTGTTATTATCTGTGTGTACACAATTGCTTTGCTATGTTTATTTGAGTGGAAATAATGCGGAAATCGCCAATTTAGAGACAGTATTTATGCACATAGCTCCAAAGATACAGTATGTACGTGTGAGACAGAGCGAAAGAGAGAACTTGTAACTTGTAACAGCGAACAGGTTCTTTATGTGTTTTAGCCTCAGCGTGTTTTATGTGTGTAACATTTGCATGCATGTGGCTTCATGCATGACTTGGCTCTCCAGCAGCATGCTTGGTGTCTCATCTCATGAAGGGAACCTCTTGAGGCTTTGCCCTCTCTTGAATATTTATCACGGTTCTTAGGAACAGCACGAACATCAAATATTAATTTTAATTCTGCCAAATTTACCCACTAAACACCACTGATCTTTTCTGTCTTCTTTTTTAACTTTCACCTTTGATATGAAAGTGAAATCTTATGCCGAGTCTTCTTTCGCTCTCCCTGCCTTGAAAGTATTGCTTTCATTTTTTTTGACCTCACTTTATTGTGGGTGTAAAATAGATGGTGCACTTGTATTATGCATCATCTTTCTGTCACACCTTAAGTCCTTGTAATGTAAACCACAAATGTGATCATCACTCAGGTCAGTTCAGACTAGGTCATCGGTCCCTGAGTGAAATGACACAGAGGTTGTGTTTTTATCAGCTCTGTGCTGTGTTAACTTGCGCTCATGAACACACTTTTTTATAACAAGCAGTAACCGCTCAGTGTGATGTGTTTGTTAACTGAGCATTCCAGTTTATTACTTTTGGGTCTCATGCTGTTAGTTTGGGTCATCAGTTAAAACAGTATTAAACTGGACCATTGCTGAGATCAGGGAGTGCTTGAAATGCTTAAAAGTCAGACAGGGTAAGAAACACGAGCAATCAGACAGTTATACAGGTTTGAAACAATTCAAAACAATTCTAATGAATGAGGTGAAAAAACAAAAGTAAATGATATAATTATTGCCAAAACTGTCCATGCATACATCCATCAATGTTTACAGACTCACTTCCTGGTTCAAACTTTTGAATGTCTTCATCCTGTCCAGACGAAGACATTCAGAAGCTCTGTCTGCAGTATTGTTGTGTAGACATAAAAAAAAAAGGTTTTTCAGCAAGTGACGACAGATTGTGCACCATTATTGCTGTTTTGTGTCACAGTGTGCGCAGTTTAGGCTTTGTTTATAGTTGGCAAAAAAGCTTGGTGCTAACATTGCACCAAGCTTTTGACAGGACTTCTGACATGTTTGCAATATTTTCACTTTATTAAGGAACAGAGATGTCAGAATATGCTGCAGAGGTCATTACATAATTCAACACATTTCCCGCCGCCACCTTTGCAGGTTTTTGGATGAGAACCAGTCAGAACTAATAGCGTAATAATAATAGTGTTTAGACAGGCGTCTAACTGGGCGTTATAGCTTCAGGGTTAGGGTTATATCTCTACCTGTTGATTTGGCATGTTCCTGGCGGTGCTTCAGCTGTTTTTTTTTTTTCATTTTAATTCAGACAAAGATTTCATTATAACAATAATTGTGGAAGAACAATTTCGTGGAAACAAAGTCTGAAAAAAAAACCCTGTTTTAACAAATACCTGTTTACGCCTGGACTATGCCTGGGAGTTAACAGACAGATTTTGGGATGTGAGAGGGGCATCTGAAATGCTTTAAAGCTTCCTCAGTTCTTTGGGTCTATTGATACCAAGTAGAAAAATTTAAATCTCCATGCCTCTCTGTGTGAAACTCATTGAAACAACTTGTGCATAAGGTAACATGAGGATTGTTGTGGCACTCAAATCTAAAAAGAAGTGAAGAGAGATGGCAGTAATATAGACTGAGAGCCTACAAGTGAGAACTGGGTTGAAATAGGGCCTTATCAGAAGCCACTAACACTTAACACATCATAACACTTTCAAAATACTTCAGAATTTGGTTTGGTTGCCACTGTGGTGCCTGATTAGTTAAAAAAAAAAAAGCCCTAGCATACTGATCGCTTGCAAGTGAAATGTTAATGTGACATTCGGGAGTGCACTTGCCGTCAAACAAGAGCCTTTCTAATTAGATCTGGTTCAGCTGTGACAAACTGAGCACTTGCAAAGAATACCTGATTCTAACTGCTGTGAATCTTGTGTCTCTAAGTCACTCTGCTGTTTGCCCTCTCTTATTTAATCCCCAGAAGGGACCGAGGCTGGGGGCTGTATTAAAGTCGAGTGGGGAAGGTTTTAAAGTCAGATTAGAAAATATGTAGCAATTATAGGAGGAAATTAGACAAATTTTCAGTTTGGGGAAAACATTTCTTGGAGCAAAGGGCAACTGTTTCTCTTAGAATAGATGTCTTCAGTTTGAGAAAAACGCCAAATGGCAGAGAGAGATACAGGATTAGGAGGACTGTATTAAAACAGGCAGATAGTAAGTGAGAGAAGGAAGAACAGGAGAGGAAAGAAAAAGAAAAAGGACAGAGCTGAGCTGAGCTGAATAGCTTGGCCTTTTCCTCCTCTGAGACTGCAGAAGAGTTATAAAAAAGCAATAATGTAAAACCATTTTAAAGGTAGTTATTAACTTTTAATCACAAGGAGGAGCACAGCATTGAAGGCTACAGCACATTAAGCTATTAGTGCTCTTTTGCAATATACTGTACAACTTAGTTATAGTGTGCGAAAAGGTACTTTAAACCCTGTTAGAGATAATTCAGTCCGGTCAACGCAGAGCGGAGTTCCTGCTCAGGCTCCATTAATGTTTCTGTTTAAGTAGTGGATAAACATATCTTCGGAGAGCACAACATTTGTGCAGACACGCCGTGCTTCAGCAAAACTTACCAACACAAACCTAATCTATTTATTTAAAAGGTTAAATCTGTTTGTCAACCACCTATTTTGTCCAGATGTGTATTGTGAGATGAGTAATAGATACCCAGAGCTGCCTCTGGGAGGAAGACAGCAGAAAAAGTCTTTGATACACCTTTTAAATCTTCACTCTTATGCACTAAAAATGTCTAATAAGAACCTTTGTGGGAAGGAATCAGAGATACCAAGCTAGCAACAGAACCTTACAGTCTGCAGGGTGTTAAGGACAGATGGCTGCCTCCGAAGACACTTATGCTTATCTTACAGCTTCAATCTAAAGAACTTAGCACAGTGAGGACACAGGGATGCATGAACACATCTGTGGAGACATGCAGTTACAATCTGGTCAAGTAATGGTTTCCTTGGAAGACGATAGGCATTCTGGGGATGTCCTCTGCCTTACATCATATCATCACAAAGCTGGCTTAAGTTTTTAAAAAAACAGCATCGATTCTAAATTTTTGCATATTCTTCCCTACTGAAGTAACATCTCCAACTCTGACAGGTGAACTTAACCTAAAAGTTGGAATGTGTCTCTGGTATTCATGGTGTTGAGCAACACGGTTTGACTTCCCAGCAGCCACCGGTTTGTGCCAGGACTGACGCAAACGCTTCAGACACAGTACCAGAAATAACTGCTTTATGGTGCCTCTTAAAATCTACAGCCTAAATATTTAGCTGTAGATTCACTTCTTTTCATGGGGGTCCTCATGGTGATTATAAATAACTGCTTCATAAGATAAGAAACAGCCTGAGCTTCTCTCTCTCTCACTCACCAGTATTTACCAACATTCAGACTTGCTAAGATGATGGTAGTCTGGAAAACTGGTTTCAAAACCTTTAGTGTATTACCATCATGACATGCTTATAAAATATCTTCTGTAACTGTTAGCAGTTGTTAAAATATAAAGACAAACCTTTAGCCCAAGGTTAATGTGGTGCACTTTCACATTTCCTGCTGGTTCTTAAAGTCAGTAAACAAAACAGAAAGTCTGCAAAAGTAGTAGCTTCACTGTAAGGCTGTAATAACTGCAAGAACATTTTTGCCATTTTTTGATTTTTTAAAAGGAAAACTCCTGAGCCATAAAGCTAAAAACTGTTGTTTTCCACAAATCTGTGTGTCAGTCAAACGTACCACAAAGCAGACACAGCGTTCAGCCATAAGTGCTTCTGTATGAGTTTCAATATCAGCTCGTTGTCACTGCAGTTCGATTGTGGCAGACTCTCACTCGCTGACTGTTTGAATTAAATATGAGCTCGTCTGTGTTTTCCCCTCTGGCGGTGCTGTGCATGTGGGGGCTGACACATGCAGCATCATCATCATATTCTTGAGCTACCTGCTACATGTGTTTGTGTGCATGTGTCTGTTTCTTGTTAGAAATATTAATGACTGACATTACGTTGCATAAGAGAGGAGGATCCACAGAGGCGGGCAGGGTTGTGTGTGTGTGTGTGTGTGCATCTGTGACAGAATGATGCATCTGCTTTGTTTAACAGGATACACACACACATGCACAAAGAAACACACACCCCTGCAGTCATTCATCAAGCCTACAAGCTGAGCTGGGGGCCTGCCTCAGGGAGATTCCAGAAGTTAGTACCCTGTGTCCCCAATTGGCACTTTTATGTCAGCAAACACCACCTACACCTTGTCGACAGTTCAGCTGCCACCCCAAAAAAAAAAAAAGAAAAAAGCGCACCCAACCCCTCCCTGAGCTGTGAATCCATTAATTGTACCTGCCACACAGCAGACGGATCTAACAGCTTTGTGGTGTTTATGAGGTCATGGCTGAGCAGTGGGTTGGTTTATTGATAAACCCCCCCTGTGGTTGACCCCTGTCGACTCAGCCTTTGAGCTCATCCGTCACTTGATTGTGATCTAATTATCCCAAGGCTTCTGTTGGGTAGTTTTATGTGCTTTCTCACTACGTTTCTACGTGTTTTGACCCCTGTGTGTGTGA
This sequence comes from Ctenochaetus hawaiiensis, assembly GCA_029783645.1. Classification (NCBI taxonomy): domain Eukaryota; kingdom Metazoa; phylum Chordata; class Actinopteri; order Acanthuriformes; family Acanthuridae; genus Ctenochaetus; species Ctenochaetus hawaiiensis. Next base: position 14,547,317 of record JAPZDY010000014.1, on the reverse strand, counting down.
CAGTGCTGACGGTGGCCAATTATCTCAGTGTATGATTACTGTTCTTCTGTGTGCCGCCTGAGTCCATTAGCCTACAGCTTAAATTAGGATTTCACTCATTTGCTGACGTGTATGTGACTAGTGAGTGGTAAAGTTTGACCGCTGAAGGGAAAGGACAGCTTTAGATTGAAAACTGGGAGAACAGGAAGAGATTTACACAGCAAGGTGAAATGAGAACCAAACTTTGGACAAAAAAAAAGAGAGAAAAATAGCAGCTGCCTCATTTTTTATTCCTTCTGTATCGCTGCAACTCACCAGCCCTCTCTTCTCCTCCTTCTATTCCCAATTTCTATTCCCCTTAATCAAACCCAGTGTTTGCACTGTGGGAATGTGCCTGCCACTCATTGCCTGACTTGTTGTTCTCCTTCCTAACCGTGAGAGATATGCTGTTGGAGGAGAGAGATGGGTGGTGCATCTATGCAGGTGTTGTGCATCGCAGCAGACTTCTTCCCTGCTCCTTTGTGTAGCACACAAACAAGGACACGCTTTGAATCGCTGTAAAATTATGCAGAGAGGTAGATTAGAAGGATGGAGCGCTAACTCCTCTCCCTCTGGTTCCCTCCATCAACTCCTCCTCATCCTTTTTGTGTGTGTGTGTGTGTGTGTGTCATATGCAAATAAACTTTAAGGAGAGGAGCCCATCGCACAGTGTGTCCTTCGTGTAGTGTATCATCAGAGTGTATTGACTCAATAAGAAGCTCATCTCTCCTGCGTTCCCCTCCTTAATAAGCCTTTTCACTTCAGCATATTTGTCAGAGTGGAGCTCAAAAGCAGAACATGATGTAAAGAGGGAGAGAGGATGGCACTGGGTTTTCATATGCAAAGCAGCGATGTGTGGCAGCATCTTTTTGTGCAGGTAATGTGTGATCTTTGGGACTGAGCTGGCTGAAAACGGCTGTAAAACCATGTCTTTCTGTCCTTGATGGATTCTGCAAACTCACTGACTTTTCCAACAAGTTTCATGTTTTGTTTTTTTTTGTGTTGTTCCACTTTTACAACTTTATTTCCTTTTTTCCTCTCACTTTTGTTTTACTTTTCTGTACTGCTTTAGAGAAATACACACACAAATGAAAGGAGGAACGGTTGGCCATGATCAGGAGCTGAACATTTGACTAAAAATATGGATCCAGCAGGCATCATTAGTTGATCCTTACATTGTTTAAATGTCTATTTTATTGTAAATTGTTGTCATAATTGTTCAAATAGGAGGGTAAACTCCTTTTCCAGACAAAAACAATGAAAATGGACAAAGTTTTCCTCCTGGCTGTGGAATTTAATGCAAATTCATTCCCATAATAAAGGGACTTCATCAGATCTTAAGAGAAACACATGCAGATGCAGCTCTTGAACAATACTACCCCCTATAGTTCAGTAGACATACTGCACGTCAACATGGTTTTCAACAGAACATCAAGAGAGGCAGTGATGAGGTGTAGCTATATGCTCGTTATTCTCTGATCGGGACTATTGATCAGCCGCCTCGCTCAGCCCTGGTCTTTTATTATCCCATGTCGTCTCTTAATGTGCTATTGACTCTTCCTTCACTCAACTGTCTGCTCAGGGGAACAGATACCATGTAGACAAAGAATAATAGACAAAGGCAGAGCTGATTATCACCTTGACAGCCTCTTTGCCTCTGTAGCTTTGTGTTTCTCTTTCAGCCCTTTTAAAGTATTTACTTATCTATCACATTGTATTTGAGTGTGTGTGTGGGCGCTTTTGCTTCCGTGTGCTGAAGCATTTTCATGTGTGATTTCTTTTTGCAGATGAATGTGCGTGCATCGGCAGGTTATAATGTAGAATGTGTGTGTCTCTGTCGGGGAAGCTCAGCTGCAGTGCGGTGCGGTGCCGGGTGCCATGCTGGCACTAATTAAACATCCTCATCACTACATTGGCTTAATTAGTTGTGTCTGTTTGCTCTGCTGCAGAAATAAATGGAGGCGGAAAAAAAAGGGAAAAAGATGCTTTTTTACAGAAGAGCGGGGGTTAATGAAAGAAAAAATTCATTTGTCTTTAGGCCAACAAGTGTTTTTGGTATTGAAAAGTTTAAATGTGTGCAAATAAGTGTGACTCTGTTAAAAAAATAGTAAACCATGAAAAAAAGAAAGAGTTTATGTGTGTATAAGTGTGTGTGTATGCAGACAGGGTGTGGGCCTTGGGGTGTGTTGGGGTTGTTGGTTGGAACGCTGCAGGCATCCCTGCTCCATCTGGTATGAGCTGTACTGTAAGTGACCTTAGAGTGCCCTGAAAATACACACACACACACACACAGCTATGAACTAAAGTCCCATTGAATTCTGTGTTGCAGTGTTATCAGCAGAGCTCCAGGACTGAAGTTGGTGGTGGAGACTCTGATGTCCTCATTGAAGCCCATCGGCAACATCGTGGTCATCTGCTGCGCCTTCTTCATTATCTTTGGCATCTTGGGAGTACAGGTGAGTGGGGATGGGGAGCACAGGTGAGGAAAGGGTGAAAAAGCAGTGACCACAGTGTTGCTGGCTGTGGCACAGAAACATATTTCTCTCTCTTCCATGCTCGAGCAGTTTCACATGTGACAAATATTCCCACAATTCATCTTTTCTTCCTGCCTCACCTTGGTAGAACACACCTCTTGAATTCCTAACAGGAAACTAGTTCTCCACACACTCTCCATGTTATAACACATATGTCTAGATACTTATGTATGCTGTTCTTGTCGCAATGGAGATTTCCTGGCCAATAGCCCAAGGACCAATCTATACCAACGAGCTCTTTGCCCTTGCCTCAGTACAGGCTCCCATCTACCCACCATCAGCATGTTTATGTCCATAAACCATCTGTCCATGCAAAGGAGTGTCAAGAAGGGTTAATGGCTGTGACGATACCATGAGGCAGTGACCGGAGGCCGTCACTGCCAGTTTAAAGGCATCCATGGAAGCCAATGAACTGAATGTTAGAATAAGTGGTCATTCAGTGACCTGCAGTTTTTTTCTCTTTCTTTCTTTCTTTCTTTCTTACATACTTTAGTTCCAAGTTCTTACTTTAAGTAAACATTAAACTTAAATTCCCAAACCTGTTACAACCTGAACCTCACACAGCCTGGCAGCCTGCTTTCCCAAGACTTGTTGTGGGCAAAAGACCCCTTTGACATAGCTTTTTTTTTTTTCAAACTAATGTTGTAAGAGACTATGATGATACATAATAATTTAAAAATAGTAATAATAATCAAAAGTTTGATTAATACCACACTGATGTCTGCAGAGTAAATAGATGTAAAGCT
>JAPZDY010000014.1:14514766-14543919 GCA_029783645.1 Ctenochaetus hawaiiensis | reverse complement strand
GGAATAGGAAATCACTTATCTATTAGTTAGTTAGTTAGTTAAATGTTTTTGGGAAACTGTTTCTTATTCGCTTTGCTATCCCCTATATCACAAGTAGTGGTACTGTGGAGATGAACTTCAACTGCAGCTGTCAACTTCTAGCTGGTCTCACTGCAGCTAAAAGGAAGATTGTCTGTCACTGGAAACCACCATCAAAATAATATAGAGATGTCACCCAAATAGAGCTCCTTTTGTGCCAGATTAAAGAAAAAACAACCCAGGGGTATGACTTGTTGGGTAGAGACACAAAAATAACGAAATTACTTTAAACATTTGGAAAAATAGCTTATATGAAATGTATGCACCTATATGAATATGAGTAGATACACACTTGTGATATACTTACATACTGTATATACACTATATCTGTGTGTAACTATGTGTGTTTATGAAAGGTTTCCTTGAACATAAATCATTTAACCTTAATAAAAAATTTAAGGCATGTAGAACTCATTCAGTTACACTTTACTTGAAGAGTTTTAGTGAAAACCAGTAAGTAATGTTAAAAGTAGCAGTGTGTAACTCTTACATACATATGAAATGTGAAAATAAAATAAAAATAAAAAAATCTGAATCATTTAACAGGATTTGTTAATTTCTTAATCATAATGTTTACATTCATGAAGGAAAATATTATTTTTACATTGAAACTCATGCCAGGAACTCCCTGCTTCCAACTGGATTTTGATCATTTGACCCCTCCCCCAATTTCTGACACTAAACTTAACACAAACAGCATACTTTTGTTGATTTTCGCTGTAAAAATTAAGGGTGTGCCTGTATTTTTTCTCCCTAGCTCTTTAAGGGGAAGTTCTTTATTTGTCAAGGAGATGATGTAAGGAACATCACCAACAAGTCAGACTGTTTGCAGGCCAACTACAGATGGGTCAGGCACAAGTACAACTTTGACAACCTGGGACAGGTGAGGCCTCACAAATGCCAAGTTTTCCTGAAGTTGTGTGAAGTTTTAACAGGGCTTTCAGTGTACCGTTTCTATTTTATTTTATTCTTTATTTTTCTTTCTCTGTCGTAGGCTTTAATGTCCCTGTTTGTTCTGGCATCAAAAGACGGCTGGGTGGATATTATGTATGATGGACTTGACGCTGTAGGAGTTGACAAACAGGTCAGTACACTCAGACTCTCTCACACATCTTAGCACATATCTGTAAGCAAACACACATATTCATACATGTAAAATGTATCTAGAGCACATATAACTTGGCTAATCTGGCTAAAGAAAAGTAATCTGGGCCGTTCACTTAAAATCTATACTGATAACTCTCTGTAATAGTTCAAAAAAGGGCTCCTGTTTTGATTGTCCATTAATTTCTCTGCATTCTGTGTTTCAGCCAATAATGAACTACAACCCATGGATGCTGCTCTACTTCATCTCCTTCCTGCTGATCGTGGCCTTCTTCGTGCTCAACATGTTTGTGGGCGTGGTGGTGGAGAACTTCCACAAGTGCCGGCGCCACCAGGAGGCCGAGGAGGCCAAGCGCAGGGAGGAGAAGAGACTGAAACGCATGGAGAAAAAGAGACGGAGTAAGGAGAAGGAGCTGGCTGGTCGGTAGTCTTTCCACATCTTTCTGAGTCCTGCTTGATTTCAGCCTGAGCTTTTTTTTTTTTTCTTTTCTTTTTTGTGCTTCTTGCTTTTTGATTTGGTTTGGCCGAATCCGGAAGAACGCAATTAGTGAACTAGTTCCAACTACAGTTGCTACCCTGCAGTAGAGCCCTCTTTTCTTTTCCTTGTAGGCCCTCTGGTTAGTTTTTGTTGCAGTCTGGTCACCTGTTCTGACTCTGCTACAGACTGTGGAGGCTTTTTTTCAACCCCAACACCAAATTAATAAAGTTGGACGTTCAGAAGAGCTTCCATAATCAGCCATTTGCAAAGTCAGGACAGATGACTGCTGGTATTAGTCCCTCCCCCGTTACCTTCCCCTCTAACTTTTGCCTGGTGTACCATACACGCCGTGCTTGGGATGGCCCCTTGGAGCATGCCCATTGAGTGCTGACGGACAGGGCTTGCATGGTGGTGGGTCTACAGAGCTAGAGGGAGGGGGAGTTGTTGATCATTTAACCGCCCTAAAAGAAAACCAAGACGACCTCCCTCCCTTCCCCTCTTCTGCATGTGGTTTAGTACAGCCGCAGGGGCAGGCATAGATTCAAACCTGGAAGAAAATGTCCTCTTAGTGTTTTTATTCTGTAGCTAAAATCTGAGATCACTTTGGTTGACATTTGTAGGCTTTAGTTAATTCCCTGCCCGTCCCCCCCCTCCCCTCCGGCTGTATAGGAGTTGGTGACAAACTGCTTGGTTTGGTTTTTATTCTTTCCACTGCCTCTTAAATGTAAAAACACAAATGCTAGCACTTGCTAGCTTTAGACTTTTTGTAAAAATTAGTGCCTTTGCGTGTATTTTACTCACTTAATGCAAAGGCACTACCTTTTTGAATCTCTACAAGGAGCAGTGGACACCGTTTGGTTTCTTATAGCTGAGAAAAATCCCTTTTGTTTCCGTCTATTTGAAATGACAATTTTATGTGACGGGATATTTCCTTTCAACTCTTGAGAAATACAGATGGAGATCGATCGTCCTTTTTTCAGGAGGCTTCTGCCAAGGTCATCCAACAAATCGAGAAACTCTCCAAGACCTTTGCACACTCAGTCTAACACATGTACACTTCAGATCTCAAGACGCCATCCCTTTTCTTGAAATCACACAAGAGCAAACCATTCCCTTTTTTGTTTTTGTCTTTCAGTAATTTTGGTTGAAAAGTTTTGTTCTTTTTCTGGCTTCGTATTTTTTGCCAGAAAACGTTTTTTTACACACAGTGGAGATTAGCATCAAAAGTCTGTAGGTATATTAGCAAAATAGCAATACAAGAAATACTGCTTTTACGAAGAGACAACCTGTTGGTGTAACTCAACAGAGTACAGATTATAAGGTGGTTGTGAAAGTCTTGTTTGAGGGTTGATGATTCACCAATGTATACAAAACAAATACGTGTTAATCCAAAGAACTGGACTCAGAATCACTGGAAAGACAAAACGTAGGAACATAAACCAGTTTATTCTTTCATCGCTTCCTTCTGGCCTTACTCCATCCTTCTTTCCCTTTTTCTCTCTCTTCAACTCTCTTCTGTTTCTGACTCTCCATCCCTCCTTTTCTTTACTGTCTTCTGCTTCTCCCTGACTAACTCGGTCTCATTCCTCTAGATTTATTGGTTCCGGGGGTGAGTTGGGCCCTTTCTGAAGGCACAGTGAAAGGTACAGAGTTTCTAGCATGTTCTGTGTGTCCCTTTTTTTATAAAACCCCCCACCACCACCACCGACCACGACCACCATGGTGGCTTGGGTTCTAAGTTCAGTGATCACGGGAGGTAGGGCCCCATCCCGCGTCCCCGCCCCCCTGCCTCTCTCCCATCAGCCCTCAGTTTTCGCTGGACATGCTGTTACCTGTTTTCTCTGTCGTGGCTTTTGTCTTTCACAGCTCTTCCACGCCGTCCACGATTCCATCCACTGTCCACAGCACCGCACCGCTGCACTACCACCACAAAAGAAGAAGAAGACTCTTGTTTGGTTGGCAGGGAAACTATGATGGAAACAGGGTGACACAGGGAAAGGTTACTTTAGTCCATTTGTAGTTCTTTTAGTAGACTTTTAAGGAACAATTCCATTTTATTTTCACTTTGGCCTTATTTTCATTGTGATGGTCATCTTCTTTGTTGGTTTTGATACTATTGTGATCTCTAAATTAACTGCTGACATCAGGGAAGATCGCAGTGTGAAAAAATGTGACAAGGTAAGAGACAGCAGCAGTGAGACTGTCAGACCGGTTGGAACTACCCTAAGTTTAAGATTTAAGATTTATAAATACCTAAGTAAACCCTTATTCAGTGTGTCAGCATGCTAGGATTTCCAATAAACACTAAACACAAAATATTATTTACACTAAGCTGAAAATATCTGTAAAATGTCATGACATGCTAATAGTTGCCAATGAGCTCTAAACACAAGATACAGCTGAGGCTGATGGGAATTTGATCATAAACCAAAGTACTGAACAAGTTGAAATTTTGACTTGGTGGTGGAGCTCTGTAAAATGTTGAAGAATAACCAAAGTTATTATTATTTCCGGTAATAAATATATATACAGAAGTTAATGGTAATAGTGTGACTCAGGCCAATGACCATGGGAAGTTTTATATGAAAGTAATATGGAAAGTTGAATATGGAATGTCTGTGGACCATGATGGATTTTTACAGTTGAAGTAATAATAATCAAAAAATGTGCTTTCTGTCCTCTCTTTAGAATAAGTTTGGACAACTTTTCTGGTCATCTGACCGCTTTTGCTTCTCACCTGAATAACTGAGCACATGGTTATTGTTACCAATTGGTGGCCAAAGCTGTAACAATAAGGCCCAATAATAGAAATATACCATAAATAATTAATTTCTTACTTGCTAACTCACTGTTACTCACTGTATCTTATTGTGTATTGTAATGTCAGCTCGCTGCTGCAGTAGTAGTTAAGGGCCCAATAGATTACAGAGCTTGTTCAGGTTGTACAGCAGAAGTAACTTGAATGAACAGATCCTCTCTGTTGCCAGCTTTATCCTTGGCAAAGGTCGCTGGCCTTCATTAAAGGGCAATAGACCACAAAAATTCAATCAACAACAATATTCATTTAATTTTTAATTTGTTTCTGTGCTTAACTTGAAAGCTTCATTGCAGACATTCAGCATCAAAACATGCAAACATAATAAATTAAGCTGCAGCAAAGACTAATTAGCCTCTCCAGCTGAATTCTTGATGGCGTAGACTCTACGGAGCTTGTTTTACTAATAAAAATGATTTAAATAATTACTTTGGCAAAAAAACAACCTATTTCTCGTGTATCAGACATGCATCGATATGATATTATTACTAAATCATGATCTCAAACGGATGGAATTAAGTCTCTTGCCAAACTGCGTGAACTTATCTCAACCTAATGGCTGATTTACTACAACACACTCTAAAGGTCACGGCAGTACAAGTTGTTATGAGGCGAGACCACAGCAGGTTTGTTAACAGCAGTCGGCTCTTGTTGGACACAAAGGTCATCTCTGGGTGGTCTGACCACTCTCACTGGTCTGCTGTGGCAGCTTGTTTCCATGGCAATCTGCTTTAGTTTTTGTTGTGATAGATAGGAGCTGCTCAGAGGTGTGGTAGAAGACGATAAGTTCTTCCTTTAATCTGCATTATGAAAGTTTGCGTGTGTGTGTTTGTGCATATATAACCTGGTGCAGTGATCGTTAAATAGAGGCACTTTCCTGGAAGGTAGATTTCACTGGACTAGATTGTATTCTTTGTGTATATGTGTGAGTGTTTGGATGCGCATATGTTGGTGTGTCAGGGAGCAGATGGTTGCAGAACAGGTTGTAAAATATGCAGTAGCAGCTCTCATCCCCAAATCTCCACTCGGTCTGGAGGAGAGTCTGAGAGGCAAGCAGGACCCCTCACCAAGTTTGTTGATCATATGCAGCATCTGAAGAGTGCTCGCACTATTTTGATATTTTTACCCAAAAGTGATTAGAGGAGTCCCAAGGAACCAAAACACACATAAAATATTCCCCACAGTTTGTCACTTGTGTATCCATGTTAGGGTGGTCAACACTCTGAGTATGAGGTGTTTGTGTGTGGGCCTGCACGCGTGTCGCATGTTTGTGTGTGAGCATGGTGACTCTTATCTTTAGCTTACACTGCACTGAGGCTAGAGGAGAAGAACAAAGAGAGGAGAAGAGATGATGAAGGAGGTGCATTCAGATTTTGACCGAAGAGGAGGGAGGTGTAGGAGAGAGGTGATTGAATTGCACAAACACCCAAATGCACCGTCACACACTTAATGAAAAGTTACATCAGTCTGTAGCCGTGCAACTGTAAGCCTGCATAAATTAAGCCCAGTGTCAACTTGAGGATTTTCAAATCTACTGTTTTAATAAACAAAAGAGACCAAAGACATAGAGGCAGATTTGACTGATTATTAATATTTTAATCTTAATATACACACCATGAGTTAAGACACGGGACCACACACGAGGTGTTGATAATAAACCACTTCAGTGGTGATTCCAGGGCTGTTGGAGCTCACACAAACCTGCAGGATCAAACGTCACCTTGGAAAAACACAGAACACAAGGGCAGCCTTTCTTCTTTAGCCAGTTACACTTATGAATGCTGTGTTCTGCCTGGAAACAAAGAAAGAGGAAAAAGTGGACAAAATCACGGTGGAATCAACATGGCTTATACCTTTCGCAGCGTGAGCTGGAGATAAGCATGAAATAAAGTTTCATTTGGTTTTAAAAGGTAGTCGAGGTACAAGCTAATGACCTTGTTATCCAGTTGGTGACACCTCCTTATCAGCTTGCTTAGGGTTTTAACTTGCTGTTCTTTTCACACGACAGGATTTTAAATCCTAAACTTCTAACATCAAACATGTTTTGGAGGCTCCAATGTAGATGAAGACATAAAGATCATTTCAGTGAACCCCTTTCCCTACAGGATCACTTAGGCATATAATTGGCTTCGACCAGCCTCAAAATAATGGACACCTCCGCAATGGTTGGAAGGAGTGCATTGGCCCAAATTCTGCCCCATTATCCTCTAGTGTTGGACCAGCTCTAGACACACACACATTCAGGCGCACATCGCAAAAATGATGAAACAAGAATAGACTTGGACTTAACTGCTTTGAGATTTGACTCTGAGATTATCTCCTGAGGTTCAATGCTTTGGGCCAGATGCTAAAGTCAGCATGCTAACATACATGTATTGTAATTAGCACTACGCACAAGCAAAGCTTAGGCAGATGGAACTGACACAGTCTTTGCAGGTGTTTACTCAGAAACAAAATGATTGGGTAAATTAAAAGCCTGAAAATGACACCAGATGGAAAGTTAAGTGATCACCAAAGTTATTACAGGTCTTCCTGAGGGGAAAACCAAAATTGTGTACCAACTTTAAACGCAATCAGTTCAAAAGCTGTCAGGACATTTTACATAAAACTCCAAGTGCAAACCTCACGATGTTGATTCATTCTGTCCAACACACAGATTACCAAATGTCTTGATTATCCATCAAATAGTTAAGATATTGTAAAGATTTAAAAATGTCAGCTGAGTTGTGGCACTGCAACAAAAGTAAAGGGATCACCAGAGTCTCTCTGCTTAAACTATGGGGATGATGAATTTCCATATCAAATAGAGCAATCTATCCAATAGTGGAACCATTGATCAAACATTAGACCAAAACAACAATCTCTGGAGTGACGCCACTGGCAAGGCTACATGGCTAAAAAGGCCATTTTACCTCAAAAGAACTGTGGATCAGAACATGGCTGTACAACATGTTATTTGAACCACTTTGTTTGTAGTCCTATCAGGACTACAATATCACACTGAACACAGCTTTGGAAAAGAAACTAATTCAAATATGATCTCATTTTAAATGTCACATGTAGGGAGCTGAATCTTGCGTCCATAATTTGCTATGACGTCTAGTGAGTGGACTTGAACTTGCTCCAAAAAATTTAAAATCAGCTCTGACTCACACACACATATTAAACTGGGACTGAAGAGATGTAAAAAATCTGAAGTTAGTGGTGACTACCGTGTAGACTCTTGAGAAAAATCTTCCACTATACACTTCAGCTGACATGCATGCACTCTGACACATAATGAGCTACACACACATACACACAGAGCAGGGACGAGCTCCCCTCAGGTTCAGTGTGAAGTGTCTCTTTTTTGTTGTTGTTGTTGTTGTTGATGTGTTGTGTTGAGTCAAGTCCTCTGCAGTCAGTCAGCTGCTTATGACAGATACATCAGGAGAAGCTACACTGCATATGATGTATGCAGCAAATTGTAAATACAACTTTATGTTATTTCCTCCCTGTTCCTCCATCAGTGAGCTATCAGAGCTGAATATTTGACAGACAGCAGCTTGTATGAGGGTAATGATGCTCTCTGTGTTTCTGCACTAGTCTATAAGCCGCTGTGTGCAGCAGTAGCAGAAAAGGGAGTAGCTGCATCACCTCAAAAACAGACCTCAAAGCCTTACCTCAGTTTTTAGGAGCTTTATCCTTAGAAAACAACAAGTTGTTACCCCAAAGTAACCCCGTTTCCTTGAAATTATGTTTAAACTACTTATTTATTTTGCCATTTATGTTTTGGAGGAAGTGTAATCGGTGCCAGGATCATGTTTGGTTGGAATGTTTTTTTCTTTTAGGGAACAAAGTGCCACATTGATGTAGTGCACGGAAGTTGTAGGCGGATGGTGGGTGTACAAAGCACAAAATTCTGACACCAGAAACTGTTATACACATCCTGTGTTCTGTGTGTGGTTAGTTTTTAGGCAACAAAATCACTTGATTTAGGTTAGAGAAACATAGTGGTTTTGGCTAAGCTAAATGTTTTTATTTTTTTTCTCTCAATATTAAGCCAAATCAGAATCTTTCTCTGCTTTCTTGACTTTATCCAACTTTTTGTTTGTTTAATCTGTCATAGTAGCATATGTAGGCGTATTGAGCTTGGGGTTTATAATTTTTCTAGATGTAAGATTTCATGGGCAGGACTAATCTCTTGTTATATCAAAGCCCTGATAGAGAGTAGATGTGCTAGTCAGTTATCTGTCACAATACACAGTTATAGTGTTTTTAAGCATGTGTGTGCTTTGTGCAGGAACTTTATCTTCTATCAGTGAGGTAGGCAAGGTGTGTTTTTTATGTGTATGTTTTATTTATGTGCTGCTTTTATATTGAATGTTATAAAGTGGGGATTTGGCCAGACAAGATCAGTGATTTATAGCCGCCAGGCTTTGATAGAGCACTGAACTCTGCAGCGGCACTCTCCTGTGAAGCAGATTTTCTGTTGCAAATCAGTAGTAAACACAGGAAATTTCAAGGAGGCAGAGGTCAACAGCTAAATTGGAAATGGTCATCATGATTAGAGCTTCACTACAGTAGGAAAAACATATAGACTTGGGTTTTCATGGGGATTTGAAATAAATCAATCACTCTGAGGTTAAAGCATCTGCTATAAAATTACTTGAGAGTGTTTACATCCACATCATAGAAACCATGTGGAGTTAAAGTTGTTTACTTTTGTTGTTTACATTTACACTTAGAAACGATATATGTTGAATTAAAACCATGGAATATATTTTGATGATTGATCAATAGAGAAAATGTTTTTGTTGGGCTGTTTAGCACCAGTGCAGAGAGAGCGTGTAAACAAGAAGAGGATGAAAAGGAAGAGAGGATAATGACAGAGTCTCAAACAGAGGGGAGGAGTTATGTAACCTCTAACATATTTAACTGTAGCCTCCTCTGTGATGTGCTGTGTGAGTATATTATGTGATACTAGATGTTGCTTTGTGTGCTAAGGATATGAGTTCGAGTGTGTGTGCCATGCTAGTCACCCTCTTACACGTCACTCGGAGAATTGTGGCCCTGCCATGTTGACAGATGGCCCTCGACTTCCCAAACAGGCGGAACAGATCAACACTAGTCCAAGCAGCTCTGCCTGGGTCAGCCCCCACATGAATACACTCCATCACAACTCTCACTCACCACATCTCACCCCAAACAGTCATCTTACCAGGCAATATGTCTGCATGGACAAAATAATATATATACACCTCAAATACTGGGTTTCTGTATACGTCATTGTAATTACTATACATGACTGCAAGCATTAGCTTTTGTTACTTTTGCATTTTGGTGAAATTGTAATCCTTAAATTGAATAATTTTGTAGTTTTTTGGCCACTTATCATAGCCTCTCCATGCCTCTGTTGGTGGTCTCATGCTGCTTTGGAAACTAACATGTTTAAGTGCTGTTTGCCAGTAATGCCAAGCGAAATAGTGGGTCCACATTCACCTTGTACCACATAATTTTTAAGTGCAGTACATTACGGGCCTGCAGTGATTCCTACAGCTTTCTGTAAATCAGCTTCCCACTCAGAGTCCAACAACAGCTCTTCCCTGCTGTTTTTCCATTCATGGCCTCCATATATCAACAAGCTAACTGCACATAGCTGAGCACTATGATTGAAGCACAACCTTAAAGGTTCCCTGTGGGGGATCTTTTTAATCAACTTATGAAGTTTTATTTATGTTCACAGTTTCTTATGGAAATATACATACATTTGCAGAGACATTTTATCATAAACATACAAACAACTTAAAGCTAACCCTTTAGAATTTTGACAACTAACAGCACTGTGTTCGTACCGTGCATTCACTCAAGAGGCTGGGTGACATCACTTGTATCTGTGCCTCTTGTTTCAGTATACTGTGCAGCTCAACGGTGGGTGGCAGTAGGACAGCTTATGAATGCTGCTAAATAGCCTTTGACAAAAAAAATGCAATAATTTTGACAAAAATTGCTAAAGAACTTGGAACCTAAAAGTCAAACCATGTCTTCAGAGTTAGTTACTCTCCCATGAGGTGCTTTTAAAATATTTTGGATGCTTCCTGTATTTAAATAGGTTCTCTGGTTCAGGGTACTGACCTTGCTAAAGTTAGGTAGAGTTAAGTTAATCTGATTTTCATGAGTTAGCTTGATCGGTTGCCTGCTGTTATTTTTATCATAATGTAATGCTTTTTCTTATACAGGTTTTCTAAACCTACCTTTGCTACTATAGAACCATGGAACTTTTAATAATTCAAGTGCAGGCTAGATTTACTTTGAGTTTCACAGAGTTTTCTAACCTTTTGAACCTTTTTAAGTCTAACAAAATATATGTAAATCTTAAACTAAGCTGCCACATAATTTAAGTCTCTATATCTCAGGTCAGTCACTTTTAGAGTCAGAACAGCAGTTAAATCTCTGTTTTTTACATAATGGCTATATACATATATATAGCCATAAATATATAATAGCAAAAAGTGAGCTTATAACTATGCACATATGGAGCTGACAGCTGATGTGGTCAGTGTGACTGTTCTATTCTCCATGTAGCTTCATAAATCCTCATCACCTTGAGCTGGGTAAACAGAGTCATTCTCTATGTTGTGTTGTTAATCTCTGCTGTCAGTACAGGGCCAGTAGTCAACAACAAGACGAGGATCATAGGATCATCTTTTCACACGTCGTTTACCCTAGTGCCGCACAGACAAACACACACACACACAAATACACACAAACAGATAGATATCCGAAAATATAAATGTGGCTAAATGCAAAGCAGCTTGACATTCCGTGAATAGCTGCTCTTCATCTTTTAGCTCATGCACAAACACAATCACATACAAAAAAGCAAATCCCAACTGTATCTGGGTCAGAGTGAACAGGGATGCGGAAGTTTCACATTTCCCCCCTTTCTTTTATCTACACCTCTGTTGTAGTAACATCAATCCTTCAGGGAGAGAGTGAATGAGAAAGGGAGAGTGAGTAGGAGAGGATGGAAAAATCTCAGAAAAGCAGCGAATGAGTAAAGGACTGTGACATACTTTGGCAGAAAGTGCGACTTGGTGGTTGTAAAGGTTTGACGCCGCAAGGTGTAGCTTGCAGTATTTTGCGCAGCTTCAAATGTCTTAAACCATTTGGTGGCTTAGCAGCGACTAGAAGTCTCGCTACTGCCTTAGCAGGTGTTTGTGCCAGTATGTGTCTGTCAAGGCTCTCTGATATTACTTAACTGTCAGCCTGCAAAATAACATCAGTATCTTAAATTCTAATAGCAAAACACAAAATGCATTAATCTCAAATCATAAACTAGCTAACGAAATTTATTTGCCTCCTGGAAACCGTGCATACAAGATAAATTAGTTCATCCATAAATCTATGGATGAACTTACAAATGACTGATGATGACTATGTGATAAATGAAAACTGTGACGACAAAATCATTGATTTGCCTGAAAAGGAAAATCAAAAGTAATAGAATAAGTAATAAAGCTCATTTATTTACTTCCACAGAAGGCAATGTTCATTAATAATTGCTTTAACTGCTGTGAAGGAACATACAGTAAATATAGTATGTCCGAAAAAGCTAAAAGTAATTTGCGGGAGGAAAAACTGCTCCAACAACACTTTCTATGAATGTTTCATGTTGGAAACTTTCTCTATGAATATTTCATGCGCAGAAATGTCAAAAAGAGAACAGCATGGAGCAGAGTGGCAGTCAGCCTTATACTGTAGTGCTGCCCTGCTGCAATGAGTGTAGTGATAAAAGGGACGTGAGGTGGTCTTTGAAATTTTCCTTATTCCTCCTGACAAGGAGAGTTCTATGAACAGGGATCCAAAACCACTGCTTGTGATGAAATTAGGCTGAATATTCAGATTTTTGGACTTGTTGTTTTAATGTAGGCCTCACTGTTTACCACACCATTGATCAAACTTCTTTTAATTTGTAAGATCTTATGACTGCAATAGGGAACGCCAGTGTCAAGAAGCAGGAGAAGTTATAGCATAACATCACTGGGAGTCTACAGCAAAGCTAGCAGCTCTGCCAAACTGTATTAAGGCACAATGGTGCTTTGAAGACAGCATGCTAAATTGCTAATATGCTGATGCTTAGATAATTAACACTTAACACAGAATATAGCTGGGAGAGTCATCAGATTGGTCATTAACTAAGTACTTGATCTAAGACTGGCAGTGGATGGAAAGTTGAGTTTTCACCAAAGTACTGTGATTCTCCCTGAGAGGAAATGGTGAAGTCTTTGCTAAATTTCATGGGAATCAATCCTGAAGTTGTCTAGATATTTTTCTCAGATCAGATGTCAACCTTGTGATGGTGCTATTGAAAGCAGTCAAAGGATAGCCAAGGTCAGAGGCACACATCCTCTGGTCACAATGGATTTCTGCATGAAAATTCTGGCAAATGTTTGAACCAGTTTTCAGTGAAAAAATAAAATGAAACTCTCATGATGCTGTATGAGAAGTCGATGATAGAACCATGACAGTCACAGGGCAACAAAAAGTCAAAAACGATAAGCTAATGGAGGTCAAGTGTGTCTCCAGTGAGGATTATGGTTATTGACAAGCGAAAGTGTTGACAGCACAAATTATTTTTTAAATAATAAAATATTAATACTGTGTTAATAATCCATAATATTATGGAAATTATACACACACATGATCATATAAACAAATATCACATAAATCAAACAGTCTTTAAACATCTTTCTGTTCTCACTTTGTCATGGGAGGTGGCCGTAAAGCACTTCAAGTTTTCATGAAATGGGAAAATTCATCGAGTGTAATTGTTTTGTTTTTTTTTCTGTTGTGAATTCTTTAGTCTGCAATAATTCTGTAGTAAAAATCTATTACAGCCCTACTGAGAGTTATTTTTCCAGTTCAGCACCTCATATCCCTCCGTAGAGGTCACATTCTTTGTTTCCCTCTATCTTGTTGCAGCTCTTTTGCCTTTTCAGTGCAATTTCTAACATAGATGAAAAATAACAACCAGTTTCTAGTGGATGTTCTTGTGTTGGTACTGGAATTTATAAGGATTTGTGTCCAGAAAAGGTTTTTGGCCCAGCTGCCCAGCAAGGACACTGTGACCATCAGATAGATATGCATTGAAGATGTCCAGTGTGTTGTCTTCTGTATTTACACAGTCATTCTGCATATTCGGCATTCGGCTAAACAATGAGTGCATGTTGGTGGAATTTAGACTACTAAAAAAACACAAATAGTCATTATTTGTGGGTCGTTTAGTCTCTGTAGGTTTAAACAAACTTAAAATATGTTCTCAGCTTTAGTGCCAGACAGAATAGCACAGACAATGAGATTTATTTTGCTTATTTTATGTGCGGTTTATTGCTTTGAATGGGTGTTTTTAATTATTCTAACTGAAAAATTGCATGAATTGTATGAAAAATAAAATTTAATTCAATTTCATTCAGTTGAAAGTTAAAAAGCTTTAAACCATGAAAGGATAATACATGGAAATCATCTGTCTTTTGAGGGCTTTTTCCTTCTTGATGTGTGTAGCGGACAGGGACTGTAATAATATCATTGTTCTGGATATAAACATGGACTTCACACAAGGAGAAAGGGTAAAACTGTGTCACAGTACCGTAAACAAAAGCTTCCCATCGGTCTGTACCTTGTTGTCTCTGTTATCGCTGTTACGCCGCCCTCCACTCATGCCGTCCAAACGCTTGCCTTCACCATTCTTCCACCATTTCAATTGGTCCATCCTGCTCAAGTATGACTCAGAAAGAGGTGTGTCAGTCTACCATGTGAACCAGCACAATGTGTTTGTGTGTTGAAGAGAGCTGATGAGCTTGCGTGGGTGTGTGTGTTATCATGCACTGTCATTTTGAATGATGTCATGTTTTCTCATTTCTTTGCCTCTTTTCTCCTCTGGACTCCTCAATTTGCTCTGCTGCTCCTCTCTGTTATTCCCCAGTTTAATTCATTTCCTTTGTGTATGTTTTTTTTGTCTCTGTGCCTCTTTTCTCTTTGTTTGATATTTAAGCAAGGCAGCAGAGCATTCGGGAATCCCAGTTCAATCTTTTCTGGATTGTTTTACAGTAACTGTTTATGTTTAGGATTGTTTTTTTTAAGACTCAGTGTTTGCTGGGTTTCAAAACTGGACATCCAGTCCATGACATTGAAGGCTGACACATTTTTCCTGGCAGACACTGAGTCTCAAGGTTTACTACTGAGCCATTCACCATGAAGGACAGGGGCATAAAAGCAGCAGCGGCATCCAACCAAACTACTGCCTCCGAAATGTGAAAATAAGTGTTTCTTGCTGACATTTTACTCATTTAAGTCCAGATCCTTTTTACCTTTTTAAAGTGCACTGTTGCTGCTTTTACGGCCCTTGCCCTGCACTTCCTTTCACAGCCATTCTTTTCATCATGCTGGATCCAAACTATAAATCTCCTCTAGTCCCTACATCTCCTCTGTTTCCTCCAACCATACCAATCCACACTTCTCACCCCAATATTCCAGTCATCCGTAAATCTCTGATGGAACTACCAGACCCATAGAGCCTTCAGACACATTTACATGAGGTCCAGCAAGGCAGAAGCCATACCACCAATGAATCAAAGTCATAGCAGTGTCTCGTGATGTATTAAGATTCATGGTTAGGCCTCCTTTTTCATCTGCGTAGCTGGCACGACATCCTTTCCACTTCACAACCGACTGTAGACACGCTCACGTGATCACCACATTCTGGACGGCTGTAGGTTCGCAGTGTTCCAGACATCATTCTCTACACATCCAATCCAACCCACACAGCCACAGTATAGCCTCAGTGCCGTGCTGTGCTGTTCTTACTCATTGGTCTCACAATCAAGGACCCTTACCGTGTCTGTATTTCCCAACAAAGACCGCCTCGGAAATGTATGTATTATGTTTTTGAGTGTGGCCGCGTCTAAAAGCAACTCCATGGCCGAATCCTCAGCCCTTCACATCCTCACCCCTATAAGGTGAGTCGAGAGGCCCTGGAGGGGAAGGTGAGTGCGCTGGAAGGCAAAAGGAGGAGTAAGGCTCTTGGGATTGTTTTTGGACAAGGGAATTATTTATGTCTCCTTGTGCGCCAGACCTCAGGCAGATTTTCAAGTGGGGTTTTAGATCTCCTTACAGTGGGTGAAGTCACTCAGTAAACCCAAAACTCAACGTCCACAGGATCCAGCTGCTTTGCATTATGGTTGGGGTTAGCTGCGGCTCGCTTACGTATCCATAGCGGTTTCAGTGTCCTCAGGAAATGGTTCAGAAACAGAGCTTCTGATGCAGCTCAGGATTGTTTCGCCATATGTTTTTGTGTTGTAAAATACATGTTTGCAGCTCATTTAGCTCGGCTTTAGCTATGCTATGCCTTGTGGCTGCACTTGGTTTAATTATTGGACTGCCGCAGGCCTGAATAGAGTATATTAAGTAGCCTACTTTAGTCATTTTAAAGATGCATATTTTTCTCTTAATTAGATGCTTACTAATTTGTTTGCCTCTCAGCTTTTGCAGAACAACAGATCTTCACCAGAAGGGTCAGGAGCTGTGTGGTGTTAAGAGAGCAACCTTTTATCCCTGGCTGTGATCTCTCATTTTAAGGGTCACTGGCTTTATAAAAATTATATATTATGATTATAGCTTTGGTGTTGCACAGAAGAGTTATGAGCTGCAATAAAATCAACTATTTTATACTCTCTACATTGTCATAAACAGAATTAGAAATACATGTAAAAGAGAAACAGCTATAATGTGAATATCTGTAAAACAAAGCGCCGATCCGTCCCACTCCTGACTGCTTTGTTCCTTGTTATGCAAACTCAAAGGAAGATGAAGAGAAAGAGGCGTAACAGAGTAAATGTCTGCCTTCCTCACTCTCTTTCTCCTTCTAGTCCTAAATTTCTTACTGTGTAGGCCTTGCTATCAAGACAAACTTAGTCACAAATTTAATAAGTCATTAAACTTTATATTAGGTCAGAATTTCACAAGTCAAAGTCATGCTTCAGAGATGACCTGGCATGAGGGGATGGCAGCAGATCATCTCCTGCAGGCAAGTAGCAGCTGGATCCAGTAGACACTGGCCATAAAAGTGTCAGAGAATTTTGTTTGTCAAAGAAGAAGTTAAACTTGGATTCCATTTGGGTCTCAACATTTAATGCTTTCACTATAGATCCTTGAAATTGCATGTGGTGCTATTAGATCTAAGTTGACATGAGATGATTTTCCTGTATGGTCTGGTGTCAAATGTGAGGATGGAGATGCAGAAGGCCCGGCAGTGTGACCTGTAACAAGTTTGCAGGTCATGAGCCTGTTTGTGCCTTCGCATCCATCCTTTCTCCTTTTCAAAATGATGAGAGCTAAGAGAGAGGACGACGCCACATCACTGAAGGAGAGGAGAGTATATTTATATAAACACTTATTGCATTAAATATCTTTGAGTCGCTACCTTACTTAAATAATCATTTTGGATGCCAGCATTGACTCATAGCAGAGGTACTAAAATCCTCATTCCTCATTAAGAGCAGCTCTACTTTTTTCTCTGAGGAGGAGAAAAGATCAGTGGAAGTAAGAGCAATAGAGTCGGGTCAGACGGTGTAATTTAGCTTCCTAAACTCTCACCTTTTCTTCCCTCACTTCGTTCCCTCCGCTCTCCTCAAGAGACAAGCTGAGCCTTAGCTTAAAAGGTTGCTTTCTCTCACTTTCTTTCCATTTCTTCTCCCTTATCCCCTTATCTCTTGTTCGGTCATGCCCTCTTTGCCCAGTCTGTGATATTGAGGGCAATGCTTATCTCCTCAAATTACTTCTCAGGGAGAAAACGAACCAATCCCTTCAGCTGTCCCATATGGTATTAGATGTGTTTTTCTTGGCCTCGTGTTTAAATGTAATTTGCTGTAGGGGAATGTAAATAGGACAGCAGTTAGGCCTTATTAGGAATAGAAAAGTTGTGTAAAACAACAGTGTCCTCTCAAATTGTTTTGCAGTATATTTAGATGGATGAGGGAGTAAGAAGTGAAACAAAGGGACTGCTGTTAGGTTTAAGTGTGTCTGTCTACTTTAGCTCGCCGTGCACCTGCAGACAGTAAGTGGGACATAGTAAAAATAATGTTCACTCATCCAGAGATGATGGAGGATCTCGTAAATAGGAACTCCCAGTGAATGAAGCTGTTACATCCCACAAGGGCTATACCTAGCTGCCCTGATTCAAAGGCATCCAGACTGCTCCCAGACTTACCCAAAATGCTTTAAACCTGCTTCATCACTGTCTACTTAGTGGCCCATATGATGAAATGTCAAAAAAGTATAGCCTCATTTATAAAGAGAAGCTGACAAGATGAGTAAGTGGTGATACAGAAGTATCTCCAGGACCTGAGCTTCTAAAAAAGTGAAGCAGGTGACTGATGATATTTATTTGAAAAGCCAGACATAGCACATCAGAAGCAACGCTATTTTCACTGACTGACACGCACATCTCTGTAGGAGTTCAGGAGCACTCAGACTCCAACCCTGGCTGCCCTGTGGCTCAGCTGGTACCACCAGTGTTCAGGCTCCTCCCCCCCTGTTGTTCGTATCAATAATTACCAGCAGTCCCAAAATTAGCTCTCAGCAAAGATGACCCTGAGCACAAATATAGAATAATAAAACTTGACAAACTCAGCAGAGTACAATCCTCTGCCAAACCTCAACAACTCTTTAACCTGCAGTGC
This sequence comes from Ctenochaetus hawaiiensis, assembly GCA_029783645.1. Taxonomy (NCBI): domain Eukaryota; kingdom Metazoa; phylum Chordata; class Actinopteri; order Acanthuriformes; family Acanthuridae; genus Ctenochaetus; species Ctenochaetus hawaiiensis. The sequence goes on along the minus strand of JAPZDY010000014.1, from coordinate 14,525,726 downwards.
TTTAGCCAGTCATCATTACCTTAAAAGCAGAGAAAACCAGGCACTACTTTAAACAGGCTTACATTAGAGACTGGCCCTTATTTTTAATATTCAAATACCTTTATTACAGTTTAATGAGACACCTTCCTGCGCCCAGTAGTTTTGATTTGTTGTTTGCTTTAATGTCAAGTCAACATTTCTTCTCTATTAACCTCAATAAATTCAGAATAATGTTCACACCACTAATACAATCACTATACCGCTATCCTGTTCAAAGGGTAACTGCAGGGTCTTTTGAAATGTTGTGAAAGGTTTTAAAAGCCAAGCATGATCAAAATGAAAAAGAGCAGCCCATAACTGTCCAAATACCCTGATCCTACGTTTCCCATAAGCTATTAAGCATGTTCCCATACCCATACTAAAATTCAGAAAGTTCTCTCTACAACGTAAACCTCAAGTGTAAAGTTGTTTAAGTGTCCCTTTCATAAAACACTGGCCTTGCCAATTAATACCAACCTAAGTGTTTCTGTTCTTTTGTTTAGCCTTTTCAGGAAACAGAAAACTTCCTACACAGAGATTTTCAAATTAAAGCCTTATACGAGCTCATAGGCCATCGCTTTCAGTATCTTCAAGTACAGTTGAGTCTCTCTGACGTTAACTTGATCTTAAATTACAAAGTCAGATACTACATCCAGATACTTGACATTAAATTTACCTTGTACTTAAAGAATATTCTAGGCATTCAATCCCAAATGGTGTTGATATATTCTTTTAACCCCAGAACAGGATGGGTAGTGTGTTAATGGACTTTGCTTGCTCAGCTCTCCTGTCCTATTCCCTGATCTATGGGTGGAGATTCTCCGATATGACAGGAAAATTTCAAGGTGCACACCATGAAATGCAGACACACACAGACACACACTCTTGGGGACGTTCCAGCCCAGCACAGCTGCAGCTACAGCAGCGCACCTGGGCTAATTGGGCAGAGAGGGAGCACTCCCAACCCCCAAAGGACTTTTTCCTTTTTAAGTGTGAGTCGTGTGTGTGCATCGTCCCCATTCCCGTGTGACCTAGAGCCTCTCCTTCACTGATGGAGTGATATGGTGATAGATGGAGCAAGCCTCCTCTCTCTTCCTCATTCTTACTCCCAGCTCATCCATCCATCCTCTCCGGATGGAGGAAAGAAGTGAGGAAGGAACAAAGTGATGGATGAGTATGGAAAACTTTTCTCCTGCATTATGTTCTCTTCTTGAGAGGAGGGAAGTGAGAGTAACAAGGGGAGTCTGAGTCATGTGATGATCAGAGAGACAGAGAGAAAAATGGCCAAACCTCCAGACCAAAATATCTCAACAAAAGCCTCCTCCATGGAGTCCCTCAAGAACACACACGTTAAGTGGTGCTGTTTATTTCCCACAGCACTCACTCAGAGAGTTCATTTAAAAAAATGTTGATCAGAGGAAAGAGCTGATTTGATTAGTTACGACTGCAGACCAGGAGACCTTGGCCCGAGTCTCTCTTTCACTTTGTTGTCATCTGATCTGCCTTCCCCTTCTCTAATCTTCTCACATCTCTCTTTACATATTTTTAATACAGTCTAAAGGGACTTTAACACACTTAAGTGTACAGGATGGTATTTTCATGTTTTACTTACCCCTTTATCAAAAACAGCTTTGGAGGTTCCTGTGCTCAACAGCAACTCTACTATTCAGCGTCACAGTGTATTACCTCCTATCTCACTTTTTGAACCCCACCTCCTCCCCCTCCTCCTCCTCCTCCTCCTCATTACCCCACCCCACCCCCCACCACCACCTCCCACTTCCAACAGAAGCTCAGAGTAAGCCCTACTACTCCGATTACTCCCCCACCCGCCTGCTCATCCACAAGATGTGCACCAGCCACTACCTGGACCTGTTCATCACCATCGTCATAGGCCTCAATGTCATCGCCATGTCGATGGAGCACTACCAGCAGCCCGAGGTCAGATGTTTGGAGGGGAGGGTGGTGGGGGGTAACGATGGACTTTTAGCTTCAAATGTTCGCTCCTGGGCTTGAGTAATAACTGCAAATGATTCCTAGAGTTTGTCTCATGGTCACTCACTGCAATCACATATCTGACATTTAGTATGATAGATACACTGTGGATTGTTTGCACATGGGGTCAGACTTGCACTGACTAAAAAAGGACAGAATTGATTCCATCTTGTGTTAGAGTTACAGCTCAACTGTCCTGTAATCAAATAAAAATGTTTCATTGGTATTTTTATCTAACCATCCTTACAATTTAGGAGAAAAGCCCTAAATTGTGGCCCCTGTTTTTTTTTTAACTTTTTGATATAAAAAGGATCAAGTTTACAAGATTCGGAATATTAGCCATTAGAGGCTTTGTCTTGAAAAAAATCAGAATCCACTTTGGCCTTTTAAACTGAAAGTCATTGGAACATCAATTTAATATTTTTGTAACACTAGGTTTATGGCTGCAGGAGACTTAAAACAGTGTCAGATTTAAGAGCAAGCTGTGCCAAATAATTACCTATCATAAACTGACGATAATGATAAAAAATAACCTTTCAAAGCACCTGTACTTGTTCTTTAAACAAGAATGAGAAAGGGATCAGGTCAATGGAAAAGAAACAGAAAAGAAATGAACGTAAGACATAAATTGTACAAGCCTGATAAAAGCAACAATAGGCTATAAAAGGGAGGTCAAAACCATAAATACTCATAAAGAGATTGATAGATGGTCAGTAAAGAAAGAAATACATATAAAACAGGTTTAGAATAATGCTTTAAAATGTCTACATTGGAGGTAATATGGAGTATCACAACTGTAACCCATCTGTTAAGCCTTAAAAGTAATACAAATCCATAACCATGGTCATATGTTCATCACTAGCAGACTGGGGTTCCAGCTGAGATTTATCTACTGCTCATTTTAGAAATATTTCTGCAGCTTTAACGTATTTTTGTCCACCTGCTTGATCCAAACCCTGAGGTGGAGATAGAACAAAAGATGGCTGAGGGAGTTGGGGGGAGAGAGAGATTCCAAAGGAGACAGAGATATCTTGCATAAAAAAACGAACTCACCGAATACAAATTTTAATGAAGAATAGAAGGTTATAAGACAGACAGGGAGGTAAGACATGTACAGATGGGAATGGGGTAGTGGGGGTGAGGGAGCTGATGTATTGCAACCAGTGAGGATTTAGTAAAATCCCTGCTGACCACCAGTTCTCTCCCTGTCTCGTTCGCTAAAGGTCATTTTTTACATGCAGATGGGCACTGTGAGTTCTCCCACAGGCAAAAATGGACACTTTGATTCTAATGGCCTTTGCGTAGAGAATGAGGGGAGGGAGGAGCGGAGGGCCATGTGAGTGGTCTATTCATGGAATGGCTAATTTTGGAGGAGATGACAGAGTTTACAATATGGTCCATTCGGTATTTCATGCAAAAACTGTAAATGCAGGAAGCTTGTGTATTTACAGAGCAAAAATATCCACCGTAGCAAGTGACTGACTATTGTTAAGTTATAATATTGTTTTCCTTTTAAATATGGTGAAAAACAGCAACAGGATGAGATCATTTTATTAGTTTTTAGTGAAGTTTCAGCACATTTCAATAAATAAGTGGCAATGAAAGCCACAGCTCTCCAAGCCTAGATTACAGATAATGTAATGCCAGGTGTACTGCCTTGTTAAAGTGGATGCAATTTACTTATCTATAACATTTCTGTCTCTGGAAACCTTTAGGAGTTAACCGAGGCTTTGAAGATCTGCAACTACATCTTCACCCTCATCTTTGTTCTGGAGTCCGTCTTCAAGCTGGTGGCATTCGGATTCCGGCGCTTCTTCAAGGACAAGTTAGTATTTAAATAACTGCCGTGCTCCCTAAAGTAATAAACTTTCCCAAACATCTTGGAGAAAGATCAGAGAGAAACTCTGCATAAATATTTGACCCCCCAATTTAGGCTTTTTGAAATTTTAGTGGATGAGATATTGTAATAGATTGGTGGTTAAAGGTATCGTTCTTTATCCTGTGAGTCATGTGGAAAATGTGAGGCAGCATTGGGAGTCCTTAAATGAGCTTTTCCTAAGGTGCTCCAGTGGACGGTTCTCAGTGAGGCCTGTATGAATACAAACGGCCTCGTTAAATACCCATAAAACATGCTGCCTTAGATGATTTCATAGCTTTGAAATCCCTGGCGTCCGCCTGAAAACCGCACAATAGCGCACAAACACAATCACGGCAGCCCAAATGTATACTAGCCCACATCACATATACATAAATACACACACTGACACACACACCTCGGTGGAGGCATCCTGTTTCTGGACCAGAGCTGACCACCAAGGGCTCCATGATGTCCATTCTCTTTGCCAGAGTAGACCATTTTCCTCTTTGGATTTGGCAGCGATGCAATTTGATATTACCTCACTACAAACATGCACTCACAGGTACACACAAACAGATAAACACAACATTTAAGCGAGACCTCAAGGACTTGCATGACAGTTCTTATTGAATTTTAAGTTTATTTTCTTCTGTTAAACCATACGACTTGAGTATCTAAATTAGGATGTGAATATAGAACAAAGTGGGCTCACAAAAGAGGGAGAAACCTGTATGTGGAAAAGAAACAATAGAGATTGACAAACCTGATGAAGTATGACCACCCACCACTGTCTTCACTCACTTTTTACACACTCATTTCTGTGTTCCAAACATTTTGTTCTGTGCACATTTATTGCACAGGGGCTGGAAAATTAGATTTGGTCCCAACACAGTCAAGTCTCAGTATCTGAGAAAGAAAGGAGCCTTTAGATTTCTACGTCGAGTGTACTACATCCTTTTTAATGATATACTAAAATGAAATGATACTATTGTTGCTTCTTTTAATCCGCCTCATAACACAGAAATAGTCTGCACTTTTCCATGCAACCAGAAAATGATCTGTCTCTAAATTTAAAGTTAATGTGAAAAGTTTATTGTGCATCACAGGAGTTCTGACTTCACTCTGTTTTCTCAGGGTGATTACAGTCACTTTCAACATTTTGTCACCCAAAAACGTCAAGTATTGATGCTTATCTCATGCCTGTCCGCTTCTCATACAGACGCACAAAGTTACCCTTCAGCATCTGTGTGCCACAGGCAAAGTCTTTCTGCCTCAAAACCTCTCTAAACATGTGGTTAACGTTGTTAAAGGGTTGCTGTTGTGCAACGGTCAGAGTTGAATCGGGGTCAGGCACCAAAACCACTTGGTTACATCGAGGAAAACAAAACTAATTCATGAGGTTTAGGAAAAGATTGTTGTTTTTCCACTTAAGGTTTCACTTTTGTTTTCACCTGGATCTCCTGGGCGAAAGTCCTGTGTGTGACAAACAACTTTGCCACGATCTCCAGCCCTCTTGCGACTTCCTTCTACTACATCAGGGGGAGTAGTTGTTATAATGTCTAATATTATTCCACATAAGTCAGCTTATCCATATGTTTGAGGGTATCTTGTCCTACTGTATAAGACATCAAGGGGCATGACAAAACACATCAGTGTTTGATGAGGTAGGAATGAGACTGGGCTGATACTTCTGATTCTGATACTTCACTGAACTATGCCAAAGGAAATATTTTGTAAAAATGGATGATTTTGATGATTTGTTAAGATTAGTTTTAGCCACAAGAAGTTATCTACGTCAGTATTAGGGATTGATGACTGTGTTTTTTTGTGTGTGTAGGTGGAACCAGCTGGATCTGGTCATCGTGCTGCTCTCCATCATGGGCATCACTCTGGAGAAGATTGAGGAGGCTTCTCTGCCTATTAACCCCACCATCATCCGCATCATGAGAGTGCTGAGGATAGCTCGAGGTATGAACGGCCTGCCTCTCACCCTGCCCATCCATCCCAGCTCCTCCCCCAACACACTCTGGTCTCTTTCACGGTGCTGTACTTTTGAAATGCCTTGTAAAACGGCCACGTCCCTGGGACTCCCCTCGTTTTCATTTTTGCATGGCAGGTCTCAGCAGGGTTTCGGGCAGGGTGTGAGTCGACCAGATGGCAATGAGAAACACAGTCAGCTGACAAACACAGCACTGAGAGGGAGCACAGAGAGAGAGAAATACATAGAGACAAAGAGGCTGAGACAGGAGAGAGTAGCAGAAAGATAGCTGAGAGCTGGTAAGGAAGAGCCAAGACACATTATGACAGTAAGTGAATTAAGCTGGGAGAGAATGAGCCTAGGTGTGAAGGGGATAAATGAGAGGAGAGAGGTAAGAGAGGAGAAATATAAGGAATGGGCCGGGATGAGGTATAACAGATCTGAAAACGGTTTAGAGGAGGACAGAAAAAAGTTGTAAATCTGAGCTACTGATGTTATTGAAATATTATATTGATAATGTGAGATGAATGAATGGAGGTATACAGGTGGATGAGAGACAGAGAGCATACAGTGTTTCTCAAGAATGAGAATAAATGGTGGGAAAGGGGGTTTAGTAGAAAGGTCAAGATAAAGAGACAGGATGGATTTGGCTGAAGGGAAGACGAACTAGAGGAAAAGCTAAACTGTCCGTATGCCTCAGGCTGATTACTTGTCCAGGTAATTAAAGATAAGAGAAGGCTGGAGGAGAGGAAACAGGAGGAAGAGATGAGGAGAGCTGGGGGAAAGACGAGATAAGACAGGCAGGAGGGAAGCTCATCTGCTTGTACTGATTACTGAATGAGTAATAAAAGGAGTAGCATGGAAGCTGTTATTGATTACTGTCACACAGAAGACCACACACACACATGTGATCTTGTATGTTATGTGTGGGTTCAGTACTGAGAGTGGCTCCATTTTCTATCTGGGATAAACAAGCTGCTCATTTTCATACAGCATATAGGTGAGATTAAGCTGGATTACATTTTCCCACTTGCTCCATTGCAATCATATTTGATCATCCTGGTCGTTAATGTTTCTGCTGTTCAAACTTCAGATCCTAATAAGCTGCCAAGCAGTAGCTTCGTCTGGATTGTTGGTACTTTCTACATAATTTCAGTATGTATTTCATATCACAAACCATTAGGGTATACATTTCAGACTGTACAATACAATAGGTGTCACATTTTATATACTTCATCAGTTTCCAATTTAACTCTCTAGGAAGTGCATTAGAATTACAGTAAACACAGAGTTAGGTGGCTGTCAATTAAACCCAGTTTGTACACACCCACAAAGTTCTGTTATAAGTTAGTCAGTGCAATTAAGGAAGATATGTAAGTGGACTTGAAGTGTGAAGGAGCTCTACTTGAAAATGAATATGGGCTTTACCGATGTGTCTCAGTAGGAACGGTGTTATCGTAAATAATAGAACTAATAATCTCTGATTCCATTTGGCTGTTTTGGTTTTAGAGTCCTGGTATTTTAAATGGGCAATATTGTAAATAGAGCCTAAGCTTGTTCTTACATAGAAAATTAAAGGCCTGTTAGTTTAAACTTATGTAGACCCAAGTTTAAAAAAGTCTCCCTACCTGTACCTTTAAATGTTGCAAATTTAAACCTTGGATCTCATTTGTTAAACCTTCACAAAAAACAAAAAAAAAAATCTAAAAATGACGATGCATTTTGCAGTTTAACAGGCTTTATCTTATTGGAATTATTTCCTGGCTTACTTCAATTCCCAACTGCTGTTCAACATTGCTGTAAAACTTTCACAGTTTAAGTGTATCTCTACTGCTACATTCATTATTATTGCATTATTTTACCTCCATTGGTGCCCCATCATAATACCAATGACCTTATCAGATTGCAACCCCAATCTGGAGGAAAACAACCTCATTCAGGCCATCTGAAAGATTAATGCTGCTCAATAAAAGGAAATCTACGAGTACACTAACAGAGCAGGACTAGTCTGGAAAATGTTGAGTCCTAACAATATTAATATTGTTAAGCACGTTTATTCTTTGTATGTTTGTCCTCACAGTGCTGAAGCTCTTGAAGATGGCAGTGGGGATGAGAGCTTTGCTGGACACCGTTATGCAAGCCCTGCCTCAGGTACACAGTCATCTCTGTAAAATAACACTAATCAGTGAATTCTCTTTCCTTCCCTCATCTGTATTTTTTCTCCATGGATCACTCACTTCCTAACACGTCCCACAGAAGCTGTCCCTAAAATTACATCCCAGTGGCATTTCTTTTTTAGCACATATTCTTCTGTTTCAGGGCGCTGTTGTTTCCCTTGAGCTTTTTGCCAACCCCAGAGACTCTTATTTGCATAACCAGTTCTCTGCAGGGATTGCAGAAGTGAATGTAGCTTGAGGTTTTGTTTTGAACGACGGTAGGTAGGTGGATGTCAGGGTGGTGGAGCTGGTAAATTGGAACAACTTCGGCAGTGTTTTACTGAGAGAAAAATAACAGTCAGCCCTATTTTCACAGCATTCTTTGATACTACCTCTGTCTGTCATTCATTAAGAGTTTGGGTGTAGTCTCAGGCAAAGTGTTCATAATTAATAAATCCAATAACAGGGGATGGTAAGGGTGAGAGCAGATTACCATATGCTGATTAATAGAAACAAACCCTTAAGAGTTTTAGTACCTAGACTCATATCTGTATGTTTGTAAAGCTGTTACTCAGTTTTTTCTTTATTTCTGACTCTCTTCCAGGATCAGCAGTACTACTTCCTCCACATATTTTCATTGTATTTTCTATATCAGAATCTTATTTTAGATACTTCTTATATTCCTCTGTATCAGTCAGTCCTTTGTGGCATTCATACATTGCACATTTTCAGTTTACAATGATAACCAAGGCAGATTTAGCATCTTAAATTCTCAGTTCTTTTTAAATAGTGCATTCTTGATCTCAGACACAGATAGGAAAAGGCAGTTTTTTATTTCGGTCTCATTTTAATTTTGTCAGCTGAAAAGACATCTGCTGCTAACAGATTTTTTGGCTGTCGCATTGCTATCTAGCTAAATAAGCTAACATCAGCATAAAGAGATGATTTAAAATACCCGCTCTGACTCCACTAACTTTTGAACAGGGATAGAGCCTTATTAGAACTTTTAAAATGCAACTGCTGCAAACGAGTACAAGGCTACATGCACATTATGATGCTAAAAAACTGAGGAAAAAGCTACATGTCACAGAGAAAATAGTACCATCCAAAAACAGCTCTTTCATAGTAAGGAAGTGATGAATGCAGTAGATGGGCTACTTATTAGTGTTGTTTTGTATTTTTTTTTCTCTTCTAACTCCACAAAAAATTTAGTTAAAGTGGCAGTTTGCAAATATTACTAAAGTTAGTAAGCTAAGCTAGTTAGAAAGCTAACATTTGCATTTTAGCAGAAAAAACACACACTTTAATCCATTCCTTTGTTTGTTTTTTTCCTGTTTGGTTGGTTTTGGTAAGGGTTTAAACAAAAAAACACTACCCAAACACTTTACAAATGATATTTTTCTGTAACGACAACCCTTTGCTTCCCACATCAACACCAGTGGAAAGCCACAGTTAAACAGATTGGCTGTGATTGGTCAAATCCTGTTTTGGGGTGGGGTTTAGCAAATTTCCAGAGCTTATACTTTCATCTGGCTGCTTCATCACAGCCTTCAATTTGTTTTCTCACTGGAATGCGATGTTTGTTGTCCCTTGTTTTTGGTTTATTTTGCCAGAGATTTCTCTCCTCTGACTAATCCCTCTCTCTTCCTGTTGTCTCTCTGCAGGTGGGAAATCTGGGTCTCCTCTTCATGCTCCTCTTCTTTATCTTTGCAGCGCTGGGAGTGGAGCTGTTTGGTGACCTGAGTAAGGACATATGCGCTATGCATACAGGCAGTCGAGCCAGACACAGTGCACACAAACATTCGCACACATACATCCCACTCTGTCTATGCACAGGCATGCACTGAGTATTTAACTTTCCTCTCTATAGGATTAATCTGTTTGATGTTAATTGCTTTATAAAACTCTTTGTTTAAATACCATATTGATTTCCTAACTGGTGTCTAATTGAAGCTTGTAGCAAAGACCTATGTTGTGACAAATGAAAAAGCCATGAAATCCTTATTCCCCATTACTTTATGTCTCTCTTTTGCTCTCTGGCTATTACTCTCCCTCTTCACCTTCTCCCTGCTGCTCCTTGTCTCCTCAGTTTGCGATGACCTCCACCCATGTGAAGGTCTAGGGCGCTATGCCACTTTCAAAAACTTTGGGATGGCTTTCCTGCTGCTCTTCAGAGTTTCCACAGGAGACAACTGGAATGGCATAATGAAGGTAAATGTAACACTGCATGTTGGGATCCTGCAGGGGAACATACACATACTGCACATTTATTTTTACATATAAGCACATACATTCAGCTGACACACATGAGAGAAATTTGCTGGTAGTGTGTTGGGATGTCATGTATACTGACAGCAAACCCAGATTTTCAGATGACTAAATACAATATCAGCTGTCCCTCCCCATTATTCATCCTTCAAAAGCTGTTTCTTTTCCACCCACTGCCAAATATTAGCTGGTAGTAACTGTAAGCCTTTGCTGTATTCTTTTACTCCCAAATATGTGTAAATTCTGTCTTGAGGACAATTCAGAGTAAGATTCCAGTTACCTTAAATTGACTAACCTAATTTTCAAACACTTTTATGAGATTGTTTGTTTCGTCTCAGTGTTCTATTTAAGGCCATGGTGCCTACAAATCACATTTATATTGGACTATTATGTAACGCAATTAAGTCCAATGCCAAGAGTCAGTGCCAGTGGTGGTGGTGTGTCCTTTTTGTAAAGAGGCAGAGAGTAGAGTGTTGAGGTTGTGGTGATGAAGGGACAAAGAGGCTCTTTGAGGCTGTACTAGCTAAATGCTAACATGAACCTTCTAATATACTCATACTGACAGTATTTACATGCTAAACATTAGCATGTGTACTATGTTTGTAATCTTAGTTTATCATGTTAACATGCTAACATCAACTAATAAGCACTACACTTACAGTAAAGCTGAGGCTGATAAGGTCATGAGCC
>JAPZDY010000014.1:14498201-14509378 GCA_029783645.1 Ctenochaetus hawaiiensis | reverse complement strand
TTCAGCTTTCATTGTATGCACATGCAGGGTACTTGAAAATTGCAAGTCAATACTGAGTGAATGGGCAATATCCGCCTTCGTGCAGTAATCAGCTCCATCTCAAGGGCTCTCAAGGGCTGATGGAGGTTGATGAGGGCATGGTGGCCATACTAGATGAGGGAGCAGCTTCTTACACCATGGTGAAGCAGAATGCTGAATTCAATAATAACAGAGGATGCTGCTATTTTCAATTACCCATATATGAAAAGCCACAGGTGTTATTCATTTCAGACTCCCTGCATAATCACTGAAAGAGTCGAACTGCTTGTGCATGTGACAAGAGCTGGATAACTCATATCCCTTTACTTTAGGCCATGAACTTACCAATCACTCCTGTATAAAAGCTTCCCCTTCCTGTCTGCCTGTTTGTTTCTGTGTCAGAGTATGCTCGTCTCAGTTTCATTATGTTAAGCAGTTTGTCTGTTGCTCACATAATCAGGCTGTGGTGTGTGTTTGTGTGTGTGTGTGTGTGTGTGTGTGTGTAACCTTACATAATATTGCTGTTTGTAGACCCCTAATACACTAACAGCAATACATTTTTAAAACAGCTTAAAGTTTATGTTTCCAGCTTAAAAGTTGATGTTTCCAGCTTATCAGTGTTGCTTTTTCTTTCTGTCCTTTGCTCTGCTATAAACTTCCAGTTATATACGTTGTTTTAAACTTGATTATTTATTTTTCTGCTAGCTGCAGGTGTTTTCAATGTGTAGCACCCATACTTTTAAGTGTTGCACGGAGTGTGCGTTTGTTTTCTCTGCTCACCAGCCGTTGTCTCTTCCTGCCTAGATCCCTCTAGCGGAGATGGAAGCTCTGTCTCTGGCCTCTGAGAAATCCTGGTCCCTAGCTCTGACAGACGACTCGGCCCCCGACGATTTTAACCCCCTCTTTCTAACCAGTCTGGAATGCAATGTACTGACAGTTCCTCTCTTTCTCTTCCTCCATCCCTCTGCCTCCTCTTTCCCTCTGCAGTATAGTGTTTCCTTTCCCAGGGAGCTTCCAGAGCCTCTTGTAACCCCACTACTGTCACATACTTTGGGTGTAACAGTCTTAAATTGGCAGTGGGAAAACCAACTAAATGCTAAATTAGCTAAAGAGCTAATTTGAATCTTGAGTCCCAGCACAACTTAAAACATTTAAATCAGCTATAATAAGTTTTTTTAATATTAATAATGGATCACATGACTACTTGTATGTGCCAGCTCTAAATCCTAATGAACCCACATAAAAAATATTATATTCCTAACTCTATCACTTTGCTCGGCCCTACAGTTCTTTCAGGCACTACTCAGCTAGTTGTTTTAGTTTTCTGACGTGCAACTTCACAGTTTCAGTGCACTCTTACCATTTCATGATTGTTTTCAGTTGCAGTCTATCATCTTGAAAAAAAAATAAACGCACTATTATAACACCTTCTCCTCAGCATCAAATAGTGGACAGTTTGCATTTTGCTGGTGAACACAGTAGTGAATAAAGCAGATATAACTCTCTTTGTAAAAAGAAACAGATGTCTCATTTAGTATATAAAGCAGACCAAAACTGAGTCGATAGTGTCTTTTAAAAATGCCACTGGGTGGCAGCAAAATCAGAAATCTACAAAGTGTAAACACAGTACCTCATTATAAACAACACATATCCTGAATGACTTTCTACCATTGCCTCACAAAACATGTCAGCGCTTTTTTACACAGGTCCAATAGTGTCCTATAAATTCATAAATGTAACTGTAAACATAAAGGACAGTTCCTGGAAACAACTATGTAATTTGTTATTGCAGAGAGGGACAGAAGACACAGTGTTCATTTGATACACTGCCAATTAAATAATTCTTTTAAAATGTTAGCAAAGAATTCTTATTGTCAGTGTAACAGCCTAACATAGAGGGAAAAAATTCTCCTGAAGCAACCACACAATTCAGCATAAAGAGAGAAAAGAGCATCCCTTAATAAATGAGCCATGAATATTTCTGTAGAATTCCATTAAGCTTTTTGGGGCTTATACGTTAAACACAACTAAACTTCAGTTACTTCCTTTCAGACACCATTTTCTCTGTTATTTGTCCAAAATGTAGTCATTCTTCCCTGGAAACTTCTGAAAAAATTAATCCTTCCTTTCAATTAAAAATAATTTTAATATCATCTGGTTGTCAGGGTTTAATTAACATCCAGTTAGGCCCATTAATGATCATTTTGCCAGTCACATCTTTCCCCCAGAGAGGGTCAATGTAACCTTGAACCAGTGCTGCACATCCAGGCCAAGAACAGTGCGATGGATCTATACAGCATCATCCTGAAAAAACTGAGAACCCAGCCAACACTTGGCCTGTAATCATTGTTAATTGAATCGTGTTGGAACAAATGCAAAGAAAAAGAGGGGAGTGAGGAAGTAGAGGAGCACAAGAGGTGTTGAAAGTCCCCGGTGAATCTAACCATGTGCCCCCGACTCTCTCTTCTCTTTCACATTCCACATTTCCAGCCTAATGTGTGTTACTCTCCAGTCCAGTAGAGTAGTGCGCCTCCTCACCTGCCAGTTTGCAGTTTTTTCTCCTCCGTCTCTACTCTTACCTCTTGTTTTTCTTTCTCCTGTCTAACCACTGTCCTAGTATTTTCTCTATCCTTTTCCCTCTGTCTTATTTTCCTCAGTTTCCTGTCTTTTTCCTATGTGCTTTACATGTGAGTCTGTGTCCTTTGTCATGGTCCTTTCCTATCAGTCTTCTTCTACGTCTGTATTGTACTGCGTGTCTTCTGTCCTGTAACAGTTTTCATCTTAACTGAGTTGTTGTGTGTTTGCTACATGGGTGTTAAAGTGGACTGGAGCTCCAGTAGCTCTGTGGTGAATGTGAACTGGTCCTGTAATGGATCGAGCTGCAGGGCACAGCTGACACACAATCACAGAGCAAAGTTCCATGACATAGTGGTATAGATGCAGACACAGATGCATAGTGCCGTACACTTCAAAAAAGATCAAAGTGCTTGGAAATTGCAACGCTGCAAACTGTTGTTTCTGTGATCTGTGGTCAGCTTTGTTCCTTTTAGCTCCAACATGTGAAGATCCTGTCTGTTTTCTCGTGTGTGCTGATGACTTCTGCCTCTTTGTCGACATTGTGTCTTAGACAGATATCAACTGTGAATTTGTTAGAATGAGTGTGAAAGTGTTTTTATTTAAAAGAGAAGCTCAAATCTAAGCCAGCTCTAGAGGAACCCTGACTCTTGTCTCTCTTTTAGCCTGAGCGGCTCAGTCCTGGGAAGCCACTGGAGGACAACCTGCTGAGCGTCAGGAAGCCTACGGTGGGACGCACACATTCCCTGCCCAACGACAGCTACATGTTCCTCCCCCCACAGCCCCACGGCCACACGGCTCCAGCACAGCTTCTAGCACAGACGCAGGCGCCCGAGCACATACTGGGCACCCAAAGGGCCCAGTCAGGTAATGTATGACATGTAATAAAGTGAAATAAAGAGAAACCAATGCCTAAAATGAAGCAGAGCACCTTAGAATCATGTTTGCTGCTTTTTAAGACATGGGATTTGCAGCCTGGTAGCTATTTTTTTGCTTTGATCCAGAATTTGTAACACCTCATTAGGATAGGACACGAATAGGGGGCCGTAATTTTTAACATAGTGCAGATTGCTGTAGGAAGTTGCAGGTCATTTCCTCTGAGTATCAACACACTAGCTGTGATTGTTTTGTTCCCTGTCATATTCAGTGCTGTGTGTGTGTTTGTGTGCAGGATCCAGAGGCTCGGTGCGTTCACAGCCGGAGGAGTTCTCCCAGCAGCTGACCGTTCCCACAGACCTCTTCAGACCCATCAGCTCCCACAGCCACTCAGACTCGGAGAGTATACCACGATTACCGCCTCCCAGACGCACACACACACTCAGCCGCACGCTTCGCAGACAGGTGACAAAATTACACCATTCAAAGTTTCACTTTCATGGTCCTCTACTGTCTGTGTCTGTATTACATGTGATGAAAGCTGTGTTCTATGTCCTTGATCCTTCACAATGTGCAACACAGCCCCATTGATCTGTAAGTTTATATTCATATCAAACACTACAGAGGCTGATTTTACTCATTTAAGCACTTTGTAGATGAGAGGAAACAGGTTTTTGAACCATTATTTGGTGAAAATGAAAACCTTTGGGTTTTAAATGCAGCAGTACAGAGTATTGCGGAAAAAAGGACAGAATTTTATCATTAAAGTTGGAATATTTTTAGACAAAGAACTGTAAATGTGAAAAAATCACACTTCTGTGATAATATAAACAGGTAAACAGGTGAGAGCAGGATGAGGTTAACTATTCTGCTTTTTGTTTGTATTTATTATTATTATTATTATTATTATTATTATTATTATTATTATTGTTGTTATTAATCACTCAGCTTTGTATAATTATTCTTGTACATTTTTCAAAATGAAAGCCCTCACTTTTCTTATTACAAACTTTGACAAGCATAAGTTGTTGAAACTCACACTTGGTACGGGCTCTACCACGTCATTCATTTGCACTCAAAGCTTTAAGATTTCAAATGAAACTTCAGATGTCTGTCATCATGTGTTATGCACTCAGCACTTGGTAACATACTCAGTGCTCCCCAGACTTCAGTTCTTTTAGTTATTTCTTTCCAGTCTCTTTTTCTTTCTCCCATCCTCTCTCTCTACACTCCAGCCAACAAAAAGAGACTAATTAGTACCTGTGCAGATCACTGCAGCTACAGGTTGCAGCGAAGATCAATCCACTTATTAATCCCAAATGACTATGTATCAGAGGAGAATCTGATGTGACTCCAGAAACTGACTCCTCCAGAGTCCTCCAGAGTCCCCAGCCCCCCTGTCTCTAAGCAGCTGTGTAATGATACGCTCAGAGCGCCAGAATACAAAACACATATGTCAAAGTTAAACATCAAAGTTTCAGGCTTTTTCAGTGCTGCCCTTTAATTAAAAAAGTGTGTAGTCAACTGTTATGTTATACCACACATAAGCCCCTCAAAAGGTTTTAACTGTTTTAAGACATGAAAATTAATTACCAATATGTTTTCCCCCATTCTTGAATAAATTGATTAGTACTGATTTTAATAACAGACAGAAAAATTGAAATCAATGACCTGACTTCTGAGTCTCATAACTGAGTGTGTGTTAACGCAGCAGCTGGTCTCCTCCAGAAAGCTTACAAAGCTCACTTACAAGCTTTGTCTTATGATAAAATGACTTTTTTGTCATAATATAATAGCTTTTTTCTTAAAATATTGCAATTTTATTCTCAAAATCTCCCAGTTTGTTTTCCAAAGTGGGATAACTATGTTTTTTTTACTTTGTTCATAATTGCATCCTTAACAATGTGCCAAAAAAAGCCACATTTTTCTGAAAGTTTCTTTTCATTTTCTGTTTAGTTTCTAACAATTTCACTTTTCTTCCTCACTCTTTTTTCCTCTCTTCCTGGTGTTTCTATCTGCTGCTAATCTATTTGCTGTCTCATTCTTCATATTGTATCTGTTATTTTCTGATCTCAGCTCAGTTGGGCCCAAAAGCCGCCCGACCCTGAGCTACTGCTCAAACACAGATACTCCTGTTTCTGAAACAGCGACAAACAGTGGACTTTAGCTACCACTCGGCCTTTCAGAAACACTGGACTCCATGTTCATTTTCCAACAGACAGATAGACTACCACATACACTCCTCCTTTCCCCTGTCACTCATAAGGTTTTGTTACATTTTTGTCTGCTAACCATCAGCCACAAAGCATTTAAACCTCTGTAACAGGTCACTTGCCTGTAGAAAAACTACAAACTTCTATATTCTAATGCAGGTGGTAGAAGCTCAGTGTAAAATGGTTATTGGTTATTTGGTAACTGAGTGCTAGAATGTATTCAAGCAGGACAAAGATGTGATTTGGCAGAGAAATTTACCCACAATGCACTTACTACACTTAAAACTATACAACTCAGGGGATTGCTATAGAACAGCAAGTGCTGTGCATATGCATTTGGCCATTTTGTACACATGGTACCACAGCGATAGAGCACTTGTGAACTTTTCTATTGACTAACTTAGTGTTTAAAACATACATGTTTGTCAACCGGAGTAATGAAGTTCTTGTATTTTCTTCAAAAAGTCTGACAGGGTGATCTTTTTTTTTTTTTAGTGTTAATCCAGTATGCACTCCTATCATTAGTGACTTGGTGTTGTTTTTGCTGTGGCTGGTGATTGGCCTGGTCTGGTTGTGACACTTTTGACCACTAGGTGTCTCTGTGGTCACACTGGTGAAGCTCATGCAGGGAAACACATTTTCAAAGTGCCGTGCTCTAAAACTCATGCATGTCTTGTTTTTCTCATCTCTATAAATTCTGGTTATTCTTGTGACCTGATTCAACACAATTGTATTTAAATATTATTATTTTTTCCTGAGTTCTGAGTTAATGAAGACATTTTATGAGTTTTAGACGCCATTGTGCTTACTAACTTTTCCTCTCCCACAGTGGCAACATTTATGTTTACCCTCTGACTATTGACCTCACACCCTGTAGATGTCAACCTGATCAGAATTTGGTTGTAAATCAAGCTGAAAATTGTGCTGCTGACAGTTTACAGGGTTTTGTGTGCAGGGTCAAAGGTTACAGGGTCTGTGGTCTGTCTCAGAGTTCACTGTGTCAGCCGGCACTCCATACACCGAGTCCTTCTGTCAGACTAAAAACAGCAACATGCACGTTTGTGGGTCAAATGAGAAATACAATAAATTAGCTTCTTACCTGTAAATGTTGTTCACTTTAGCTGGTTTGCGCTACTTAGAAACTTCCACTTTTTCACGGATTTGTAACAAACAAGATGAAAGTACAAGTACAAGCTCAAGTCTCTGTACATGCATCATTCTGCACCATTATTCTCAAATATTCAAGTGATGAAAGGCAGTACTAGCATATATACAGCACCTTTCAGACACAAGGCAATTCAGCGCAGGGACATAGAGAATATTAAAATTGCATTAAGGACTATGAAAGCAAAAAAGCAACAAATAAGTATTAAAGATTAAAAAAATTGCAAAGCAAATAAATAAAGGGAGGAGCCAAACTATGTGTAACATAAAATTTGTGTATTTAACCCAGCCAAGAGCCACAACATTAATGTTAAACATTAATGGTTTAAGCCTTAGGGGTCTGTATGCTCTGTAACAAATGGGTATATCAGAAATATATTGAAGCCCAAGACCATTTAGCACTTTCTAGACAAATAAAAAGATTTTAAAATCTATCCTTTGAGACACAAGAAGCCAGCGCAGTGACTTAAGTGTGATGCTATCCACTTTCTTGGTGTTAGTTAGGACTCTGGAGGCAACATTCTGGACGAGCTGCAGCTGTCTGATAGATTTTTTTTTACCGTGAAGACATCATAACAATAGTTTAACTTACTGAAAATGAATGCATGAGAAAGTTTTCCAGTGTCTTGTTTGGACAGAAACCTCTCATCCTTGCCATGTAACGACAATGATTAGGTTTTGAGCGAAGCAGGCGAACAATTACTCCTGTCAGCCATGAATACAGAACGATTGTTCTGCATGAACAGAAGCACTGCACACAGAAAATTATCATAAAACCAAAGAACACATCCAATAATGTCAAAAGTTGTTTACTCAATGAACTCCCGGCAGATCTTTATATGTAATTCGTCCATTGAGTAATGCAGTGTAACCTCTGTGTTTCTATGTTACAATTCGTGGAAAAGTGTTGCAATTCTGATTTGACCCCACGCTCCCTACAATGACAAGCACAGAGAGGACTCTGGGAATATGCTGGCCAGACTGCGAACTTTGACCCAGCCTTCTGCTTCTCATCTTCATCACTCACACTAACGAGTCTTCCCTCCCTCTCATCCTCCCTGCCTCTCATCGCATATTTTCCCTTCATCTCTTCACCCCTCTCTCCAAATTACCCCCTTCCTCTCCCCTCCATGCCCCCGTCCTCCAGGTTGCAGTTTCTACTGACTCTCAGGAGGCTCTGTGTTCAGATGGAGGGGAGAGTAATGAAGGACTTGGACTTGTGAATGTGGCCTCTCTGAGCCTCCCTCCATCCCCCTCCACCTCCTCCCCCTCCAACTCTCCCTTACCCTGCTCCCATCAGCCGCAGCAGCAGCAGCCTGCTCTCTGCCTGGTCCCCGCCACGCCAGGCGCCTCGCCTAAACCCTCTAGCCCCAGCAGTGTGTACACCCAGCTTCATGACCAGCAATGCCTCACCTCCACCTCCTCCTCTTCCTCCTCCTCCTCCTCCTCCTCCTCCTCGCCTCCTCCGCCCATACCAGCCAGGCCAAACCAACAGGAGGAAGCCTTGGTGGATCAGGAAGTGTCCCTGATTACCCACGCAGGGTTGACTGGTAGTGACGACGTCATGACGGAGGACAGTGGCAGCGGCGGTAATGAGGGTTACAGCAGCTACTCAGGCTGCAAGGAAAGCCGGAGTCCGTGTTTGAGGCAGCTGAAGAGGTTCCACAGCGCTGAAACTCAGAGCCGCAGCACCCTCCTGCCCCGTCCCCGCCCATACTCTTGGTTGGACGATCCCCGATGCCACTCAGTGGAGGTATGCTCATCAGGGGAATCAAGCCCCCAGTTCAGCACCACCTCCACCTCCTCTGGCTTTGTGTCACGGGCTGACAGCCTGCAGATCCATGGCCAGACCCCCATCCAGACCTCGCTGCCCTCACCCAGACGCAAGAAGAAGATGAGCCCACCTTGCATCTCTGTAGACCCCCCTGACGGACTGGAGCCTCAATCTGGCCTCTACCCAGGCCTAGGCGGACTCGGGGGCATGGGGCTCGGGGGTTTGGGGATGCCCCCTCCTCTACCTAGCCGGGACACCTGCCTGAGGAGGAGAGCGCCCTCCAGCGACTCCAAGGACTCCTTTGACCTGGGAGTAGGCGAGGGTCCGGGACAAGACGGAGGTTCGCCAAACCCCAACACCAACCCCAAGCTATTGACTCTTCCAAGTTTCTCCTTTGAGAAGACTAGCTCTGAGCACTGAACACCAACACTCCACACACAGATACACACACATACACAGACACACACACCGCCGGATGAACCCTCCATACGTACAAACACATGATGCACTCTGTGTATCTGTGATGGTGATAGTTCTAGTAATAATGCTGTAGAGAGTAATAATGGTAAAACTACAACAAACAGTAAAAACATCCTTGGTTTCATGAGGAGTGCAGTACTGTAGTAGTGTGACCATCCCTTGTCTTTGTATTGTTACTGCCAAAACAACCAGAGAAGAAGAGAACACATGGAACGACAACACAAATATGACTGTTTCTCTTCTGCTGTGTCTGCATGCCACTGGCTGCAGCTCCACCCCATAATCTCTGGAGCGACATAAGCACCTGGGATTTGGCGCCCTCTGTGGTCGCCGTCTGAACTGCCTGGTGTCGCACAGGGTGGGCTTTGCCCGGTCAGCGGAGGTACAAAGCAATATGAACGTTTTAGAGACACTATTTTCTTAAATTATTGGGCCATAGTGTTTGTACAGGATGTTGTTTTTTAATTTCATTCGATCGTTATTTTCATGTCTTTTTTGTGATTTTCTTTTTTTTTTTGTCAAAATGGTTTGTCTTTGTCTCTTTTTTTCACTGTAGGATATTTCTAGCTTATTTGGTTTACTGAGGAAAGTGAACGTTTTTCAAAGTGCTGAAAACCATGTATTTGTAGGAATAATATATAAATATATATATAAAAAATCAAGTCATTAAACTGAGCTTGGATTTTTAAAGCACACACATTAGAATGTCGTGGTTTAATTGTTTGCGTAAAAAAGAGGCTTTTCATTGATTGCTTGTTTCTCTTGAGTGTCTCAGACAACCTTAAAGTCTGTGTGCAGTTGATGACAACATTTTTTTAAGAAAAAAAATGAAATTGACTACCCCGTTTGATTTTGTTTTCCTTCAATCTTTAACTTTGCCTTTTAGAATGTGACAAAGCAGCTTTTTAGGTGCAAGTGTGTGAGTTTGCAGCAGATTTATATCCTTCCAGCAACAGAGATTGATGTCCATTTCTCACATTACATCTCTGAGTGAAGAAAGGACTGTCACTGAAGACGCATGATTCAGACGTCAAGCAAACTCACGAGCACAATAAATCTGACCTCATGAGACAGAGCCAATCTTCCGGTCATCTCAGGTAAGTAAAATGTTGATTTTCTAGTTTTCACATTTGTTTGAATGGTTTGTTTTTTTGATAAAATACATGTAACCTGGCCACATTGCTACCATAAAACAAATTTTATGCTACACATAATACATTTTGTAGCAACGAAAATGATCTAACATTCTTTGCACTCTCAACTCTGTATGTTACAGCACAAATGTTGTAACATACAGGAGGAGGAGGAGATCAATGTGCTCAAAGCCTAAAATATCTCATCAGCTTTTGGCTCAGACGACAGCATTTAAAGAAACATGGCAAAAGACCTGATAATAAGAGAGGATTCATTTCTGATAGTGATCTGCATGAGGCTTGATAACAAACAGAGCTCCAATAATCTTATATACAAATGAGCATAGATTTCAACATAACTTTAATATTGCATTAACTGCGTGTTAAAAGCCAGAGGCCAAAGCTTTCCAGGGCTTTCGATTTGTAATGGGCTTCAAAGTGTAAATATTTGTTCTGACTTTTTTCAATAATAATGAAATGAATCATTAACTACACGTAGTTATGAGAGACCTCTGCAGGGAAAAGGGGGAATCTGAAAAGGAGCCTGTAGTTGATAAACAACTGCCTCAGGAAGCTGATATAACGATGTGAATGATGTGAGCATGAAACAGAGCAACAAAACAGGTTTAAACTGGGATAATGAAACATTTGTGTCATGCAGGGGCTCCTGCTGATCAACAGTTTAGAGACATTAACACACAAAGTACAAATCTGCTGATTGACAGATGAAGTCACTGCAATGTGAGTCTCCACAGATGCAGTCAAACTTCCATCCTTCCATCCATTTTCTATACCGCTTAATCCTCTGCAGGGTCGCGAGGGGGGCTGGAGCCTATCCCAGCTGACTTAGGGCGAAGGCAGGGGACATCCTGGACAGGTCGCCAGTCTATCGCAGGGCTACACACATATAGACAGACAACCAAGCACGCTCCCATTCACACCTAC
>JAPZDY010000014.1:14460836-14492684 GCA_029783645.1 Ctenochaetus hawaiiensis | reverse complement strand
AGTTGGGGTTATTTTATGTGAAATACTAATTCTGCTTGGATATGAATAAATTCTGAGAGAACTAATTCTGTAAATTCTACAAGAATAGTTTACAGTATTAGACACTGATAGGGTATTTTTATGATTTAAGCGTGCAATTTATTTAAATATTGTAACCAAAAACCAATACAGTCATGACTAAAAGGATCCATGTGTTTGAAAATGAAATAGAATAAAAAAAAGCAGAAACTTTCCTGATTTAACAACCTTTGTGGTCATTTTATTGTGGATTTCTGAGTTTATGAGGTGCATTTTAATGCACCAGGAAGCCCCTGTTAGCAACCACATGCTTTGATACAAAGGAATGTTAATTTCAGAGTTAGCTAGGGACACTGAATGCACCATGGAATTTCTGTTCATGAACCTTCTTTGGAACCAAGCAGTGCCTCCATTAATGACACCAAAACACAGAAGAGACTCTCAGTATAGGTTTGTTTTCCATGACACTTTTGGCTCAAACATTCACCTGTCAGTGTGGCAAATAGCTGTGCAAGATTTACTGGCCAAATAAAAAATCCACAACACTTTGCATTTGGCACTTTGTAAGTTTTAATTTTAAAACCTGTCAGACATCCAAAAGGAAAAGGGATTTATTAAAAGATCCATCTCTGGATTTTGTGAATCATCATCAGTTCATTAAAGTGAAGAATGAGAAAACTATTTTTTTCAACCTAGCCCTTCCTTTGAAACACACATGCCACCCACTTTTATAAGTTGGATCAGTTCATGTAGGCTTGGAACTTTTCGGGATTTGATTATAATTAGCAAACATAGATTGTTACCAAGCTTTTCTTTTAGAACTCTTTGTCTGTTGCTGAGTCGTTGCAGAGATTTGCACTGTGAGTTTCACTTCTTGTCTGTTGCAGCTCTGCACTGTTTCACCTGACTGACACTCAGAGAAGATGAACCTGAATACTTAATTTTTCTCTCTTTATGCTGCCCACGGCCTCGAGAAAGGAAGTCTGGGAGAAAATTATTTAAGGCTGTGCCACTTTTAACTTTTTATTAGCTCAGTTCATTATTTCATTCATACCAGTTCAATGAGAGATGGACAGCTAATATCCATTATTGAAACACACACACACACACACAGGCAGTCACAAAGAGTTTTTTTTTCTTTACCACAGCAGATCAGATGGCAGAAAAAACTGCTGTCATTGCTCTCTGTTAGAGCAAACTTAAACTTTTAATGCAGTTTTCCAAGACTGGTCTAATAGAGGCAGTGTACATTGTGCTGCATTTTGAAGGGAACTGATACAATAAAAGTGAATCCACATGAAGTGGATGTGACAGGACAAACAGATGAGACATCACAGTGTGTACCTCTTGCATTATTAGATCTGGGTACGCCCAGATTTGGTTGGTAAAAGATGTTTTCTTGCTTGAATGAGAAAAATCAATCCCATGATGTCAATGCAAAAGGAAATTTGCAATTTGTTCAAATGTCCTCTCTTGAACTCTGCTGTCCTACAGAAGACAGGAGATGGTCAGCAGCCATATTTGAACCAGGTTCATCTCTGTGGTGAGATTAGAGTCAGAGGTACAGCACAGTGGCAGACACACAGACACAATTATAATTAGAAACCAGCCTGAGGCATAACTGATGGTCCCTTCCAAACACACCTCTGTTTTCATGAAGTCATGTCCCTGATGTCTCTGTGTCCAGCTGTCAAAGCTCTGCCAGGCTGACAGCAGCTTTGTCTGCTCATGTCTGTTTGTCTTTACTTCTGATTTCTCCATCACACTATATTATTTGCTCAATTTCTTTTTTAACCCAGTAAATCTAACAGGTTGTCTGTCTTGAAAAGATTTTTGTTTCCTTTGCCACTTACTGCTTTCTGAAAGTAAGAAGCTTTATGGAGAAATCACAGTTAAATTATTCAGAATTTTGCATAAAACACTGTTGCAGAATGAAGGATTTCTATAGTTTCTGCTGCCTGTTTTATGAACAATGAAAAAAGCTTTTTAGGGGGCAGTAAAATACAGACTTCAGAGTGTCTTCCCAAGCAAGAGACATTCAGATTAGTGTTTTCTCACGGAGAAATAAATGCCAAGATAAGCATTGTGATGTGTGATGCCCACCGCAGGCCATTAGACTGTTCCTGTCATAAACAGAATGCATGTCCTGTTACGAGGAAAACCTCATATCTTTGCTCAAATTAACAAGTTGAAGAGACTCGAGGGATGTGACCGGACCTGCTTTCAGGCACGTCCTCAGAGGTCCCACAGGCCGTGCGTCATTCAGATGTCATTTTTACTACCATGCTGGGTTTTCTCTTCAGAAAAAAAAAAAAAAAAAAATTATAGTTGGAAACTTCTTACTGTCATAATATTGCCGCTATAACAGTGTTAGTCAGTGCTGAGCAAAATCAGCTGCTGTAAAAGTCAGTGTGTTTAAATTTGCAGCTTTTAAAAGATAAGACGTAAATGAAAGAAAGTGTGTGTGGTTTTATCTTATCTGTGTATGTCTTCATAAAGTGCTGTGGAAATGACTTAATTTAGCTTCTTTAGCTGCTAAATTCAAGAAAATACTGTGCAACAGCAAAGCCACTGATAAGAAAACTGATTTTAACTAATTAGCTGCATTTTTTGAGTCACATGACTCATAAAACTTCTTAACTAACTAAACTATTTTAGCATCTTTCAGCTCGTTGTTTTGGTTTTACTACCTGCAACTTCAGTGTTTTGGTTTATTCACATTGCTCTCATGAGCATTGCCAGATTTTTCAAATTTTGTTTTGGTTGGTAGAGACAAAATCAGTGCTAAAAGAAAACTAATTATGCAACATGTTTGACAGTTTGCCAGACTCATAATCAATGCTAATGTTGCTCTTTGTCTGCTGGAGTATAATAGTACTCTGTTTGCTTACAGGCTTTTCCTAACAGGTCTATAAGGTGATAATATGTCACTGTTGTGTTTACAGTGTGCTCCACTGCCCCAGCGCCCAACAATTAATTACTGCAGCTCTGTTTAAATGGTCTTTTAATAAATGTTTAATTAACTGTTACAACAGAACTAATTGGGTTATTAAAAAACACGCTTGAAGCTTACTTTTGAGTGTCAAACACTCGCCTCCTGTGTTAAAGGTGGCTCTGAAAGGTTTGCAGCTTGTTCCTCTGTGGTGTGCTTTTGATATCACAGCAGTTAAAGTGGATCTCAAAGGAGCAGCAAAAATTACAGAAAAAAAAAACACCCAGTGTAATTTCTCAAAACACTGCTGCACTGTTGTCCCATTTATCAGTAATAAACTAAAAGGTGCCTGCGGTTTTAATGAATGTAGCACGTTTTCAGTTTTTTTCTCACAGAAAGGATGATGAGTCAAAAATAAAAGCCATGAAAACAAACAAAAAAAATGTAATACATGAGTAAAACATTAAAAAACAAACAAAAATCCATACACAGCATGAGGACTTCCTGAATAGCTTGATAAATAAAACAATGTATTGAATCAATATTATGGCTTTTACACTCACTGTATCTCAATACAACATAATCTCTCTGACAGATGTTGGCCTGATGTGTTACTGTTTAAATGGTGAACAGTTATAGGTTATATTTTGTCATGGCACATTAAACACCTTATTAAAACACTTCTTTTGGATATTTTCCCTTAATTGTCTCACATTTATATCCATCTTCTCAAGCTTTTTTTACTTTTCGGTTCAGGGGCCCCAGAAGAATTCAGCCCCCTTCCCCCAAAATATATGATAGTCATATATGGTAATGAGCATTTGAAACTGCAAAGTTCAACCTCAACCACCACAAATTTATGTCATATTTTCATGTAGCCCTGTCTGGGATGTTCTCTTTTCACTGTGTGGGAGAGCAGTGTTTCCCATAGAAAAGCTAGAGAAAGTAACCAGAGGCAGCAACCAGACTGAACTTCCCTTGAACCCTTTTAAATTAGAAAATCAATACATAGTGTAAGAAAACACTTTTACAAAAGCAGAGTTCTCACATTTGTGCTGCTTTGTCAAGTTCTCTTTCTCTCTTGGGGGTCAGTGCGGTTAGTCGCAAACAAACCAAGTTTACTGTGAGAATCTTAAAGCCGTTCCAATTTTATTGTGAGCACATAAAGTCATAACTGTCTCCAAACTAATGTATTCAGCATTAAAACAATGACAAAATATGCCCCACACACACACACACACACACATATGTGAGTGTGTATGAATGCAGGTGTGCCACGATCGATTCTATCTCTCACCTCCTTCCTGTCATCATCTTTGCTTTTGGCAATTCTTCACAGCCTCTGTCCTTCTCTGGCCCTTCAACCTCCCCCCCCAGGATTGAAGGAGACAATGACACAGAGGGATGATGGTGCTTGATGAACGTAAACTCGCCTTTATTTAATTGCTGCGTTCATTCTTTTCTTTTTATTTAATGAAGACTCGCATAAATGACTTCCTCTCCTATTTGAAGATTAATGTGTGACCTGCGAGTGCAATTAACCATATAAATCTGATGGCTTTCAGTTTCTTAAAAGGAGCGAAGACGTGCTAATCAAATATTTAAACACTGTGAGATCTGTGTGTGTGTTTGTGTCTTTGTACACTTTTGTGGAGGAGCATAAAAAGGATTTAAGGTCTTACATATTTTACAAGGTTGCATTAAGCACTAAACATTAAGATGACAAACAGCCTCACACACACACACACTCCCACTCGTCCTCCCTGTGAGGCCTGACAGCAGAAATAGCCCTGTCACTCTGCTGAAGTTGTGCTCCAGTCAGCATATTGAAGATTATGAGGGATCAATTGTCTCTCAGCTGCTCTGCCATTAACCTTTTAGCGGCTCATCACCTCTCATTTTTCTCTCCACTTCACTTTCACTTGATAGCTGTTTCCGCACACTTCTAAGTCATCTCTCACACTTAATCCCTTTTCAATCTTCGCCTCTGTCTCTCCTACACATACACACACACACACACACACACACACACAGAGTGATATATAACTGTTCCTGCTGGGACATCTTTTATATGCAGATTAAACAAGTCAAACTTGACAAACAAATCTGTTGCACCCTGTCGGACCTGCTGTTAGCTCTGGTGAATGTTAAACATCTGAGCCTCAGTCAAACTCTATTAGTACAAACTGCTCTGGAAAGTACAGGATCATACAAAACATATAAAGCTTCTCACGATACCCCAAAAAGTCAAACTATATGCAGCAAAATACTTAATTTTTTTCTCAATTTATCCATGAAGAATCGCAAAACCATAGAAAACAGCTTTTTCTCGGCGGTTCTGCATTTTCTCCACACACAAAAAGCGTTTTAGGACACAGTAAAAAAGCCTCTGGACAACTCCTGTAGGCTGAAGATATTTCAAAACTGCGTGTGCAGTGTTGTTATGAGGACGGGGTAAACAGTTTCCTGGCTGGAGGCATCAGAGAATGTGCTGATATTTCCTGTGTTTGACGTTTCTGCCTTTTGTTTACATGCAGGAGATGTGCAATGTCTAAAATAGTGCTACTCTTGACCTTTCTAACAGGAATTACATGTTCCCACATAAATGTTCTCTCACACTTTTTCGCCATTGTTGTATTTCGAAATGATGGAGCAAGATTCGATAAAGGCCTCTGAGTATTAGAGCATCAACCCAAGAAAAAAAAAAAAGGAACTGCCACATTTTATTTCATGTTCATAAGCACCAATGTTTTCATCAAGTAGCTCTCACTTGTACAACTGTAAAGCTTTTCTTGGCCCACACTGACTGACTCACTCAACAGAAAATTCATCTTGACCGTAACTCCACAGAGAATATCCACACTTGTTTTTCAGTGCGCTACAAGTGCTGACGGCCAGCATGAGAGATCTGACTCCCGCTTTTCAGAGGAGACTGAGAAACAGCTCCCAAGGGATCCGGTTAGCCTGCTGATCAAACTCCAGATAAGAGCATCCATCGATGACGGAGGAGCTGAACTGACCCTGCTGGCGCTTCAGAGGTCCCTGAGGCCCTGCAGATGACTCCTCTCATTAAAAAGCACATGCTCATTACAAGGAGTGAAAGTCTTGACTGTGACTTTGTTCGGCTTTGAACTTCAGACTCATTTTGTGTTTTTTCTCTCCGATAACCGCACGCTGAGCTCTACACTGATGATCAAAGTATCAGAAGGGTGCGTTAGCGGGAGGAGGGAGGGGGCGGCTATGGAGGAAGAGGAGGATAAACAGCACCACCTGACTGAACACAATGATTTTTCACCTCCATTTCTCCCTTCGCCGTCTCTCCCCTCTGTTATTACAAGTCTCCGCTCTGAGAGCCATTCAAGCCAGCAGCACATGATGCCCCTACAGCTGTAACACTCCGACACCCCTCCTCCAATTTGTCTCATTGCAGGCTTTGTTGATAGAGCAGGTTGAGAAGTGCCCATGGGCTGCTGCAGAGGTTGAGTCCAGACTGTTCTGGTACACCGACCGCAGCTTCATCATCTGTCCGCCGCCTTGCGCTGCCACTGAATAGCAAAGACCACACTCTTAAATGGAGCTCAGTCGCTCAGCACGCTATAAACAAGTACCAAGAAATAGACACAGTGTGTGTTGTGTGTGTGAGTGTGTTTGTGTGCCTATGGTGTGCGTGCAGAGAGATAATCTTGGTTGTTTGGGTCTGAAGGGGAAAAGGATTAAAGCTCAGCTAGACAGAGATGAGTAAAATATGGTGAATAAATACGATAATTGAATTTGTGTCTGAGCTGTTTGTTAAAACGGAGTCTCAAAAATCTAAGATTTACTTACCATCAGATGTGAGTTGGAGTAAGTTTTTTTTTATTCCTTATTTATATTGATTGATTCCAAAATTCTATTAGCTCTGTGGGGAGTTTGTGGTGTTTCCTGAATAAAATCTTCTACTCATACTAGGTTGATCAAAAAGTTTAGAGACTGCTGCAAATGAGCAGAGTGCTGCAGCAAAATGTGCACTTAGTGGGTGAAAACTACACTTTTCATGAGCAAGTGTTTAAAATTACATCCCTTGATCAACATCAGCATCTGTTTTACACGTATTTTTGTGACCACTGGCACTTGCTTCTTTGCAATTTCATCATAAATCAGAATCTTGAGCGGAGAGTAAACATCAAATTGAGTTTTAAACTCTGTATTCTGTCAGTGGAAGATCTCTGAAGTGCTTCAGAAAATCTTCAGCAAGGAAGCAATATCCTGGATGAGAGGTTTTGAGTGGCATTTGGCATTTTAGAAGAGGCATAGAATATTACTGGCAGACTATGAGAAGTCAGGGCATCTCTCCATTGGCACAACTCCTGAAAATGTTCAAGATGTCAAATAAAAAAGCACGTCAGGATCTTTGGATTACCACCCAGGAAATTGCTGACACGGTCAATGTGTCATTTGGATTAGTTCAGGCAAACTTTGCATTCACTTAGAACTGGTTACAGCCAAAAATTGAACCTTGGCTCCTGATTCCTGAGCAACGGTTATTATGGGGGGGGCATGAGGTAATATATTAAAAATGGCATAAACAATTGTAAGCAGACAGCTGGATTAATGATTTGCAATGTAATCATTTCAAAATTCAGTTTTTACTTACAAGTCAAACAGGATTATTAAAGCCAAAGTGCCAGCTTAAGTGTTTTTAAACCATACTAGTGTGATTTCTCTAATGGATGGCAGAGGTGGGCGGTCAATCCACAGTTTTCATTGGACTGAGATCTCTGGTTAAATTGTAATTGATCCCCACAGGAGGTAGCCTTACATTAACTCTTAAATGTTTCTCTAGCGCCACCATAAGGAATTTTTGCAAAAATAATAAATGGAAACAAAGAAGTTTTGTACTCACATTCATGTTCTTTTGATTATATTGGTGTTTCTTTTTTGTAGCGCCATCATCAGATTAAAACTTGAAACTGCTCAACTTATTAACTTTAAATATTGGACTAAGAGCATGATTTATCTCTAACCCTGACTAAATGCTCTTAACAAAGCGAAACCCAGCGGTGGACATTATAGGAAAACTAAAAACTTGCTGAATATGGACATTTGCTAAAACATTTAAGACAGGTATGTATTTACTTTCATTTTCTTCATTTTGATTTAAAAGAAATAGAGCTCAAGGGCAATAAAGTTTTGTAAGAATCTTATTTGCTGATGCTACATCAGGTATTAGACATAATTGTCAAACTAAACAAATAGGAACCAGACAGACTGCTGTCATGTTGATCCACCTATCATTGTTTATAATTGAACTTTGGAACAAATCTGCTTTAATCAACATGTTTGTTAGTACTTCATTGAATATCTATTTTTCTTATTTATCCATTTATACCAGCATCCCCTGCTGGGTTGGAAAGTCTGAGGGGGCAGCAGCTGTGTTTGGTAAAGCAAAATAATTAAACCCCCTGGCATCACTACGTACCCAATTGTGGACACAAATTTGGAGTGGATACAAAAAATAAATAAATGAAATTAATTCATTTGCAGTCAATATTTATTTGTTACAATCCTCTGTGTTGCAGTAATTTGGACTGAGTAATTTTTTTTTCAAAATTTCAAAAGTTTCTCTTTTTCCAAGAATGTTTCACAGAGTGCAATTATTGGCAAAAGCTATAGTTAAGTTATGACAACAATAATTTAAACAATATGTAAACCTCCCCCACAACGTAAACCAATAAATGAGAGCATGTTTAACAACATCTTAGTGTGCTCTGCCTACAGTGGTTTAGCTGCTGTATAAGCTGGCATCTTACTTTGCATTAACCTGTGCTGCTGCTTCAGTATGAAGGAAGAGGGTGGGAGTGGGGGTGGGTGGAGTGGGGGGCGCTGAGGAGGATTCACCATCAGCTATACAGAGATGAGCACACTGCAGGCAAAACTGCTACAGTTTTATTATCCCCATGTGGAAATTTGTCCTCTTATTTACAAAATTAAACTTACTGCAAGCAGTTGAAGGTTACGTGCATGCATCCAATGTGAAGTAGACCAAGACGAACCTGAAGGCCTGTGTGAGAATAAAGTCCCTGCAGTGGACCCGAGGCATCAAGCATGAACACTTTAATCAACTATTTCTGTGACTTATTACTGAGCACATCCACTGAAATGCTAGTTGATGGGACTTGGTGCAAAACTTTCTTTTATCACTCTCAGTGAAAGTAACTCTGATAATCTACAGACCAGAGTCTGTAAGCACGAACAGTGAGAGGAGGCAGAAATATTTACTGATTTACCTTCATCTTTTTCTTTAAATACATTTTTTTTAACTTAAAAAGCATCATATCTTTCCATCTGAGGCGACTCACTGAAATTGAAGAAATGTCAGCAGGAAGCCATTATTACATCTTGTGGCAAGGTAAAAGGGCCTTTTTGTAGGCTGCATCCAATGACGGGTGTCTCTGAAACTCTGCTGGCATGCTGGGAAGTGCACTGAGTTGCAGAGGACAGCTTGATTATTGGAAAAATCTGATCTCGTCTTCTCCGCTTCACTGCGTTAGCTCCCTTATAACTTGAGGCCAGGCTTCATGGTGCTACTTTAAGTATTAAAAATCTAAGCTCCTCTTCCTCCTCTTCCTAGCTGCAGCTGTTGTTAATTTCACTCCACGTCATCTGCTCATATTGCCACTGAACTGGAATTTAAAAAGGAGACACAGAAGCAGAAACAATAAAGTCTGACATAAAGAATAAATAAAATCCCTGAAGTCCATTAAAACTAAAGTTTAGCTCAGCTAATTATTTCTAATGTCTGACTGCCACTTGTCTCACCCAGCGGCAACATTCCCTGTTGTTTTCTCTGCTTTTAAAATGTGTGTTTCATTTCTAGCTGCTGTAATGTCGCGATTTGTTAATTCTTTGACCATGAGTAACTTAACTAAAGCTAATGGTTAACTATGATTGGGACCTGATTCCCCCTGCAGTGCTCAAACTAGAACATTTCAGCCTCTGTTTCATTTTGGGCAACGTGAAGAAAGACCCAAATTTGGTAAAGAAAAGGCATGACTGTGTTGTTGAGGGCAAGAAAGTTGTGTGTTTCCATTGCGTTTTCAAGCAGGAACGTTGTTATGTTGGAGAGCCCAATTGCCATCACCACAAAGTTTTAGGTCACAGTACTCGGCGTCAACAGTTTGATGCATTCAAAAGTCAAAGAAAACCACCTGCATGCTCTTGGTTTTTACTTGTGACCTGATGTGCCTTCTGCGGTTTGGAAAACCGTTTGCTCTTTATGACAAAAGACCACTGTTTTTTCTCTGTGTATTAGCTGTAAACACGACTTTAATCACTGGTGACAAAGCTTAACATGAGATTCGGGTCATCCTGGATGTGTTGATTGAGATCTGAGTGAACTCTCACATGGTCACAGCGGTCCAAAAATGTGGGCTTAGTCATGGTTCCTAAAGTCCTCTAAAGTAGCCTGTGAGTCAGACCCTTAAGCCTTCAAGCTTCTTTCATGTGGAACCATCTTCCTGCCTCGATCTGGGAGAGAGAATATTCATCATGGTGTACTATAATAACTTGTCTCATTTCTATTTCTAGTTTACTGTTATTATTGCTGTTGCTGTGTATCTCTGTGTGTCTCTTTCAACCAAAGCAGAGCAGACAGCGTCCAATGATTGAGCCAGGTTCTGTACAGGGTTTCTGCCTGCTGAAAGACAGGTTTTCCTCCCCACTGTCGCCAAGTGCTTGCTCATGGGGAATTTATAGAAATTTTTGGGTCTTTGTAAATCATAGAATGTGGTCTAGACCTGCTCTATATGGAAAGTGTCATGAGACAACTTCTGACTCGACTTGGCACTATATAAACAAAAGTGACTGCACTTTCTGATACCTGATCTTCAGGCCCTGTTTTAAAGAATGTCATCCATCAAAAATAGTTTTACTATACCTTGTTTACCTTATATTGTGCCCACAGTGTTTATTTCTTTACAAAGCAGGCTAAGTTGCTTGCTCTGAGAAGATAGGATGTTTAGCACAGAGAGATGGTCCTGGTGGTGCAGCCTGCTATTGTAAGACCACCACAAACTCTTTTGTCAGGTCTGGGTTTATCGAGCCATGAGCCCCCTATGATTATGATAGCAGTCTTGGTATTTTCCCTCTAATTCTAAACTATCTTTGTCGTTCTGTGGCTTTGTTTTCTCCATAGCTTAACTTTCTGGGACACCTCAAGCCTGCTGCTGACTCAGACCTCCACACACAAATCCAAACACACACATACACACTCTCATCACACTCACATCACAAATCCAAACACACACACACATCACAAACACACACATACCCACACACACACACACATCAAAGCCTAATGCACATTTGGGAGACAGTAGATATCAAACCTAAACCTCATAAGCAAGCTGTCATGGATTTTCATATTCTTCTTCTTCAGTACACTTGACTTGTTATTGTATGACAGTCTGTAAAGCTGCTGTCGAGAAAAGGTCAGGGAAAGGTAAAGGAGGGATGAGGCTGAACAGACTGATCCCTCAAAATAAGCCGGGCAGGGCAAATTTATATCTACAGCACATTCATACCTAAAAACAACCCAAAGTGCTTTGCATATTACACAGGTAAAAGTACAAAAAAATAATATTAACAGTAAAAGCAAGCAAAAAGAGCACACAGAAAATATAAAACACAC
Source organism: Ctenochaetus hawaiiensis (assembly GCA_029783645.1). Classification (NCBI taxonomy): domain Eukaryota; kingdom Metazoa; phylum Chordata; class Actinopteri; order Acanthuriformes; family Acanthuridae; genus Ctenochaetus; species Ctenochaetus hawaiiensis. Next base: position 14,481,066 of record JAPZDY010000014.1, on the reverse strand, counting down.
ACAAACACATCACAGTGGAAAAAAAAACATTAAAGCAGACAAATAAAAATGATATAGAATTAAAACAATTAAGCAATTTAAAAAAAAAAGTTTGATTTTAAAGAAAATTAGTTTAAAACAGTGGTAAACGGGTAGGTCTTTATATTTTAGTCAACACTGACTTAAATCTTATCTTCTCTGGTAATTTGTTCCACATTTATGCAGTATAAAAGCTAAAGGCAGTTTCACCATGTTTAGTTTTGACTGTGCAAACAGTCAGTAATCCAGAACCAGCCAACCTCAGACGTCTGCAAAGTCCATACCCGGTCAGGAGATCTGATATCTCGGATCCAGACTGTGCAGTGATTTATGGAGAAGCAATAGAATTTTGAAGTTGATTCCATGAGAAACTGGAAGCCAGTGTGGTAATCTGAGAACTGAAGTTATATGCTGAGGTTTATTGGTTCTTGCTGTTCCAAGCTGCCTGATTGCTGTCTTAAACCTTTGAACAGTCCATTGCAGTTGTCCAGCTGGCCAGAGGTAAAGGCATGTACAAGAGTCTCTAAATCATGTTATGACATCTAGTCTCTGATCCATGATATATATTTAACAAGGGAAAAGAATGAAATAACAGAGATACGACAACTGACTCCTGTGGGACACCACACTTTGTAAAGAGACACTCCGGTGTACAGCTAATTAAAACATGGTGGTCTGTCTTTAATTAAGGCAAACAATGTTCATGCATTGTTACTCTCTGAATTAAAGATCTAAGACAGAAATAATTTGAATAATATTTGTGGAGACTGTCTTTGTAGAGCAATGCAATAGCAATACCAGCCTTAACCATCCTGGACTCAGGTTTTGTCTCGCATGTGTTATTTTCCACACAATACCGTTCTACAACATTCAGTTATTATTATTATTAATGAAGTCTTCTCTTCACAAGTCTTAAAAGGTTACAGTAGCATGAGAGCAAAAGACATTACACTGATTTTAATCTTGAATTGGATTGTAGAATTTTAATCAAATCGGTCAACATGTGTATTTTGGATTGGAGTCTTTTTGTTTGCAAGGAAACTTCTCAACGAAAAAAAGGGAAAGAAAAAGATCTCACCTTGCTGGGTTCGATAAAAAACAGTAATGCAAGTTCAACATGTGCAGGTTTATTTCTCTGATTAGAACATAGAACAAATCAGCCATACAGGGTCAATTAATTAATTAAAATAATTACAGTCAACAGTGTAACATAATACAGAGGCCTTTTAATTCTTTTTTGCTTAATTGTTATCATAAAGACTGTTAGGGAGGACAAGAAGCACAAAATAATAAAATGGTGCGTTTTAGTTGTGGTGTAACCACAAATAAAAAAATCATGGTTACAGTCCACGTATGTTGAGATCACTTCATACATCCCCATCAGTTCACATCACCAGTTCACATGTTTCAGCCCACATGGGATAGTGTGGGAAAAGCAAAATAAATTGGGATGTAAACATCTTATTGTTGTTAAGATGAAAATTTTCCATGCACATCCTCATGCCAAGAACATTGTCTTCACGCCCTCATTTAGTTACGCTTCCTGTGAACAAGTAATTACAGTAAATTAACAAAGGAGGCCTCTGCTCACACACATGAGAGAGCTGCTACATTAACATAACACCTGTAGCTAATTCAGAACAGAAAATAAGTTTGGTAATTACATGATGCAGGAGACAGTCACTGCCAACCATTTTGCCCATGTGAGACCTTTTTTGTAACTGATTTCAAAGTTGATGTGTTCAGAGTTTTTTTTAGCATTTGTCTTTGAGGCTATGAAAAAATCATTGATGCCCTTTGAACAAGATTAATAATTTTTTGGCTAAAACTGATATGACTTATAGACTTCAAGTTAAAATATTGAACATAAAAGCACAAGATAGATAAAAGTTGTCAATGCCATGTGTATTTTTGCAAATAATGCAAAACAGCAATGTGATAAAAAAAAATTAAGTAAGAGATAAAAATTTTAAAGTTCAGTTATCTGTTACTAACCCCAACAATACTCAAATTTTCAGTGCAGCTGGCTTGTTTGCAGTCTTACCATGACAGGATGGGCTGGTACCAGGATTTTTAAGCCTCTTGTTTATTTTGTATTCACTGGAGAGCCTGGATAGGATGTGTCAGCTCAGTGCAGACATGAAAAGAGACAACAAGCCCTGACATAAAGCAGGGATTTTTTTTCCAAGAGATTGTAAAAGTTTCATATTTAATAGTTTTGTCCTGTTAGCTGGCTCATCACTAGTAAGAATACATGAAGGAGAAACAAACACCTTCACAGACCTCAGGTGGTGCTCCAGCAACTGGCCTCACGGCTTCCGACTTTAGATATATACAAGTTTTACCAATAGACATCAACAAAACTGTTCAATTTTAGTGCTTCAGCATGTCACGAAAGCAAGATCCAATCAGTGGAACAGAATTCAGCTGGAATAAGTGCCATTTACAAATGCACTTAATTATTTATTTATTTATTATCTTTTTTTCTGTGGGATGTCAAAGGCCTATCACATTTCCTTCGCTAGCCAATAAGTAATAAAACTAATTACATTTGGTATTGAGTTAACATTTATGTAATTATTTTGTAATGTTGCAACATTGACATTGACAACATTGTATGGCTGTCACTGGCTTTATGATTTCTTTTAGGCTGCTGTTTAAAAGATATGTGTTAATTTCATTCATCTCTGACCCTGCAGGACCTATTGAGTGCAGATTTGACTTGTGCATCACTGCCTGTGGCAGCAAACTCACAAACAAATCTTCCCCCTTGTATTTAGTGAAAGAGAGGACAGAACACACAGACTGAGCCAAGAGGAGAATCATAAATTGTAATTGTGGACATGAAAGGTAAAATGTTTTTGACAGTTATTTGATGCGCAGTCATGACTATTCGGCTTTCATTTTTTTGTTTCAGCTTATATTTATGATGATAAAGGAGCTCACTCATTGATCTTAGTAATAATAATAATGATAATTTAGTGGCTATTTTAAAAGTAATTTTAAAGAAGCTTCTGAACTCATACAAAAAGCTGAAGCTGCATTATGTTTGTTTGGTTTTTCAGTAATTATTGGACACAGAACAACATGTTTAATAGCTTCACAACCTTTTAAACATATTTATTATAGTGGTTCAGTTCACAACAGTTTTTTTGTTTGTTTTTGTTATTGTTGTTTGTTTATTTTGTTTTGATTTATTGGAGGTGGGATTCATGGAGTCAACCACAATATTGGATATTGAGAACACTAAAGAATACAAATAAAGATGAAGTAATTTTCCAAATTAAAATGAATTAAAGTAATATTCAGTTATTCACTTAACCTATTAAGTAATTAAAGCTAGAGTTATTAAATAAGTCACATTATGTTCATTCTGACTGCAAATAATGTGGCTAATTCAATAACTTGCATAGTTGTAGGGCTAAGGCAACAGTCAGGAACTCTACTGGTTGATATAACAATCATATAACTTTTTGTTGCAAAAAAAACTTATTTTGTGTTGGTATTTTTGGCACAACGGACATTTTGATAGTATAACAAAATCATCTGCAACATCTGTGAAAACCCTTGAACTGCATTCTCAGACAGACACTAGTAGAAGATTTTAGTTTCTGATAACAATTACGGTTGTTTCCAGAAGCCAGAACCAGGCCGGCCAAGTCTTATTTTTTTCTTATGTCTCAGCTCATTTTATATTTTTTATTTACAATTGCCAAAGCTTTTGTCTTACCAGTCTAAAACACAAAAGAACAGAAGGACGTTGGAAGAATTGAATCACATTATTTTAAGTCAAATCTTGTTCTTGCATGTCCTCCCTCCACATTTCACCATCTGTCTCTACTCCTTTCTTCCTCTCTCACAGAGGTCGTGACTCAGAGTGGCTGGCTGGAACGATTTTTTTAAAAGACAGGAGTTTCTGGTTTTCAGAGCTTCTCTCTGAACTCCCACAAACCAGACTTTCCTCCTAGAGACTGAGCTTCAGGACACAGGCAGATTGTGAGGCACTGGGAAAAGGACATAAGAGTCATTATGTGAAATAAAAACATTTGGAGAGCTTAAAAAAAACAGGATTTCTAATATAGAAGAAAAAAACAACACAGAATAAGCAGCAGACCCTTGATGTGCTGCCAAATTCTTCCTAAACCCACCCAGACTGACCCCGCCGATGTCAAATAAATTGAAAGTCAAACACAAAATTGAGTTTTCAAGAAGATTACACAGGAAATGATAAAACCTTTGTGGCCCCACTTCATTTTGAGCTCTAATTGAATTCTGAGTTGGATCTTGGTGGGGAACCTTGTTGCACAGACAAAGACAGATCAATAAACACACTACAGATCCACAAATCCACAGATTTCTTTGATAACAAAACATATATATTAAAAATATAATAAGACTTTTTAAGATGGTCTTAGCAATCATGTTTCGGTTCTTAGCACATACAAGCAAACGTAGCTCACACAAACACCATGAGAAACAACCACAACGCTCCCACTCTTTGCCTCTGTAATGAGACAACTCCTTTTTAATTGGTTTATTTTTTTCATTTCTTCTCTCATTTGCTCTCTCATCTGCTGAAGCCATCCATGGTCCTGGAAAATACATCTACAAATGTGAAATTACTTATATGTTAGCAGACAGTGATCCATCATCCACAGTGTGTTGGCCTTGAGTTACAGCCTCTGGTGATGTCAATACAGTTTGCTTTCAGTTTAACAATCCCACCATAGGCATATTTATATTAAATGAAAAGATCCATTAAATTTAAGATATAATGAAGAAAACATAAAGTAAGAAGATAAAATGAAGAAAAAGAAAGAAAGAAGGAAAGATAGAAAGAAACAAAATTAAAGTCAGGTCAAAGCTGATGTCATCCTGCTAATATGCTTTAAATGACAATATTAACCAGATGATATTTGCAACATAATACTAAAAACAAAGTACAAGCTAATCCTGATGGATGTTCTTAGTTAGAATTACAACATAAATCAAATTACTGGACAAACTGAATGTTGATCTGATGATGGCATTAGAGAAGTCAAGATGATCACATAAAAAAACAAAAACATACATCTTGAATGAACTATGAATGTCTCCACATTGTTTTTGTGCCAATCCATTTAGCAGATGTTGATATATTTTGCTGGATAAATGAAAATTTTGTGCTGTTTGTGGCACCAGAAAAATAAAGAGTGTTATCAAACTCATTTATTCTCTTGGGGCCAGACTCATCTGTACCAAATGTTATTGCAACCCATTTGATAATTGTTAAGACATTACATTACAACAAAAATTTTAACTTGCTGGTGGCCCTGAAGTAAAGTCCGGAAAATGATGAGTCAACAGTGTTCTCTCTTTAACTATAATTATAAGTATAAGTATAAGTATAAGTATAAGTATAAGTATAAGTAGTATAGCATAAGTACCATGATCTAAAGATGCCAGTCCTTAAGCTACAGAGCTAGCATAGCTAACAGCACCTGCTTGTGACTTTTAGTCCTCTATGTGAGCAGAAACAAAAACTGGATTGTCATTCTCTTTATGTAACTCAGTACTTCTTTTTTTTCCAGACACTCCACTCCTGACAAGCAATGTTTTGGTCTGTTTAGTTTTGTTTGGTTTTAAAATTCCAACATTTTAATGTCCAACATTTGTCACAGACTTTTTGTTGAAGCTGTTTAGACAAACCCAAGATAACTCCGACATCAACACCATCATGGGTTATTTTGTCAGACTAAATGAAGCTCCTCCAGACCCACAGAAGATATTTAGACCTTTTTTCGGGCAGTGTCCTCTTCTTCATCACAAGTTTACTCAGCAGTATTAGTAAAATTGTTTGAGTGCCACTTTAAAATGTGGTTAGAGTAATTACTTAATGGTTGTCAATGTTGCAACCTCATGTCTTTTTTTTGTTTATGGGTTATAATGCATTATTGATGCTTTTATACCATCAGCAGAAGATTTATTTGCCATTAGAGTCATTACTTAATGTTTTATTACACTGTATTTTTAATATAATTTCAAAGTTTAGGAGCCCAGGTTTTCCACCAGTAAAAACTAAGTGATTAAACTGCCAAGTGAAACAAAACCACTGCAATAAATTTACTTACTGAAGCAGAGGCCAAAGTTAGAGAAAATGTTAGTTTACCAGTAAATCATACTAAGCATTCATCAAAATAACGGTTGTTGTTTTTAAAGCAAAATATCCCAGTTTATCCTGTTGTTGGTGACAACATAAGCACAACAGAAGCAGCCAATATTGTACTCCAAAGAGCTCATCTCATCTAAAATTTTAAAAAATGTCCTAACATCGGGTCTTTCTTGGAGGAATGTTTTAATTGGGCTTGGCAGAACAGCTAGTTCAGGTCCAGACCAACAATAGACAGAAAGTCTTATCAAACAAACCTCATTAAAACTGCATAGCTTGCTGGAGTCTAGACGTTTGGTGGATGAGAAGATACCGCAGTTAGATGATGAAACTGGATGTTTGGCATAATCCACCAGGACAGTCTGAAGATCAATGTGCTGCTGGTTCTTGGTCTGAAAAACAGGCACAGCACTGAAAGCAGAAAGCAGGGAAATTTAAAGCAGCTGAAACAAGTATTTTTATCTATGAAAATGGATCAAATAACTATGTGTAACAGGAAATGGTCATGATGAACCCTCAGAAGATTATCAACCAAATTGACAGGAGACCTATGGATTGGTATGTTGCCTTTTACCATATCTGTAACGATAAATATGTTGGATTAGATTGTTTTGCACAACCCAGCATACAGAGGCCATTAGGAAATGTTGTGTTGTAAATATATGTTGAAAATAGATATAACTTGTGACAGTTTAATAACTGTCTTTGATTAAAACATTTATTAAAATAATATAAAAAAATATAAAGATTAAAAAGATGAAAATATGTCTGTTAGACAACTGCAATTTTCAGTCAGTAAATAAAACTGAAACAAAAATGTAAAATTCTTGTTAAAATCAACAGCACATGTTGATATTTGAATGCTATTCCACGCATTTGTATTTCGATCCATCTCGCTTATGTCTTCGAACAAATAAAACCAAACAAAGAAAAGGTTAAGCTATAAAGTTTTTTAAGAGAAATCTATGCATATTTGTAGATCATGTATAAATATAAATATGTTAGAAGCAAGTTTCAATAAAATAAAGCTGATACAGGAGTGCGAAAAGTATCAGGCAGGTGACTAAATATCTGAAGAGCAAAACTAAAGGGAATCCAGGAACTAAGGAAAAACAAAAAAAAGAGTGAAAACAAGGGAGGCACGTGCTTCAGGAATAAAAAAGGAGTGAAAGCTGGATCAAATACCAGACAAACTGACAACTCAAAGAAGGAGTAACAAAAACACACACGGGGGGATAAAAAATGGGGAACAGGTGAAATAAATCACTGTTAAAAAAGGCAGATAAGCAAACAGAGAGGACAGAATCACAAAGCATAACACAAGCTATACTCATAAGTTCTGTGTGGAACAATCTAATTTTTTAATTGGAGGGTAGTCTCTAATATAAAAAAGTAAAACATGTACCTCATAATATCTGAAACAGTGACCACAGCTGCAGCTTCCATTTGCACAGGAACAACAGTAACCATCACAGTGCCTCTACTGCTGGGCTGACACAAAAAGAGATCTTTGATAATTTTGTTCTGCTGCAGTGGTCTCCATTATCACTATAGTATTATACTGTAAGTATGACGCAATGCCTTAAAATCATTTTTCACTCAAACTTTTAATTTATTAATGTTAGATAACATATTTATTTATTAAAGTCATAGTTTTCCAAAAGTTTCAAAAGTTTTCAGCTTGAGAAGAGAACTCTGGAGTCTCCCTGAGACCAAAACATACAGAATTACATCATAAATTGCTAAAAACACACAGTACATTACAGCAGTAACTCAATTTGTTCAGTGTACTATTAAGCTTCTCACTACCTCATAAATTATGTACATACAGTTTTGCAAGTTCTGTGCTGTCAAAACACTATCTCTTGAATTTCTCTTCCTAGCAAAATAAAACTTTGTTTAGCTTGCTCTGATGTTTAGAATGCTTCACTTCACTTCTGTCCAATTTATTCAATTTTAAGCTGTTGTTACTGAGTTCCTCCTCACAAAAAGCACACTGAGTCCTCTCATCTGCAATATGAATGGGTGTGGGGAAGTCAGCTTTTCTCAAATCTTCTTTTTTTTCTGTATTTTTAATCTGAATGTTGAAGTCTCTCCAACTACACGCCTGCACAAAATGTATTGGAAATGGTTTCCCCATGATACTGGTCCCAGATCAGAGCTGCAGACCTGTGTTTCAGGTCCATGGTGAAAAAGCAAATGTGCAGGTTCCAGCTGTCACACAAACTCCTGTTGCTCAGTTGTTGTTGATGATCAATGAATGTGACTTCATATGTTTACTTACAAAAGTTATGTCCTGCCTACATTCTCATAACTCTGCAGTGCTCTGTTAGTGAGAAACAGAAACAGTCTTGTCAGTTTTAAATTGCAGCCTGTAGTTTTCTGAAATATCTTCAGTCACAGTCTCGAGTTTAGCTCTTCAGTGTTCGGCTCAGTTCAGTTCAGTTGTATAAACAAGTGCTGTGCTTACTAATTTTTACTCATTTATGTTGGAAATCATAATAAAAGAGGATAAAAAGGGAACCAGCAAAGTTTTTTACCCTCTGCAGTCCAAACATCCGTTAATTCAGTTTTAGTCAATCGAGTTCAGTCACTGAACTCATTTCCAGCTTGGGTATAACGTGGGCTTCATAAGAGTGATTTTTTTTACACCACACGATGACAGAAAGCAGTTTTACTAACAAACTCTTTGATTCATTATTCTACTTTTGTTTCAGTGTCTCATCTTTCATTCTCTGAGTTCAAGTCTTTAAACTTTCCAAGTGTTCTTACTTTGGCTGTGAAAATGGTCGAGTCTGTAGTCAGCTAACTGCAAACAAGATGACGATTCCCATATTGACATTATTTCAGCTTGGCTGTTGCATTGTAAGAGGGAAGTGATGACACATCATTCATCTTTAAACTATAGTTCTTATTGCGACTGTTGCCATGGTGAGAAACAAGTGATGTGAGAGTTACATCCCTCTGAAAGAAAAGAATGTTCTTTATGTAAAAACAGCAAAAGACAAGGAGGAGAACAGGAGAAGGTGTATGAGCAGCAGGTGTTAGAGGGTAGTGTGGGGTTGGATTCTGTCTACACAATTTCCTTCAGTCTTAATACTTTATGTAGTATTATTCCTATTGCAGTCTGCCAAAGTATTGAAATAATACAGGAAAACTTAATCCTCTCCAATTCAACACATTTCAGATTTTAGCTTTAGTCTATTAAAGTTTAATGCTCTCAAAATATATCTTTATATTTTGCTTGCCATCTTTGCATGGCATAGCACCTAAGGGCATTCATACTCACAGTCAAATTAGGTCATGTTGACAGATTTTGAGAAATATACTGTGTCTGCAGATGAGACGCAGCTCTGCCAGAGACGGTCTTGTCTTCCTGAAGAAACTTTGGAGCTTGGCTGCCTGTTTGTTTGGTTTGCTTTCACCTCAGGAAACCGGCTTCTCCCATCTCTCCTCATTTTGCCCTAACAGTGTCCTTGTGTTTGTATTTTTCATGTGTGCTTGTGTGTGACAATGAAAGCAACACAGCAGACGAGCAGTCAACAAAAAAGGGAGATTGATGACATGAAAAGCAAAAAGTGATTTTTTTTAATGTTATTTTATTTTACACTGTCTCTGTACTGGCAACCTGTCATAACGGGTACACACTGCCTCACTCACTAATGTGCACACACACAAACCCACACTCACACAAAGGAAGGCGTGACTTATGACCGTTTCAGACCAAATCAGACATTGCAGGGAAAAACACAAGTTCTACCATTTATTTAAATGTCAGAAGTCAGATTGGGATTAGGCAGCTTTTGGAGGAACACAAGCGGATGCCATGGTAGGAGGCCAACTGGCTTACTGACCAATCAGACCAGGAGGAGCTAAACAACCCTGACATTAGGGAGTGTAGAGACTTAATTCCCATTTGCTGACAGGCCAACACACCCACACCTCCCCACAAAGCCTAGCTGATGGCTGCGAAACCTGATTTGTTCTTAAATGGTCCTCTCACTGCTCTTTGTGTGTTATTTCAATCAAATCGGGGGTCATCGTTGGCGAACGGTGGATGCCGCAGTTCCTTGCTCTTAGTCTGTGGCCACATCTGTCTGCGCTCATAGAGCTCAGCAGAGACAGCAGAGCTCTATGTAACGTTATCTCAGCTAGACATCATACTGAAATCAGAGACACTTCTCTCTCTCTCTCACACACACACAGACACACACACAGACACGTACAGCCACCCCATGAGCCCACTTAACACGTCAAGTGAATTCCACACTGCGGTTGTGTCGATTAGCGGTGGGAGTCAGTGGGTCCAGAACAATGGATCCCAGCCAGCTTTCCCTGCTGCTTCATCTCAGTGCTCTTACTCCATCACCTCAGAACTCTCACTCACTTTACACACTGCAGTTTTAAAGTGACAAAGATGCACACAGTCCCTACTTAAAGCTAAAGGACAGAAAACAAGTTAATTAGTAGTTTAATGCCCATCTTTGTTGATTTTTTCTCTTCATTATGTATCTTCTTCCCTTTTCATTTCCCATCATCTTCTCTTCATCATCCTTTTCTCCACTTACTTTTTAAGCCGCCATCTGTGCTCCTGAGTTGGCTCCGCCTCTGTGAGAGATTTCCAGCAGTCAGTTTCCTGTTCCATCCTTCTCAGACGAGACAAGAGGTGTCAGTTTATTCAAAACAGACGAGTTGATGCGACATGCCGTCTGAGTATGTCGAAAGGCAAAAGTGATGCAGCCTTCATTCACAGTGATAGTCAACAACACGTGGTAATGGTTCACAGGGGGATACACTTTGGACACTGTGTGCGTTCATGGTGTTACACTCAGTTTGGAACAGAAAAGTGGTATTAATCATTGTATAATTATGCATAAAGGGAACTCAACTTGCTTTCTCGCCTTTGCACACCTGGCTATTAGCTGTGTGAAGTTGGTGTGAATGTTGGCAAATTTAATTTTAGAAAGTTTCATAAATTTCTATAAAAAAGGAGTGTGGCACGCACTTCTATAACAGTTTTTCATTAGAAAACATAAACTAATTCCCCCTTTTTCATCCATCCCAATCCACCAAACACCACAACCTGTGGTTGTGTTGTCACACCTGAGTTTCTCTATATTGCTGTGTACATTGACGTACGTCATTCTCGAATTTTAATGCAGTGCACAAAGTCAAATGTCAGAGAGGCCTAAAAAGTACATTATGTCTATGTTTTAGTTAAACAGTCACTACGAAAGGAACAAGAATAATATCTTAATGGGATGCAGCTGATCAATAAAGTACCAAGACCATCTGTCTGTGTCTCAGTCCTGTGGAGCTGTTTCTTTCTCAGGACAAATACATGTTTTAAACACAGTTTTAGATGAGATGACTTGATAGTGCTTATGACTTTAAAGATCAGACTTTAATCCTATTCCTCCTTGGCCAGTTTTAGCAAGAGAATTACTTTTCTGCATTCCCACTTGCCGCCTTTCCAGTATTTCTAACCATGTCTTGTTTTTGATCTCTGAGAGGTGGAAGGATTGAGTCCTGACTGCACAGATTGCTTGAGGTTTTGATAGCAATATGAGCAATATGTGACTTCCGTGCACACGGGTCCATCTCTGAATTTCCCTTGGCATTATGGGGTGATATAAGATGATGGTACATAAACAATGAAGCCACCTACTCCTGCATCATGCACCACCAGCATTCTCCATTTCAATGGAGCCTCCCGCTGTGCGGCTCTATGAAGTAGTAATGAATTGCATTGCGATGGGCTGCAGATGTGCGTCCCAGCCCACTGGAGAGCAAAACAATCTGCCATGTTCAACTCCAATCCCTTCTCAACCCACAGGGATGATTTATACAAACACTCTGAGCTGGCAGCAGTGTTTTTACATATTAGTGTGTGTGCCTGTGTGTGTGTGTGTGTGAAGGACAAGGCAGAGACCTATCCATGTAGGAGGACTGACTGTGATTGTCTGTCAGTGTAATGAATGGACTGTGACGACTCTTTACTGGCAGGCTAACACTTACATAACTCCAACTCTCATTCATCTCCCTCGTTCTTTTTGTGGTTTCCTCCTCTTTTTTTTCTGCAGAAATCAGCTTTGATGTGGCCAATAAGTCAAATCCAGTAATGAGGCAGCCGGCTTTATTCCTACTGGAGGAAGGCCTCATTATGCTTTAATAACCCACCCACATGGTAAAGTGGACGGGCCTGAAGTGGGGTCACATTTTCCACCCACTTTTTTGTCAACAATGCTTCACTTTGTTCAAGTGTGTGTAAGTTTAAAAGTAACATCAAGTCACACTCCACGAGACATGCGCCAACTTCTAAGAATAACAACAGCATTAATAACACAGTGACCTGAAGTTTGACACCATCCATCAAGTTGAAGTTTCAAATTTTAAACCCGTACTCTACCTCTTCAAGGTGCTCGAGCCTCACATTTTGTGCTGCTATGCTTAAACTCCACCTTGTTTGAGAGAAATATTATATTTTTTCCTCCACTGAATTTATCTGACAGCTATAGTCCCTTCAGCTCACCTCATTGCAACGGCGTTCCTAAAACCGGCACCATTTTCCAGCATCGGAGAAAAGAAGTTGTAGGAAAAACTGAACTTCAACTACAGTTCATTAATGTGGAAAGCCTGAGGAGACTACCAACCTTGTTTTCTCACTGAATTCTTGATCATCATGTGCTACAGTTACTTTACAGGTTAATGTTGTATAGAATTTGTATAAAATTTAGGATCATTTAAATTAATGCCGCATAAAAATGCTGCTCACACATAATACATCAATAAAATGTAATAGTGCATTTGCAATAATCTAGTCTGCCCTATTAGTACATTTACCAATGATACTTAAAGTTATAATTCTCCAGATTTTTTTGATTATATCAGATCCAATTTTGAAAGTATTTATGGCAAACATTCTATAGGGAAAGCCATTCAGTGTATTAGCATTATGTTTTAGTCAAGTGAAATCAAGTCAGTTTTAGTTATACAGCTTCTTATCACAGCGTAAGTTGTCTCCAGACACTTTACATACAGAGTAAGCTGAGTTCACACTCTGTAACCTAATTTATCAAAACCCAAAAACTGGAAGAGATTCTCACATGAGCAAGCACTTGATGACAGCAGTGAGGAAAAAGAAACTACAGTTCTACAGGCAGAAACCTCGGGACAAAACCCAGCTCAGAGGTATGTGGCAATGCGATGTGACCGGTCAGGTAGAGAGACAGCAAGAGTGAGAGAAGGAGGGAGAGAGAGAGAAAGATGGAGAAAAAAACAGGGAATAAGAGAGAAAAAGGAGATAAGAAGGGCAAGGCAGAAAAGGAGAGCGAGATGGGGGGTAAAAGAGATGCACAGTGACAGCAAAATCTGCTGTAGTACTAGTGATTTAGCATTGTTATATGTAAACTACATTTAAATAACATAATAATAATAATAATAACAACAACAACAATAATAATAATTAGAGAGAATAATAATAAAAAACAATCACAAATTTCCCCATTGTGGAACTAATAATTATCATATCTTATAATAATAATGTTATATTAACATTTACATATAGTATAATTTATTGTTGTGGTTCCAGATTAGGTTTCAAATTGCTAAACTAAAACATCATAGTTCGCAACCTGAAATAATTAAGTAAACAAAGTCTGTGTATGAACATATTTTAATGTGGGAGACAACATCCTGTGATGAATTTAGTATCTGTTGGTAGACGTCTTTAACAGAATGGAGTTGAATATGGCGCTGTCAGTCAGCCACGCTGCTAATTTTTGCAAGTGGCCATTTTGCTCTGAAAGTCCACAGAGCATGTTTTTCCATTGAAACTTATTATAAAGGAGAGATTTATAAAACCGCTGATAGGACACCCCAACTGCAAACAAGATGGGTTTTAAGTTTTTGTAACATAACATCTAAATAGATCTAGTGTGTAGGAATCAGTGACATCTAGTGGTGAGCTGGCAGACTGCACCTAAGTGAAGGTAGGAGAGCCTCCAAAAACCTGGAAAAAAATGCAAAATGCCTTTGACTGAAACCTCATTTTTAGGAGGTGCATTTTGTTATCGAGTCCTTTCACATTTCGATCTCCTTGCTCAATTCAATTATATCAATGATCTGTTTGCCCCCCAGGAAACAAAAATGTCCTGTTCCTGTAATTGCTTTCATCATTCTTGCTGTCATTGCTTCCTTTTTTGAGATTTTTTTTTTAAACTTGGCTGTGTTTTAAGTTTCTTTCAAGCGCATTCATTTCAAACTTTGCCTTATTTGTATTCCTACATTATTCCATCATTTCTTCTCCTCCACTCCTGTCCGTCTGCTACACTGACAATCCTCATCCTTTCATCCACAGAACAAATGAAGAGTAGACAGCAGTCTCTGCTGTTCAGCGCTTCTGAGCGAGGATGCATTATGCATGTTGTGTGCACATTGACATCAAATGGCACACACCTGCCATTACACATATACACACGCTGACTCCAACATCATGGCCATCATGATGTTTTGCAAGTGCACTTTGAAGATGCATTTATGCATTCGGTCAAACTGCTATTACCACAAGCCTGAGGCTAAAATTATAAAGTGTACAATTTTCTAAACAGCTGATTTGTGCAGCTGCACCATCTCAACTTTCCAATCATTTAGTGTGTAAAAGAAAACAAACACACTATAATGTACATACATATGCACACATGCAACAAAGCTGCCAGTTTATGAAGGATTATAATCTGCATTTGTAATTTTGGCATTTGCAAATTTTCTACTCCCTTTTGTTTTCCTTTCTTCTTTGTTTTTTGTGCATTTCCTTTTGTGTGTGTGTGTGTGTGTGTGAGTGGGTGGGTGGGTTGTGTGTGTAATGGCTAATGAGATGGAGTTGGGTGTCATCCTGCAAAGCCTATTGTGATCGTAGAAATCTGTGACAGACTGCTGCACCGCATCATTTACTGTGTAAGCAGCAGCAGATATCCAGTCCCGATCTGGCTGTAATAGCTGCTCATCAGTGCTCCCTTAATCCCTTTACAAGTAGTCTCTAATTTTATGAGGATGACCTCTAAACACGCACACATGCACACACAAGCACACACTGTGCAGAAGCAATGTGACCCGTGCTGAGATAAGATCCCACTCAACTGTTATAAAGTCCGACTTCATTCCACATAAGCCCTCAGACACACGCACATTCCAGCAGAGCAGAGCACTTCATGACAGCCAATAACTTAAATCTAAGTGTTGGTAAAGAACGCAGGAAAAGAGGCTTGCTCCCTCTTCGACTGACATGTTTTTTATCCAGTTACACCTGTTCAGCTCTGATAGAAACTCTTTGACATTTAATTTAGTCATAAAAGCAAATGCATGCCGTCAGAGAGATTTGTGTCTCTCTCGAGTACCCTTAGTTTCTTATCCAGCTGCCATTTATCATTTCAATCCTTCCAAAATGCATTTCTGAAGCCTCTTAAATACAACAGGGGGACTGCTCAATGCACGGTTACCACCGCAATGACAGTTTTTTGGCTCGATGAATGGCTTAATGCATTGACTTACAACAAAGAAGAGGCTCTATTGTTATAGATGGAATTGTGACCTATGGGGTGGAAAGGTCACAGCAGTAAATACAGGAGCACAAAACACCTGCCTGAGTGTCTGTTCCTGCATAAAAGTCGTCTGCCTGGAGGCCAACTCTGATTAGATAAGAGCCAAATAACAGATAATGCTGCAGTCACATGAGCCTGAATTGACTGTTACTGCCAGCTGCTCACTGGGAACAACAGCTGACATTACTCTTATACTGGTATTAATAAATTAAGACATGTAGATAGGATTCTCTCTTATCAGGGCTTTTTGAGCAGCAGTCTAATAATGTTCTGATTAGCCCCAAAATGAAAAGAAATGTGCTTTTATTTATTTTAAGCAAGATTGATGACTTTTACTTCACAAATACCTAAATTTATGAGGTGCCAGGTCTTCGTGGTTTATTTTAGTTCAACAAACAGCAATAAAGGAAGTTTGCACTGACTGTAAAAGCAAGCTATCCACTGGGAAATGGTATTTGTTTGCCTTTCATCCTGACAAAAATAAAAATGTTTGGATTTCCCCCTGCTAGGCATCTAGTGTTGTGATAAAAAAAAAAAAACAAGAACATGAACATAACACTAAAAGACTGAGGTGGAAATGTATAATTACTTTGCTGATTTGAAACATTTATTCATATTATTCAATCACTCACAATCATGTGGTACATTCACTTACATCTAAACTACAAAATGCACTTAAGTTTGCATTTGGTGTTGTTCAGTTTAGCAGTGAGGTCATCGTGTAGCCTGGTCAGTCATGATCAGGGCAAAATGAAATGTATGCAAGAGCTGTGTATGAAGTTAACAGCATAGCCAGCTTTTTGCTGGTTATGAGGTCAGGATCAGCTTTAAGCTCTTTAAATGAGCTTCTAAGCAGGAAGCAACAGGCACTGAGCTTGAAGTTCACACAAATTGAAATACTTTCATAGACAACAATTTCAGCTTTAAACTAGGTGAAAGTCCCAAGACGTGGATCAGTTCTCATTTATTGCTCCAAATGGCAAAGAATCTTTTCATTTTAAATCTGTTCTGATTTTTTCCCAACAATCCATAAAGTATGATATGAAATGTCTAGATTAGCACCAGTAGCTACGCCTGAACTGCCAATTATGTTATCCATCCAGCCATCCACATATGTATTTTTGTTTTTTGTCATGAAATACTTCAATAAAGTGCAAGGATAATTGTGATATAAAAAAATATCAATTTGGTTGATAATACACACATGACAATATTCTGGAAATAAAACAGCATCTTAATTTATTTCCATTTCTTTCTGTTTTTCACCTCACCACCGTAGGTGGCAGTATTGCACCTTAAAGCTAGTTGCTACATGAAATAAAATAAACAAAAAAAAAAAAAATCACCCATTGTAACTGTTCTTAATGTACGTGGTTGCATAATTATGGTTACAGACTCTCTTCACTTCCCTACAATCCAATGTAACTAAAATACACAGACTGAATTACCTGAATCGTACCATCCACCTTGTGATAAGCAGATGACTTGCTGTAACTCCTGTGCAACAGCCACTGTTAATTCATTAGCCACAAAATATATGTTGATTTTTATGGTTAGCCATTTTTTATGGTTTTGTGGTTCCTCTCACATCAGTTTTAATTTTAATAGCATTGATGATTTTGTATATTTAGTTCAGTTTCAAGTTCCATTCATCAGTTTCAGGAATTCATTTGACAAAAAGACACTGTGTGAGTCTCAATAAATGGCTGAATATGCTGAATAGCATCTTGATGCCCTGCTGCTATTTTCTTATATTTAACTTAGGTGATATGCTTAAATATATTTTGCACAAAAATGTACCGCTTTCTATTTAAATTAGCCATACTGCAAAACAAAATCCAATTCAGAAACACAGCCCTACTGAACATAGGCAGTTAACATGAAATGATGCTATCTTGAGAGAACTGATGGTATCTGAAGAGCATTTACAGGTTGAAATAATATGGTCAAAGCGCCCACAATGGAAAAAAAAACACCTGGCAATCTTGTCCCTAAGTGGATGTCAATTTTGGATTCTGTTTACTCTGTCATCTCTTTACATTCATTTAGATAGTAACATTAAGTTAATATATTTAACATAAGGGAGTTGCAGAGGCGGCTTTAACAAGGTTTCCACTGGTCCACATGTAAAAGTGTCCTGTAGCAAGATACTGAACCTAAAATTGCTCCTGATGGCTCCTAGTTAGGACCTAGATAAGTCTGTTTTTGATGATCGGGTTTCACTTCTATGTGAGTGTCAAAATATACCATAAAGTTCTGTGAGTGGTTGAGAGATTAAAAACAGCATGTTATTATAAATCTAGATTGTGTGGTCAACTTGTGACGGACTATGTGCCACAGACATTTCTGTCTTTTCTTTAATATTATACAAACATATTATATCACTTGGTTTTACTTATCGAGGTGCCAAAAATACATTTGGAAAACTCAGCTGTAACATCATCCTCCAGAAATAACGACCCAGTCACCAAGGATGACCCACAGAAGTTGGTGTGAGGGGTTTCATGGGGGAACTGTTTTCTTTCTACCAAAGCACACTCGCGAACTCCTGTCGCTGCTAGCTCATGGAGCATCGCAGATTGGCTAACGTTACAGCTCAGCCAAGACTGCCCAATATTTATGCCTTGCACCATCGCTAGCACACACTTCAATTCTTTTTGCAGATAATCCCTTTAAAACAAAAAATAAGTGCCATTTTAAAAAAAAAATAATACTTTCTCCCACAGATGCATTCAAAGTTTTTTCTCTTCCACATTTTTTCATTTGAAATTGCAAAATCAGTGAGCAAGCGCACCAGAAAGAAAGGTTCCTATCCAGCACACAGTTATAAATGTACTAATGAATGAATGTATTGTCCCCCTAAAACCCGCATGAGCTGAAACAGAAGGCCAGGAACATTATTTAGCTTGGAATGCAGCGGATCATGTTTGATGATTGTGCTAAGGTGAATTGTCGCAGCGGTAGATGACACTGACCCCAGCACTATCTGTTTGGAATAATGGCTACTGTTGGCGCCACGCTGGAACAAATGGGCAGTGCTGGCTGTCTTTTTAGCTACTGATTTATACGGCATGTGTGTTTGTGTCAGCAGGCTTGTTCCGTCACCGTGTAATGTGTCTCAAGTGTGGCACACGCCCTTGTTGCATGGAAATAGATGGCACAGAGGTTAGAATGAAGGGAGAGAGAGAGCAGAACACATATCCTGCATACCTCCCTCTTGCCCATTCTCTCCGTCTTCTCCCTCCCACTTTGGGCTTCTGGGCGAGAGTGCCTCACAAGCAGCACGCCTCTCTCTCTCTCTCTCTCTCTCTCTCTCTCTCTCTCTCTCTCTCTCTTTGCCTCTCTTCCCTCTATTGCTCCCTCTCTACCTCTGGCACTCTCTCTCTTACTCTCTCCCGAGTCAAAGGGGGGGAATCTCCGTAACCAGCTGAAGCTTAATGTGATCCTCACCTCTCATCACCGTTTCAGTGATGTTCTCTTGCTTTTTTTTAAGATTTTCCTCCTCTGAATTAAATCACTCTGCTGCCGATGTCACAGCTGATATCCAGTGTTTGGATGCAACCAAGGTGCACAAAGCGTAGAGGGAATGGAAGAGAACTTTTAAAGCAGTTTTCAGTGCGCCTTTTTCTTGAATCTAGACACAGTGGATTGGTTAATCTGCAGTTGGAGCGTTTTTTTTTTTTTGCTGTAGTGGATGACTCATTTAGCTTATTTTTTTCCTTTCAAGACTGCCGTATATAGATTTGTGTTTGCTCTTTTTTTTCACCTGCGTGTTTCACCTCTCAGATTTTCTGTAGAGTCTGGTGGGACTTTTATGGAGTGTGAAATTTTTGCAGTATGTGTGAAGTTTGGAGGAGCAAAGTGATACAAAGCATGGCTGATGGAACTGCATCTAAGTGTTAAACACTTGTCCAGGTAAGACTGCATACATTCTTATTCATGTGGATGACAGGGTGGATTTGTAGATACATGTATTTGTAACATGCATGTTCTGAGGGCTGTCATGCCAATCCAAGTAAGTAGGTTTACTAATAAGGACTAAAATAGAACATTAACCTGATCTGAGAAGCAGATATCGCCAAGGGAATTTTGTTTTTAAATATTTTTGTCTAAATCTTGACAGCAGAGCAACAGACTGTGCATAAAAACACCGCTGTGACTGAGTAAAAAGTTCTTGTGTTCCTTAACTCTCTCTCATTTGGCTCATTCTTTAAAATGCCCTGTGTGTGTTACCTGCATCGTTTTTCCCTGTGTGCCCTTAAAGAGTGAGGTTGCATTTCATCATCATCAGACCTAAAAATAATCTGCTGATGTAAATCATAATCAGATTGAATAATAGCCAATAAATGAAGCTCCAAAAATAAATAAATAAATAAATAAATAAATAGATAAATAAATAAATAAATAAATAAATAAATAAATAAATAAATAAATAAATAAATAAATAAATAAATAAATAAATAAA
>JAPZDY010000014.1:14445993-14460736 GCA_029783645.1 Ctenochaetus hawaiiensis | reverse complement strand
AGATAAATAAATAAATAAATAAATAAATAAATAAATAAATAAATAAATAAATAAATATTTTACTGTGAGATTTGCTAAATGTAACAGCATTAAGCAATCTAAATGTGGAACAAAAAAGTAGAAAACAGAACAGAAAATCTCTGAATCAGGCTGTGGCCTTGTCCATTTTCAATCTAGACATATGCAGTGAAGTAATGTAACTAAGTACTAGTACTTTACTCAAATGTTGTGATCACGCAGATTTTTTTTGAGAAACTTGTACTTTTCTTGAGTATTTCCGTTTTGTGCTATTTACACTTTGAATATAAGTCATTAAAGCTTTGCTCTGCTACATGAATTTAATGGCTTTGGTTACTGGTTATGATGAATTATTCTAAATTAATCAATGTGGAAGTAAATAAACTTATTGAAATGAGCTTCAGTGTGATCAGCTGAATCATTAAGGTCATTAATGTTTTGATGTCTTACTATTTTACTACCAGTAAAATAATATGTGTTGATTAATATGTTGATTATTAAGTGTATGAGTTTAAAATGGGACATTGTGCATAAGAATTCTTTCTGATACTTTAAAAAGCCTTCATTTTGATGTTTATGTTTTTGCCTGAGAGAGTTTAACCATAAATAGAATATTTTTACACTGCAGCACTGTTACTTTTATTTGAGTAAAAGATTTAAAATGTTCTCTCACCGATGAACATTTTTGCCATAAACCATCTAAAAACCTGACTGAGATGAGAAACAAGGAAACAAACTGTTCAAAAAAAAAAACAAAACAAAACTGTCAAGATCTCATTTAAAGACCAATTTAGCAAAACTTGGAACACCTCACACTAAAATGCCTCATGGTGTTTTAAATTACATAAACACTTAATTGAACTGAATGAGCTGGAGGCTCTTTTCATTGCTGCTTTATGAGCCATATGTAAAATGAGGGATTCATTTTTTCTCCATAGGCGAGAGTGTGAGCAGTTAACTAAATGATGCAGATTCTGCCAATGACTTGAAAAGATGGAGCCTGAAAAGAAGCTTTACATCGACAGCCAGCTCATTATGGCCCATCCCTATTGACTTCCTCTCTCATGAATGATGATTATAAATGGAATAATACAGATTTATAGAGTTTTTCTGGATATAATAATCCCCGTTTATGTGATATCCACATCAATAGTTTAGGGACTAGTCCAAATTAGAGGCTGTGGTAGATTTTTAAGTGTCTTTTTCTGTACATCCAGTTATGACCACAGTATCCATGGAGCCTGTCGGAGTCCTGGTGGAAAGAGGTGCCAATGCCACCGACCCTCCTCTGAATGCACATGAAGACACAGCTGCCACCTTCATCGGCACCATCCTCTCCATCATGTGCCTCATTGGAATCTCAGGGAACATTTACACCCTGGTGGTCATGTGCCAATCCATGAGGACTGCCGCCTCCATGTACATCTACATCATAAACTTGGCTTTGGCAGATCTGCTCTATCTTCTCACTATACCCTTTGTAGTCTGCACATATTTCCTAAAGGGATGGTACTTCGGGGACGCAGGGTGTCGGATTCTGATCAGCATGGACTTCCTGACCATGCATGCCAGCATCTTCACGCTGACAGTCATGAGCACGGAGCGCTACCTTGCTGTGCTGAAGCCACTAGACACAGTCAAGAGGTCCAAAAGCTACCGGAAGGCCATCGCCCTGGTGGTCTGGGTGGCGTCTCTCATTCTCACCCTACCGATGATCATAAGCATTCAACTCAGGACGACAGACAGCAATAAGGCTTTGTGTCGGTCCAGTTTGTCGCCACTCTCATACAAAGTTTACATCTCCTTCCTGTTTTGCACTAGCATTGTGGCCCCAGGACTGATCATTGGCTATCTCTACATCCAGCTTGCACGCACTTATTGGGTTTCACAAACGGAGACCTTCAAACAGACCAAGAAACTTCCAAATCAGAAGGTCAGTGCATCAAAAGACTGTGAATTTTATGTGACATAAGTGGTTTTATTTTGCATACGTTGTTTTCTAGTAGTATTTTTTGGACTTTGAAAGATTTGAATGAATGTGGTCAGCCATATGTGACATTCTCACTCTAAGTTCATTAAGTCCTAAGTATCAAAGCAAAAAACAGTTTGTCCATGCCACTTCAGACTGACACGAGCACTGTCTGTTCTGACACCTCTGTCAGCAGAACATCATCATGTGCCAGTGCTGTGGAAAAAATTGTTACAAACCACTGTTGCAAAACAAAAGTTTGAAATCTGGCACTTTTATGGTTCAGATTTGGTGAGGTTTAAGCACTGAAACACTTCGTTATGGTCAGGTAATGATTATATTTGAGTAAAATAAAAAGTACTTGGTTAAGAGTGGGGAATGGTTGTGGTCACGGATACAAAAACCCTGACTCTTGGCTGGAGGAAGAAAAATGAAAAGTGGTGTCCTCTATAAAAGTTCGACCCACCAAACTGTCCTGACCTCCTTTTTTCTGAGGATTGTGTGGAGTTTCTCCAATTTCTCCAAAGGAATTTAAGGCTCGCTTCTTGGTTCTACTGATTTGATGAGCAGCATCACTTCAGACCCTGACCCTTGTGTCTAACACAGCCTGTAACTATTCTGAAAATAGGCCCAGACACCATCAGGTAGAAACTAACGAATATGTAAACATTAGGACAGGCACTGTTGTCCAAACTAGCAATACAGACGTTCCACTCAACAAGTCTGGTGATTCAGTCATCCTCATCATGGAGAATGGATTAAGTCTTGCGGGAGGGTCCTGTCCTTTTGCTCATAGTGTTGTGACATTTCAACTCTCAGTTATTGTATAACCTCATGTTTGGGTTAGGATTTGCCAACAACACTGTCATCATAAAAGATTAACTGTTGCTATTAAGAGTATGTGACTGTAAGCAGCATCTGCTTAAAGCATTCCATTATCAATCCTCTCCCCGCAGCTGCACGTTTTTTATTTTCTATTTCCCTGCTTGCTTTGTACTCAGGCTGAGACAAAATTCCAATTAGCTTTCTAGCAGGGTTTCAATCACTTTGCCTTATCAGTGCGATTAACAGTGTGGTGAATGTTGTCCCTCAGGTGCGTTTTAAGGCGGTTCATAGGGTTTACTTGTAACTTGGAGGAAAAAAGAATACAGACTATCCAACCTTCAAAATTACAGCCACTTGCTGCAACAATTGATTTTCTCTACCCCCACCAGTGCTGAATGGATCCCTTGCTGGGAATCACACTGAGGCAAAAGAGGCAGGATATTATAAGCAACTAATTGCTTCTCATTAATGGTTCATCTCTGTGGCTTTATGTCTCCAAAGGTGCTGTACCTAATCTTCACCATTGTGCTCCTCTTCTGGGCGTGCTTCCTGCCTTTCTGGATTTGGCAGCTGCTCGGTCAGTTCAACCCTTCACTGTCCCTGTCCACCAAAGCCAAATGCAACATCAACTACCTGACCACGTGCCTGACCTATTCCAACAGCTGCATCAACCCTTTTCTGTACACACTGCTCACCAAGAACTACAAGGAGTACCTGAGGAAGCACAAAAGGTCCTGGACGGCCAGTAGCTACTTCAACAGGAGGAATCGCTTTCAGCGCTCACCACGCAGGTCGCCATCTTCCAGCAGCCAACAGTGTACTGAGAACTTCATGCTCTCACACACAGCCTCTCTGCGAGCACATAACAGCAGTTTGTAAGGTAGGAGCTGATTTTTCTTGCTAGCACATGTGATTTTGTTAACAAAACACAAAAGTAAGACAATTTCTATAGTCTCAGACTTTTCTTAAACATGGCTTAGAGAATTGACTTTTCCTAGCTGTCTACTAACAACAATGTATGAGCAATCAGAGAGCCAAGCGGATGCTTCAGACTTGATGGTTTTGATGTACTCTGTGAAAGGAAAGCCTGTTTCTGATGGGTTGTGTGATTTCAGATGGTGCTGATTTCTTGCCCTCTGAAAACGCGTCTGTTTAGGATTCCTACTTCCTGCAGAGTAAACATGTCAAAGTGGGACAACTCAGAACTCACTGATGTTTATGTATGGAACTGGGTGAACTGGTGAGACACATTCAGAAACAATAAATATCCCACTGCACGTGGAATTCAGAAAGTTTAGGACACCACTGTGATCTCATCTAAATCCTCTAAAGCACTCCTGCAGGCAGGGATTCATGACAGCAAAAAATAAAATCCTGGCTTCAGCCTTGTTGTCATTCATGACGTAAACTTTTTCAGATGTGCCTTAGGAAAGGTTAATTATCACTGTAATTAAAATATTTTAACAATTTGGAATGTCACAGTTTTATGTTAATTATACACGGCAACATTACGTATACCAAGTGATAATGTAATATTTTAATTATTAGCTACATTTAATCTGATTTCAATTAAGTAGAAGTAAGATAAGCTTGTGGATATACTTGATGACCATGAATACAAGCCCTGATTAATGGAAAATAATCGCATTTAAAACCGCAAATTCAGATTAGTTTGGCACACATACTTCTCCCAAAGGACGAAACATTTCTTCCAAGTTCATACATTAAACTGCGTCTGTCATCTTGTTGAATGCTCTCCTGCAGGGATCCGATTCAGAGACAAGAATATACATCATTCTTGGAACATTTTATTCTACAGCACAATGTCAAAATTCATAACAATGTGGCATCAGATTTTCCAGCTTGACTTTACCTCTCAATCATGTTGAGTATTAGTCATGGAATATCTATGGCCTCGGGAGAGCCATAAAGTAACTCAATGATAGAAATATTATCCGTCAGAGTTGTTATTTTATTATGCCTTGAGGATTGTTCTCCTCAAATGTTCCTTTTTTGGATCATTTTAGGATTTAAATATCTGTCAAACTCTGCCTTATTCAATTTTTAATTGGCAGAAGTGTCTTTTTTAACAGACCACTGTCTTTCTTCAGGGACTGAATGATGGCTCTTGTTTGGAATCTGTATGTAGTGTGATTATTCGTCAGCTTTGATCCATTGCTGCTGACCCATTTTTTGTACTACAAAAAATATAATGCATATATTTATATATGTGTCTGTCAGTCTGCATGAATGTTTCAATGGGTAGAAAGTGGACTGGTAAATAGAGTGCATTTACATAGCACTCTTCTCATGTTTTGACTTTAACACAATGCTGCACTCACCCATTTACAAAGGCACTAATGGCTTTTCTAAGACAGTGTCAGCCATCAGGAACTCATACACACATACATACACTTTAACGGAACAGCCATTGGGAGCAATTTGGGGTTTAATACGTTGCCCAAGGACACTTGGACATGCAGACTGGGGGAGTCCAGGGGAATCAAGGCCACCCGCACAGCACCAAGATGGTAGATGTTTGCTTCGTGTTTCTGGTCTCTTGCAAAGAAAGTTGAAGGACTGAATTGAGCAGCAAAGGAAAAGGGAGGGTATAAAGCAGGGCAAGAGCAGAAGGGGGTTGGGGTAGCAGGATGCACACGCATACTGGACAAGGGCACACACTTGCCACTAACAGAGCAATTATTAGAGCTTTTTAACACAGCTATATATCTGTCATGCAGTGAAAACAACCCACATGATTTTTTGCTCTTCTTTAGATGATATTTGCTAAAAGAAAACAACTAAAATGAGTGTTGATCATAAACCCCAGATTCGCACAGCTGGATATTACAGCTGAGTGTTTACTTTTTTCTCCCCACAACCTCTCCAATGAAACCTGACTATCTTATATTCTAAAAAAAATACTACTTTTCTTCCAGTTCATCCAGCAGGAGGGAAATAAAAAAGGAAAAAATCCAATATTTACATTCTTACTAATAAATTGGTTGTGCTTTACTCCTGATTGTGTGGTGGTGTGTGTCCAGGCTTCCTGCAGAGAGAAAGGAGCAGTGAGCCATAAATTACCGCTCTCTGCAATGGAATACAATGTGCAGACTGACATCCACCATAATTCATAATATGGCTCCGTATTGGGCCTGCACGCACACACATACAGACACACAAGGGCAGTAGCTCTCCAATACAATCCCTGCTATAGCTTAACTAAGTGCCCTATGTTTGCTTTGGTTTTAATGGCAACCTTTTTTTTTCCCCAGTGTCTGGCAGTGACACAGTACTTTAACATGTGTGACGTGATTTTTCCAGTAACAAGTAGTTGGCTTTTTTCCCAATTTACGAGGAAGTAGTTGAATGGCTGATATTAATTAAGTCAATGTGTGTTTAGTTAACAGATGGGTCTGGGACACGTTAGCTTAGCCGAGACGCTGGTGATTGCGGAGGTAACCAAGAAGTAAAATGTGATTAAATACGACTGTTTGGTGTTCATTGACGTGATTTTTTTCTAATCTAATAATGCTTCAAATTTGTAAACTTGGCTGTTGAACTTTTTTAAACTAAATTCCTGGGTGTGTGTAGGGGGATGATCCTGACTCCTGCAGTTGGTAATGTCCTAAAAGGCTCACCCATAAATCCATAAAAGCAAATCTTACTCCCAACTACACTGAAAAACTGCAGCCCTGATGAGTAAAGTAACACTGTAATGCGAAAAAAACGCAACACGTAACTGATCAGACATTTTTAATTTACTTTTCCTAGTGCTGATTTCTAAGCTGACATTCCGCGGGCATAAACTAAGTCCACAGCATGACTGCAGAGGAACATACTGTACGAGCAGAGACCCTGTTGTCTGCTGCTCATGAGCTGCTCTAAAGGTCGTTGCACAGCCCAGTCTGTCTTCTAAACAATCACAGTCTGGCCCAGTGTGCTCTGACTTTAACCAACAACAGAGGACATGTCAAATTGTTGCTTTAATTTGCCAAAACAAAATTCGGTACATGTTTTAAATTATTATGACATGTTTGCTCTGGAGGAACATTGTGATTTTTACAGCTACCAAGGACATGACAGCCCACTAACCAGAGCCCTCTGTCATTTGGTTCTATAGCAAGGGACATCAGAGGCAAAACAAGAAAGCCAGAATATCAAACTGGGTGTGTAGGGGGACTTAATAATCGTCCTACAGTGGAATCACAACCCCTGTTAAATGGCCCGAGGAGACAGCGACAAAGATAAGCCTGGATTCTGACAGCCTACAGCTGGAATATAATTTTCTCTCTTTGTCTGCAAAAAGGCAACGTGTTATCTCCATAGGATAGATAAATGCTTGGCTGAATGTATAGAAACCAGGCAAACTTTTATCTATTTCCACACTGACATTTTATTAATTATTGATTTCCTAATGACAGGATAGCAGTAGGAGGCTTCCCCCAGCCTTCCTCAAAGGCAGCTTCACACTTGACTCAGCTGAATTTTGGTGACTATTAAAAAGTAAGGCATCCAAAGGCCCAATTCAAGGAGAGTTTAAAAAAGCACCCTTGGAAGCTCAGTGCTGAAATAAATGAGCTACTGGAAAACTCAATGGGTCGTGAAAATTGAAATTATTCATTCTATGCTTTTAAAATTAAGTAAAACTTGCACTTAACTTTTTATTAGCTTCCACACACGTATTTTATTACCCCAAGTGGGTTTTTGTAAAAGAGCCCCTTGACAGTGGGTCATCGCAGGCTAATATGTTTTTGTGCTTTATTTTAAAGCGACTATAAGTGTTTCCTCAATAAAAAAGTTGCACTCTTAACTCTTAAATCCACATCTTGACATCTGCCTGGCAAGCTGTGTGGAAGTGCCGCAGCTCCCACTGCACGCTGATAACATCACATGTGTACTGTAATGCAGGCCACACCAGGAAGCAGCCAGTGGATGCAGGAAATGGAAGGAAACGGGCATTTTTGGCAGGCACCGTGGAAAACAAGCCCTTGTGCTTTGAGGTTGTGGTTTAATATTCACCGCAGCAGTAAGGACATATGGAATCCCCCCCCCCCCAAACAAACTTAATTACTCTACATATATATGGGATGATTATTCCCATACAGATCTGAGATTGCTCTGAAAAGTGTTCTTGGTTTCCCAGGAGTGTCATTAGTTTGGTTGCTTATGTATTGGCTTGATCCTATTCATGGCAACGTTGTGTACTGGTATCAGTTATCTGCTAAAATAACTTTGTGTGTGTGTGTGTGTGTTATCATCTATAATCTTGCAAGCTGGAGATTCAGAGAGATAAATGCACAAGCTCTGCCTGTATGAATATAAATAACCCCAAGTGTACGCTACCAACACAGTAATATATCTGATATGTTCATTGTTGTAGTGACACGAGCATATGCTTTCTTATTTTTCTTCCCAGACCAGGAGAGAAAAAGTTAGCAAAGAAAGGGGGAAATTTAATAAAAGAGAAAAGTGTTTTTTATAACTTCTCTCCTTGTGGCTGCTATGACGAAATAGAAAAGGTGAATTATTCATTAGAGACTAAACAAACAGTTAAAAGTCTGGTTGTGTGTGCCCATGTATTTTATGCATTAACTTTAAAGTGTTGACTTTCATTGATTTTATATGAATAAATGTTGATTGCGCTGCCAGGAAAAATCCTCTGGAGCCCGCGGGCCAATAAGAAAACAAACAGAGGAAAGAAAAGAGAGCCAAAGAAAACCCCCATCAACGAAAAACTTGAAGGGCAAAGGGATGCTCGAGGATTACAAATTATTTGTTGTTCCAAAGCTAGAAGCATAGCTCCATGAATAACTGTGTTTGTCTGTTAGTCTACTTTTTTTTTTGACTGGACTGACATCCCAACAACTCTGAGAAGGTATTTCATTTCATTTGTACAGACATTCACACTCCCGAGGGGCTCAGGCCCGCCTTACTTTTCCTGCAGTGCCATCATGAGTCAGAGTTTTCAGCTATCCAATAAAATATGACAGTTTCTATTTTAGGAGTTCACCGATCAATCTCAATCTGAATACGTTACCTTTGGGTACTGGCTTGTCAGTGGTCGGGGTAATGCATTATATAGTAACACATTACTGCAATGACATTATGTTCACATGTAATGCAGTAATGTAATATACTACTGATCTTAAACTCAGTATTTATATTATTACCAATTTATATTGTACCAATCAAAAGATTATTATGTTACTTGTGTTACACAAACTTTCTATTTATCTGCTAAATGGGAGGATTGAAAGAAATAATAAGACAAGCTTTCTACGCTGGCTCATGCAACAACCCCCTAACCTTAACCCTGACACACAATTATGACAGTTTACATGAACTTTGACACAGTGATGACATTTAGTGCACCTGAGGAGAGACTCTTCAACCAAGGCAATAACTTACTGCCTCTGAGGAGGAACAAGTTATTTGATAAACAATTTAAGAGAGTGTACCTGAGGTTTAGCCACCACTTTAGTATTAAATATGTCAAATAAGCTGCTCTGATATTGCCATGGTTCACTGAGCAAGAAACAAAAGTGAGTTTGTTGCATTAATGCTGTTCAAATGCCATTTACACTATGTTCTTCTTTAAAGTCTTTCATCATCTAATGATGTTATCATAGTCCATCTCCACTCTAATATTATTTTATTCTCTTATATGTTATCATGAGGCAATCATTATTCATACAACAAGGTGTTAGAAAGGTCAACTTCTTTCATTTTGTTTTATATAGTTTAACTTTTTAGGCAGTTACAGCTTACTGCTGGTGTTGCCTTGTTTTTCATTAGCTTTTAACTCAGCTGTTTTCTCATTTTCTGTGCTCTTTGGGCTGGTTTCCACAAACTTTGCTGTTGACACCTTGGTTTTACTTAACAAAGGGCATAAAAGCTCTTGTTTATGTTATTGGAATAGGGATTTGTACTGGTGTGTGGGCATACATAAGGTATACATAAGGTAAATAACTAATTATTTCTACAGACAGCAAATAAGTGAAGTAGTACATTACTTTTATTAACTGCTTGACCCTGGCTAAATGATATCACCAGCACAGTATGTCAGTAGATGTATCAGGGATAGTTTGAGCACATGTCATCCATATTTATTTACAGTCATTTCAGCTAAACGCTTAGTGCACAATTCTTGCCTCGTAAACTCCATAAAGTTCAAACGAGAGAAGCCTTGACCGCTGTTAGAGCCGGCTATGAAATAATCATTTCTTCACACATGAGACATGCTCCATCTTTAATGAGAATTGCTCTAATCCCATGTCATGAGCCGCACACGTTAGCCTCACTGTAAATCCACCCTCATCAGTCGTAGGCTGTTCCAGAGCGTGTTATAGGTAAAACAGATAGGGGGACTCATTAACTTGGTTTTCATCCTATAGCCTTCTTCCCCCCATATAGTTTCTATCACAGCTGCCAAATGAGAAAGCATTTGAACTGAGGGTGTCTTGGCAGAATCAAACAGAGGTCACCTCTGCAAAGGTCATCAACTCGTTCTCTTTCACTCACTGTGGTGAATGGACTATTGATTTCCCAGCCAAACATCTGAAAGCTCATTACATTGATTTGGCTCATTTTGGGGATTGGAAACAGGAATCGCTGCTCTCCTCTCATCATAGGCAATAGGAAGTTTTTGCCTGTAACAACTATTGGGTACGAGGTCTGTAAAAGTCCCTGGGGTTGATCAATAAGCACCTTAACTCACCCTCCGCTGCTGCTGTACAAGATTATATAGAGGCTGGAATTGATTGAGTGTCTCCTTATCTTAGCAGGGTAATGTCAATGTTCAGACCCTCATTTAGAAAGGTCTCAAGCCAATGAAACATGGGCTTCTCTGTGGATTTGATGGACATAAATGTATTACATTTACTGTATTCTCAGGGTTACACATTATTCTCACTAGAGTAGAGCAAATACATTTCTAAGGAGCTCATGCATCATGTTTTTGTTCTTCACAGACTCTAACAGCTCACCTGAGTTATGACATGCAGTTTGTGCAGAGTTAAGCAAAAGTGAGCAGCCAGGAGGAGATGATAAGCATTTTAGCGCACGACAGCAAGTGACAGCTTTTATCTTCTGTTTCCTTTTCGAGCTCTGAGCCCTTGAATCTGCAAATACTTCGGTATTTTTTGAAAAGAGCTGCACTTTTCACATTTAGGTGACAGCAACATGTCGGGGCTCTGAAAGTCAAAGGCAGCAGTTTTTCTGCACTTTCATATAGTTTCTTCAGTGCGTAGTGTGCAGCTTCTACATTCAGTTTCCACTTTCAGCCCTCTGCCCAGTTCAGATCCAGCAGAAGCAGAGTGCACTGAATGAGTTTATGGTATGTCATATAGCTTGAGTTTTTTACAAGTAATTTTCCATTACTTGTTTCATAAATTACATAAATTATTTCAACTAAAGTGAAATATTTATAAAATAACAAAACTGGAGTCCATAGTCTATAGTGTGTCTCAAGGTGTCACAGTGTGGCTGCCTGTGGCGTCAACAATATAAGTAATAATGGACCCAAAAGCACACTGAGACTGTGGAGAAAGTTTTATTGTAGACTTGAAATGAGGCAGTTGGTGCTGGCTGGCTTGCAGAGTGGAGAGAGAGCCTTTGTCCGAGAATGGTTGGTGGTGAGGGCTCGAGCAGGGCATGAGGAGTAGGAGAGCATATTTTTCATAAGCAAAAAGAGTTCAAATAGAAACACAAGGAGAAATCGCCAGTTATTACCAGGCTGGGTTATGAGAGAACAGTTAGTGGATCTGGATCAGATGAGCTTGATTACAGGATGCAGTGCAGGTGAGGAGCCAGGTGGAGGAATGACATACCGATGGCACAAAATGAGCTGAGAGGAGAGGAAGAGAGGCAGGAGAGCAAGAAAACTCCAAAAACACAAAAACCAGAATCCATCCAGCCGTCCTTACATGTGGTTCCTTGAGGTTAAAGCAAATGTGTTTGCAACCAAAATGTTACCATACTTATGTTTAGCGAGTTTACCATGCCCACCATATTGGTTTGTGTGTTTGAGGGCTAACATTTTCTTACAAGAACCAAACAGTATAGCCAAGCCTGATGCAAATGTTATTAGTTTTCTAGATTTGTGCTCCCTTGAGGGACATTTTCTTGTGAGTCTTCCTCTTGCTGTCTCTCTCTCTCTGTTCCTCAACTCACCATAATTCCTCTTCAATTAAATTTTAGCTTTACTCGGAGACATTCAGGAGGACTCTGCTGCTGTTCTGTCACAGTCATGTTGACCTGTTAAGTACAATTATGTGCATGAGTGCAATGCAGAACAAGATCCAGGTTAAAAAGAAACTGAAAATTTCCTTCAAAACAGAACCTGTAAGATTGTTCAGGTGCAAAGTCTGTATGAATTTATATGAATTAAAATTATATTCAATGTATTTACACCCAGCAAACCATTTCCATTACAGTGATCCTTGGGAACCAAGGGGCTGCTGTTTCTTTTGCTGTGTTGGTAGCCGCCTTTGTAAACTAGCATCAAACGGATAATGCTACATTTAAGCCAACTTTACTGTATCTAAACTATACTGAACTTTAATGGAAAAATGTACTGCAGTGTGACGACATGGTGAACAAAACATATCAAACCTCTAGTAGCTGGCTCTTTTCCTGCTAGAAAAACACGCTTGGGGACATTTTGGCTAAAGTGATAGTGAACCATTTCTTCAGTATTTTAATCCCTGGAGCTCCATGGCATGCCAAATGCCTACATGTCCTGAGGTGTTCACAGCTACTTCTACAAGGATTTAGAGTTTCCAGGTTTGAGCGATGAGACGAAGTGAAGGAATAAAAGAGATAAGGGTGAAGAGAGGTGAGACAGAGAGGAGGAGAATGGTATAAACTTTAACAGGCAGATAAGAGCAGGTGTGTCTTTTTTTTCCATTCATTCTGCTGTCATGAAAAAGAATGATGGAAAAGAAATGGAGGAGATGAAAAATAGATTCAGTGTGAAGATTAGAAAATGGATGGAACTGAGTGAGAGAAAAGAAACGGTATCATGTCAGATACGAGAGAGAGAGAGAGACTTTTGAGTGATGAATCAAAGGAGAATATAGATTCGGAGTGTGTAAAAATATTGATAAGTGTGTGTGTGTGTGTGTGTGTGTTAAGCCAGTTGACTGACCTGGGACAGCTGTGCGTGTTTATAGTCCTCAGGTCCTGCACACATGCTTGTAAATACTTATCCTCTGACCCTGGACAAAAGCGTCTGGCATCTGCACACAATTTGGCATCTCAGCCTGGTAACAGGGGCATTAAAACATTCACACACAAGACATTAAAGATCAGCCATGTGCTTATTCCCGTTAATCCACGTCTACTGTATCAAACACCTCTGAATCCTGCAGCTTGCTTTTGTTGAGGTCGCACCGCACTGCTCTCCCTTTGTGCCCCCGTCCTGCTGTAATAATAGAGATGTTTGTGCATTTTTGCAGTAAAAGAGGATGATACAGCTCAGTGGAAGGTGTTGCATCATGTTCCAGTGGACAGAAATGCAACTGACATCTGAAATTTCAACAGGATTTCAGTTTTTCCTTTGCTTTCTCTCACCTCTAAACAGAACCTGTGAGACGAGACCGTGAAGATTCACTGCAGTGGTGTCCATCAGTATGAATTATTGTTGCACCCCGTAACAGCAGGAAATGGATCTGCAGAACCGTTATTTTTTTATGTTCAAGCCGGCATCCTGGGACAGATGCTGACCTTGTAAAATGAGCGATATACCTTTTAAAACAACTGAATGAGATTGATTGGGCAGTAGTTCTACTGACAGTAAACATTTATAACATCCATTTTCTCCTTTTAAATCACCTGTCACACAGAAGGTTTGTACTGCATAGTCCAGCAAGACCCCATGTAATGAGAACATTTATAATAATTAGTATCAAATGACTAAAACTGTTTGGGTAAGATTAGAGAAAGATTAATGACACATTTAAAAGGCCTGCTTAACCCTTACGGTTGACTCATTTCATAGGCAACCAGAGAGCAATGGTACGTCGCTTCACAAGTGTTTTCTCTTCAAGTGACGGAATAGAACATTCTTAGCTCATAAACTTCATTAGTGCCACAATATGCGATAAGGCACTAAGGCAAATATTGTGAAAGAGAGCGAAATAAAACAAACAAAAGGTTAAAATTGTGGTTTTGACCTTTAAAATGTGCCAACTGATTCACACTGTCAATAAATGCATGGAATAAGATGCAGAAAAACAGTCCATTGATATAACGCCCGTCGCTGGTAGCCTTTGAACTACAGAGTGAATAAAATCGTTTTCCCTAAAGATAGCTTATGTTAACTGGTAAAGATGAAAATGCAGCAAGACATCTTTCATCCATCATTCACTCTTCTGACAGTTTTTTTTTATTTGTGACTCTTTTTTTAAAAGAAACATTATCGAGCCCAGCACTGCCAGCTTGTGTTGCAGCCACAGTGCCTGCAGAATAAAAAAGCTTGCTCAGCTACTTTTCAGTCAATTCCTGCCTTTAGGACATCTTTTCCTCTCAATGGCTGCTACATAACACTCTAAATGTTCCTTTTAAGTATGCACGCACACTTGTGCATACAAGCATCATGCCTCTGCTCAAAGTCATCCGTTTTATTGAGAGGATGTCTTTGACTTGTTTATCGTATAAGCTGTATAGCTCTTAAGGCATTTATGACCACTGCATTTTAGTAGTAAACAACTACTCCCAGGAGGTCTTGGACAAGTCAATTAATCACAGATATATCCCTTTTTGTTTTTGTTTTTTCTTTAGAAAATAACAAATATTAATTCTTATAAAAAAAAGGTCACAAATAAGGCTGATAAAAGGTCAGCTGGTACAGGCAGAAGCAGCCTGAGGGTAGCAAATACTACTGTCCCCAACTGGCTCTGAGAGGGTGTTTACACATGAGCCTTGTTT
>JAPZDY010000014.1:14423022-14437907 GCA_029783645.1 Ctenochaetus hawaiiensis | reverse complement strand
TGACCCAGCTAATGACTGCTGTAGTTGAGACTCTCACGCTGCTCTGCACATTAGCTGAAACTGAAACTGTGACTGATGAACACACACTGCACAGATTATCAGAACTCACAGGTGGTTCTGTATTGTAGTCTGTATTGTCTCTGGATGCTTATGCTGTCTGGGAAAGGTGATTGGCTCATAAATGCTGGTTTTTAACTTATTAGTTAGGTAGATTTTATAATACAGGAGACAAACTTCAAGTATTTTTTAAAGAAATACTTAAAAAACATGTGAAGGACAATGTTTTCATTTAGAGTGATGGTTAAAAATCCTGGTAAGTGATGCTCAGTGTTACATATTGCACCTTTAACTGAACTGACTTTCTGAGGTGAAGCTGCAGCAAGATTTCTGTGTAAGAAACACCGTTATGAGAGTCTGATCTCAGCATATTCCTAAATTATTCACTGGTATAGAATTATTCACGGAGTGTCTGCATGGATCAATGATCACCTTTTATCATTTTTAGCTGACCTTCCTGCATAACTCCCCAACAATCACCATATTGTCCTCTACTGTCCTGATAATTCTAAGGTACAGGACAGTAATTGGAGCCCCGCAGAACCGGAAGCTCTCAGATTGTTCAGATTGTGAGCTCTAACAGTGTGGACTGTGTGCGTTCATGGGGTCAGTGCGAGAAAGGGAGGATTAATTATCTATGCTGGTTCAACTCGCCGTTATCAGTCTCATTTGCAGCGAGGAAATGCCATATTGGAGACTAATTATGAGTTATAACAGCGATTTTGAAATAATAATACAGCCGATTCTGTGCGTAAAAACGACACCTGTGACTTTTGTTAACATTTCCCGGCTTAATTTTAACAGTCTTGGTCCTGATGTGGCATCAGGTGGATAATTAAAGCTTGCTAAACTTTGGAAAAAATAGTTTTTCTTTCTTTTTTTGCAGAATTACATCCATCAGTGTCCCGGAAAGCATCATCTCCTTCCTTCTTTCCCATAATAAAATTATTTCATTTAAAAAGAGCTACACGTTCATCCATGAGAAGGATGAATAATTTAATATAAGATCTTCGGTGTGAGTGTTACAGTGGTGACGTCAGGAGCAAAGAGCAGCAGGCGGTGAGCGAAGAGGCGGAAAAGCAAGACGCAACCTGTGCCGGTGCGCATCTTCCCAAACTTCCTCAGCGCTGTCCGGGAGCGCGGAGCGAAAACGGCAAGTGAGGAGGTCAGCAGGGCGAGCGATGAATAACATTTCTAACAATACAAACACGAGTCCGCCGCGGGTCGGTGGCCCCGGGACTGTGGATCATGAACTCGTTATCACATCTACTTTCGGGACGCTTCTCTCGGTTGTCTACATAATCGGAGTGTCGGGGAATGTTTACACCCTGGTGGTGATGTGTCACTCCATCCGCTTCGCCACTTCTATGTACATCTCCATCATCAACCTGGCTCTGGCGGACCTGCTCTACCTCTCCACCATCCCCTTCGTGGTGTCCACCTACTTCCTCAAGGACTGGTACTTCGGGGATGTGGGATGCCGCATCCTGCTCAGCCTGGACCTCCTCACCATGCACGCGAGCATCTTCACGCTCACGGTGATGTGCACGGAGCGCTATCTAGCCGTCACCAAGCCGCTGGACACCGTGAGACGCTCCAAGAGTTACCGCAAAGCTCTGGCATGGGGCGTCTGGCTGCTTTCTCTTGTCCTCACGGTGCCCATGATGATAATGGTCGCCCAGACCACGAAGAACACGCCGGATGGTGGGGTGAAGAGGATGTGCGCACCCACCTGGGCGCCCCTGGCATATAAAGTGTATGTGACTGTCCTCTTTGGCACCAGCATCATGGCACCGGGGCTCATTATTGGTTACCTGTACGTCAAGTTGGCCCGCACTTATTTAGAGTCCCAGCGCAACACTGTGATCAGCAGAGACGGCAAGCGATCACCGAAACAGAAAGTGCTGATCATGATTTTCACCATCGTGCTGGTGTTTTGGGCGTGCTTCCTGCCCTTCTGGATCTGGCAGCTGTTGCCCCTGTATCACACCAAACCCCTGAGCTTGGCCTCGCAGACACACACCTGCATCAACTACCTGGTGGCGAGCCTCACGTACAGCAACAGCTGCATTAACCCTTTCCTCTACACGCTGCTCACCAAGAACTACAGAGAGTACCTGAAGAACAGGCACAGGAGCTTCTACAGGTACACGTCCTCGTTTAAGCAGCGGCCGCCCAGCCTCTACTCGTGGGGGAAATCTGCGTCCTCCAGCAACCAGTTCGAGTTCAACTCAGAGACGCTGGTCATGGGGACACTGAAGTGACTTTTGCACCGCGTGGATGAGAGGATAAAGCTTCAGGACCCGCTGTAGGTAGGTGATGACCATTACGCACGGGCCAGTGCGCACTGGTGGCCAAAGTCACTCACTGTTCCTTTTACTTTCTAGAATTATTTTCTGCACTTTCCGCTGCTTTCAGATCTCATTAGCATTCTGACTCTTCTCTCTGCTGCGCTACTTCACCTCACGAGTTCAGAGGACAAACTGATTCTATTGTGGGTATTTACAACGAATGCTAACGCTAACTTTGGCCTTTTATTTCAAATACAACAAAAATAAAACAATGTAGGAGTTCATGGTTTAAAAACAAATAAGTATTTTGTTTTCAACAGTTTTCACTTTTTTTAAATCTGTCAACATGGGCATGGCCAGAATAAACTGGTAGAGGGGCCTGGGGCACAAAAGTGTTGTTTGGCCCTTAATGACACCCCACCTACTGCCAAACATGGTTTACCAAACAGGCAATGCAGGCAACTGCCCAGAGTCCCCTGACTGCTTCTGTTGTTCTCTGTGGCAGTTGTTTTGCAGAATGGTCCCAACTACAGGAGATGCAGCTGGTGCAGTGAAGCAGGGCCGAGAAGCTTAGAGGGGCCCATTCAGGATGGTGATCGTTGCCACTCAATTATATTAGAGGTCATGTCCTCCATGTTGCTTAGCCTTCAACTCAACATTAAAATCTACTTAAACATGAATGTGACAGCTTTATATGGGCGACACCACTCTGTCACCTTGTTTATCACTCTCAAGGTTTTTCATGTTTACTATGGCTGTGCATGTGTATGTGTGTGCATCAGCATGTGCTTGTGTTGAGGGTGAGAGGAAGGGCCCAAGAAAACTTTATGCACCTGGTTCAGTCACATTGAAGTCACACTGTTGTTTTTGCAGTGATTTAATTTGGTTATGTGCATCACTAGGGAACTTTTTTTAAAAAACTTCACTGATAAAAGCCTTAGGTGGCCCCTTCACTCATTTCAGGCCCATAAAGAGAGAACATGTGAAAATAAGGTTTTAATTCATTTATTTTGCTGTTTATATTATCACTTTTATTGTCTGTGTTCTTTAAGAAGTTGGCGTAAATCAATTTATCAGAAACTTCAAAGACAAACGTGTTTGTCCTTGAAGTTCTCAAAGCTGCAGTTAGTAGCCAAACAGTTAACTTTTTTTTTTTTTTAATTACAATTCTGACATTATGCTAAAGACATCTTTGTATTGGGTTGCAAACACTTTAATCTTTCTGTTTTAAATCTACTTATACTCTTACTTATACTATTACTTATACTATTCAAGCCAGTAATCTACTTTCAACTTCACTAAATTGGCCAGTTAACTCCTTGTAATTTTAGCTGGAAGATTATATCACTGGCTTTTTTTTTCACATATTTTCCTAAAATACAACCATTTACCTTTAGAAACTTATGCTCTCTCCTTTACCTATTAAGTAAAGCTTAATTGTCTTTTTAACTTATCATACTACACACTTTATTCAAATTGAACCAAAACAAAATAAAACAAAATAAAACTAACCAAAACTGTCATTGATTGTCTTTTCACTGCTCTGAAATCACAAACTTTGGTTTTGGAATTAAAGAGAAAAAAAAACAAGTAATAATTGCAAATATTTAGGGTCTACACAGCTGATGGCTGGCCTTCCCCTCTTTCCTTTTCCTCTTTTTGCCTCTCCTCTCCTCTCCCTGCCTGCTGTATCTTCTCATCCACAGGGTCAGAGTGCTCATTGTAAATTACTGTAAATTTTTTGGGTATTATTAGTCCTGTCATCAGACCTGCCTTGGTCAGCCTCAGGGGCTGCATTCAGCCCAAGCCTGGCTAAGTTCACTGGGAGGCTGCAGAGTCTGGTTCCATAGCCCACAGTGTGAACAGCAACACTACCCAAGTGCTCCAAGCTCCCATTACAGGCAGAATCAGTTAGCTAGGAAGGTTACTAGCTACATGACTAACTGAGCTAAAAATCTAATGGAAGCTACACAGAGCAAAGTGAGCAGATGTAAGCAGTTACTTTAGTTATACACTGCTGTCTGTTTGTCTAAAGTGACCTACATCAGGTGGTCATATCTTACAAGTTTACCCTTTAAGATGTGGTGCATTGAGTTCTCAGGGCCACCATACATGCCAGATCAAATGGGACCCACAGTTTCCCTACTGGGCCTTACC
The DNA here is from genome assembly GCA_029783645.1 of Ctenochaetus hawaiiensis. Taxonomy (NCBI): domain Eukaryota; kingdom Metazoa; phylum Chordata; class Actinopteri; order Acanthuriformes; family Acanthuridae; genus Ctenochaetus; species Ctenochaetus hawaiiensis. Next base: position 14,433,402 of record JAPZDY010000014.1, on the reverse strand, counting down.
CTAGTTCCCTGGTTTGACCCCGAGTGCTGTTTATTCAATGTTTAGTCCCCTTGCACTCAAAGTAAAGTATGAAGATTATAAAGATAATAAAATTACATTTTGACCATGAAACCCTTTACAAGATACAAATTTAGTTAATGATGCGGAGCCACTTTAAGGTGACAGTGAAGAGTGCAGGGAGTTAACTTTTTTATTTACCATAACATCACTTTTTTTATAGCTCAGAATAATCTATTTCCATGGCAGTCATCAGCCAGATGGGTGTTTAGCTTTGTGACTGTATTTAGCTCAGAGAAACTGATGTGGGCCCACATCTGAACCTCAAAGACGTTCTCTGGCAGGAGATAAAATAAAACCCCACCTGCATGGTCAATCACTTAGACTGATCAGTGGAATTGATGATGCAGGTGGAGTTTTTTTCCCCACTTCATTTGCATCCTCCCACACACACTTCTGCTGTAAAGCAGAGACAAAGCACTTTCAATTGGGATTTGAGTGCTCCATTACCTATCCTGAACTTTGGCTTACTTACCTAAATGGGGATAATAATATTCAATAACTGGTCATCTGGTTAAAACACGGCACAGAGGAAAAAGGTTGATGGTCCCTTCTGTTCCCAATGTTTTTTTTGGCCGGTATCTTAATAAGTGATGCATAATCGCACCTCATGTTTTATGGACAGTTCATATCTCTTTAATTAAGGTGTCTCCTAGCATGAAGGAGAAGCTCTCTTACTTTAATCTGACTTATTAAAGTCTTATCACCATCTGCTGTAAAGCCACTCTGTCCTTTTAAGATTCACCAGGAATAGAAAACAAACTGTGGGCTTACGGCAACAAGCCAGCTGCCACAATTTACATCGGCTTGGAGGTTTCTACAAACAGCAGACATGTTCAAAGTTTAAATTTCTTTCATTTTAAAGTTGATGTTAACCTGTTACCATTCTGTGGTTTGGTTCTGTCCAGTTTTAGGCTTAGAAAAAACTACCTGGTTGGATTCTGAAAAAGTTCATGTTTTGTGTTAAAATAACTGATTTTGTCACTGCAAAAACAGCAGAAAATGTCATAACATCTCCTCAACAGCACTGGGGTTCATCACAACCAACATAGCGGGGCAATGTCCTGATATCTGCTTAAAAAACACCTGATTTTGTCTACATATACACCATGTGAAAATGTTCCAAAATCTCCCTAGAAACAGTCAGTTTTGACTCAGTAAACATGGCCACTGGTCTGCTGTTGGGCAGCCGTCTTGCCTTGATTGTGTGCCACCCCCATCCCATCCTGACTCCTCATGAGAAACATCAGCTCATGTGGGTATTGACCGGGATATTGAGAAGTGTCTCTTGTGGAAATGTTTACACAATATGTGTGAAATACACAATTTACATATGCAATGTCTGCAGAAATGTGTAATGCTTAGATTTTTTCTGGTAGCTTCTGACAGCAAAATTGATGGTAATATATGTCTGAACACGGCTGCTGTTTTCCCCACACACACTCAGAAAGAAATAAAATCCTTAGTGTCAGATTTATTGTAATGAATACTATCTGAATGATATCTAGAGGTGTGACATTTTCAAACTAATGTTCCTGGTGGGATTGCACACTTTGGTACACTTTGACTTTTGTGTGTGTTTGCATGTCACAAATGTCACAAACTCATGCATATATTCATTGCAGTGGATCCCTCGATGCTTCTCGAACAGTCGCAGTATGGATGTGGAAAAATGACCTCTCATTCTTTCTTCTCCTCTGCTCTCCCCACACTGTCTAACATCTCTTTGCAGCATTTTCTCTATGCAAATTCCAGATACGATTAGCCACTGTGGGGCTTACAAGCTTATGGCTGCATACATCTGAGATTCATGAGAAATAGGGAAGGGATTTGTTGATTTCTTTCTTGATCTTGCAAAATCTGTTCATCCCTGAGCTGGAGAGAGACATTTAAAGTTTTGATGGAATACAACTGTATATTCCTAAAATGAGAACTTAGACACATTCCATAATTCTCAATGTACAGATTAAAGAAATAGCTAGCACACTGTCAGCATAGAGAGCACAGAGGGTTAGTTAGTGCGTTTTTGCACCATGTGGTGATGGAGGAAATGTGAGTCAGTACATTGTGTACAAACTCTAAAATGACACCTGAGGAAGACGTGAGCTGTAAGCATGGCATATTATCACCATATAGAGCTGACAGGGTCACTGATTTAAGCAAATAACAAGTGATTTAAGCATCTAGCAGATGCAGAGCATCATTAATGTACCTTTGCAGACATGTTTCCTGCCTTCTTGGAAATATTAAGTCCAACACTTCTGATGTTATTAGTCTTCATTAATTATTAAGGGAATTAAAAATCTCTAAATGCTCTTATACATTCACCAGCTTGTTACTAATGTGTCCTGTGTGCTGTTTAACATCAGACAGGTCCTGTACAGTGTGATTATGAAAAAAAAACAGTATAAAAAGACACTAAAGTTTTCCAGCGCTAAGCTTAACTAAAGTGCCTGGTAACAATACGTATAAAACGTATAAAACTGAGCTGACTTTTCTTATGTGAAAGAGAAGTTTAGACCAACAAAAAAATAAAATAAAATAATGGGAATATCAGCGACCTTCTGCACATTTTCAAGTCATGTTTGTAACAACCACAGCGGGTTTTTCTAACCCTTACCAAGTGGTTTTTGTGACTAAACATAACCAGAAGTTAACCACAGTGCTGTCACATTAGTGCAGCTCATTCACCAGAGTCAAATGCCAGCAGTGGATGGATTTCTGGTTTACAGAAACCTCCAAAGGCAACATTCATTCTGGCAATCCTATTGATTAATCACTCTGAGTTTGCACTTTTGAGTATCCCCTTTCACATTAAACATATTTATTTCATCAATTGTGAATACAAAATTATTGATTATAGCAGCTTTAATAGTTAGAAATTTCTCAGCCATATAACTGATATCTCTGACCTCTTAACAAACCGCTCATAAACCCAATCGACTCAGTTTCCATCACCACACCCTAATGTTTAAAACAGACGTCTGTGCTGCCTCTCAGTCTTGTCTAAACATAGCAAACAGTTTCTTTCATCATGGATATATATAAAGCATATCAAATCAAAAACTGGTATTTTTTTGTTTCATCATACTTCACTGAACTCCATTAATTTGTTTTTACACTTAAATAATGTTTGCAACTTGGAAAAGACATAAAAGTGTGGTTAAAATTAAAGCAGCAGAAGCTGATATATCCTTACCTTCATTATCTAGTGTTGGCCAAAATGCTGGAACAAACACATCCATTTGTGAAACCTGAAAGTGTCTTCTCGGATGATCCTCAATGTCTGGTAAACACACGTCTTTGAAATGTCAGCCCTCCAATTTGAAACACAGACTTTCTGTCAAAAAGCTGAAGTCTCATCGCTCAAGCTGAGATAACTTAAGTGATGTGCCTTTGGTAATTTGTCTTGGAGTCGACAAACTTCCCCAGAGCCACAGAAGATGTTGAATTGCTTTTAAAGGCTGAGTATTAATCCTCATGACTAATGCACCGATCTTAGTGTGTAATAATGATCAAGTCCCAATTGAACGTAAACATGAACATGAGAACCTGCCAATGAACAGAATTTTTGCTTCACACAGATAAAGAGAAGTGTAGAAAAATGACTAAAATACACTTTTTAATTTAAAGCACGGTTGAAACATTTGGAAGAGAAAACCTTTCTCACAGTTGCAGTCTGCAACTTAATGACAGAACACATTGTCAGTGTGTTTCAGCTTTTCAGGCATCATTAAAATTCAACCAGAGGAGCCAGAAACTTTTTATCTTTACAGCAAATACCACTTTTTTATGGCTTTGAGGTCCTAGTTTTAAACAAGCCGCTATTCTATGTTTGATCTCCATCTAAAGCTGTGTGAGTCTTTGAGCTTGTGACTAAAAAATAACATCTCTGATATTTGGTATGAAATACATCATAACATTTGGGACCTAGTTAAGTTGCCCCTTGATGTTTTGTATGAAAAATAACTTTTACAATCATTTTAAAGATAACATAGTTGAACCATAGATTACACTGTTGTAATGAACACTTTAATCTTTGTATTAAGTTGGTGTAAGCATGACATTTCAGTTACAAAATATTATTTTAACTTCCCAAGCTGTCTAAAGCCAAGGTTGCGTAGTGTTTTCATATGTTTATACTGACAGGCACTTATAAGAATTTTATTATGGGGCTTAGTTAAGTCAGCAGAGACTCTTTAGTCATAATAAGGGTGTTAATTAATCATACAATGCAATTAATTACACAGCTGACATCATGATAGAAGCTATTGAGAGTGCGACATTATATCTTATGTGGAGTATTTGTTCAGACTGCCTTAAGAATGCTTTAATTGATGTTGTTTCATTCATTTTGGCTGCCAAAGTCTAGGTAACAATAATGTAATAGATATGAATATAGATTTATTAATAGCAGAATGTTATATGGGAGGTGACACTGTTGTTATAATTGACTTTATTCATTATTCACTTTATTTATTCTTTAGATAAGTTAAAGGGTCTTCCTTAGGAGGAAGTCTTTAGCTGAGGTTTTGGGGTCTATGCAGTTTTTAAGACTGTTTAAATAAATTTACAGTCCTCTGCAAAAAGAAACAGAAATCATTAACTATTCCTGGCAGCAGTAAGACAATGGTAAACAAAGAGGCTCAAGAATGTCATTTGAGGTTAAAAGCCTTAAAGAATCGTATAAGCTAGAAGATCAATAAGTCACACAAGCCATTTAATATGACTGGGTGCTTAGTAACAGTGACCTTAGCATTTACTCTGAAGATTTAAGGAGGTCAATGACTGCAACATTACCAGGCGTCGTGTCTCCGTTCATTAACTGAGGTCAACTGTGCACAAGGTGGTGAAACACACACAACAGGTGTAAATGACCGTAACACATTAAAGTCTTTACTGCTCTGCCATAATATATCCAAAACATTCCTCACTTCACAAAAGCTGACATCTTCCTAACAGTCCTTTTTCCCATGTTGGCCTACCGCTATGCTCCCCTCAACACTAATGAATGTGATAACAGGCCCCTCAGGAGCTAAGAAGTGCAATATTATGCTGTGCGCGCAGTAACTGTCAGTGTATTTGCAGTGGCAGTAAAGTTGCAAGTCAAAGTTAATTAACGATTTTTTTTACAAGCGCAGCAGGAAGCCATTCAAGTGGCTTCATACAAAGTGTTGGAGCCTTAACGGTACATCTACTTTACTTTTCTGCTCCGTCCATTTTTGTATCAGTTAGCAAACTCTCGCCGCTTGCTTAAGTTGTTTATTCCATTACAGTAAAATTCAGGCCACTTTTTTTTCTTTTCTTTTTTCTTTTTGCTGTTACATTTTTTGTGACAGCGACATTATAATGTTGCATTAATCAATACAATTAAAATGTATAATCCTAACTGTTAGTAGTACTAGTAGTTAAGGACATCAGGGGAAATCAGTGCTCAGAAGTAGTGACACTTAAATTTTTGAGATGTAGTAGCAGGGTTTGCTTCTAAAGTATGCGTAAAAAATTGAAGTAATTAAAACGAAACTGCACAACTGCTGATGTAGTCCTAAAATGGAAATAGCTGCTGGTATATTTGACTGACTTTCATGATAAGCTGCCAGGCAAAATGAATGCATTACGATATAACCATATCCTGCAATAAAGAGCCAAAGTACACAAAACTCTGGATCGAAGGAAAGATTATTTTCGGTGGAGCCCTTGGTGACGTCGATTAAAAATGTTGATCTAGTTTTGTCATGATTGCTGGAAAATGGCCTCATGTCATATGCGGTGATTAGTTCCTATGAAACAAGAGTAAATAGAGCATTTTGATTACTGGAACCCTAACTGTTATCGACTTTCAAATTCCATGAGTCTGAAAGTCTTAAGCTACATGAAACTGCCATTAATATAATGCCAAAGAAACTACTTTTACCATTTAATCGTCTTACAAGATTGAAATACTTTGGCATATATAATATACACACAATGGTGGATTCAAGGCTCAAACTCCAGAATCTATAAAGCAGAAATGAGAAATGAGCCAGTGGTTTGTTCTGAGCAGTTGTGTGGAAAATAAGAAAAGCAAGCACAAAGACTTCTTGAACAGATGATAGTGAGTGCTAAGTGAAGCAATTCCTCAAATGTCAAGCTCACAAAAGAAGTGCAGATAGGACTCTAATAGAAATCAATACACAGGCATGATGCTTGTGAATTGAGAGAAAATTGATAAACAATCTGGTAACTGAAGTGTGCTTGTTTCTTTCATCATGTTTTTGCAAAGAAAAGAGACAAAAGAGAGACTTTAAATGCTAAACAAGGACTTTTTATCTTCTGTCAGTATTTAATTTTAAACCGTCCTCATAGACCACACTGATGTGAAAGATGTACTAAAAAGAACAATCCCTCTTGAAAAAAGGAGAGGGTTCTTCTCAGAAGAAAGCACCTCTTAGGTCACAGGTGGGGGGGGGTGTGTACGAGCAGGGACAGAAAGGGTGATTCAGCAGGTGATTCACCAGATTTATGCTTCTTCTTCAAGGACCTGACAGCTCTCCTTAGAATGAAAAAACACTGAGACACACAGAAAAAAAACACAATCCCACTTCAGCCTCTTTGAAACTGTTTTAGTCGAGAGGCAATTTCTGCTCGAGTTGTGTGCCCCATTGGTCATGAGGAACAAATTGTAGGCCGGCCTAATACTGGCAGTTATAATGTAATAGTGCAATAAAAAACAACTGCTGTAGAAAAATTGAATAAAAATACAAGGGTCAATTACAAAAGAGCACCGCTCTAGAGGATAAAGTGAGGGCATGTCCCTGTTTTTTGTAGCACAATCAGTAAGGAGCAACAAGTCAATATCTGAAAGTAAAGAAAAATTACAGATATTGACCTTGCAGCTACAGTATGTAAATGTTACAAGTGAAACCTCCATATTAAATCTCACTTTGTCCTCCTCTCTCCTTCTCTGTTGCAGGGCTTGTCCGAGCTGGCGGGCAGCACCACGCATGGCTGCCTTAGGGCAGGGTAGGGTCAGAGATGGCGTGTGCAGGGTCGCACGTAAAGGACACGGTGATGGCATAGCGCGTCCCCCAAGTCACCTTCTCCACGCGGTGGAGGTTCTCCGAGCCAGAAGAGAAAAAAGAGACTCGTCCTGGGAAAGGAAGGAATAAGAGGGACATTTTAGGACAAAGAGAAACTAAATTTAAAATGAACAGTTCAGCATTTGGGAAAGTTAATGCCTATAACATATTGGCATAATATAGATTATATTTCTCTTTAAAACAAGGAAGCTACAACAGTTAACTTTAGCTGTGCTTAAAGGATTTTTTTTTTTTATTCGGACATAGCCAAGCTAACTGTCCACCCCTGCCTCCAGTCTTTAAGCTAAGCTAGGCTAAATACTTGTTTGTCATGAGGAGGCTACAAGTGACTCTTCCTAAAATTCCAACAAATCTAAAATTTTGCGATTGAGTGCACTTCTTTGCTAAGCTAATCCAACAAAGTCTTGACTCCAAGTCTGTATTTAAGCACAGACATGAGATTGTTGATAATATTCTCATGTTAATCTTCAAAAGACAAGAAAAGAAGCTTATTCCTCAACATAGTGAACTTTTCATTCAAAGAAGAAGAATGCATACTATGCAGTATTATTTTTAGAACTGAAGGAAATGTGATGAGGGGGAAGGACATAACACAACAAAGAAGACATACTATTAAGTTGATATCTGGATGGCACTTTAGAAAATTCTAAAATGCATTCTTTCGAAAGACAGGTTTAAAACATTTTTAAAATGTTTTTATCTTGGACCAACAGACAGTGGGAGTTTGGAGAAGTTGCCTCATGATAATTCTCTTGATTTATCAGAGGCTCTGCTCCACTGGGCCCACTAATGAGCTATTGCAATTTACCAGCCAGTCTGGTTCTTTCTAAACACAACCTGTTCTCATTTAGATCACTGTTTGCATTATGTTTAGATATCTTGTCTGCGGTTATATCCCATAATTTAAAGATTTATATTTAAAAAGTTTTTAAACTCTTGTTTTGTTATAAAACTTCCAGTTTCTTCAACTTGTGAAGAGGTTATCTGATTATGTGAATATAAATAAAAAGCTGGAGTCACTGTGATCCAATTTGTTTGCTCCACTTTACCTCCAAGGAAAACTGACAACTTGTGTTTGTGTTTATCCCTGTGTGTGTGTTTCTGTGTATGTGTGTTTGTGGGATGGTAGATCCCCTTGGCAAGACATTAGTTAAAGACATCGGGGGAAATCAGTGCTCAGTTAAACAATGAAACTAACACTGAAATCCAAAGTATGGAAAATTAAAAAAAAAGTAAAATTATCAAACAAAAACACATTGTGAGCGGCCAGATAATAAGAGGTGGTCTTGCTTTCTGTCACTAAAAAGATGGGCATTTTCAAGTGCTCAAATTAGCAACACAGCTTTAGATAACTTCACAATGGGATAATCTTGGAAAATAATCCCTTGCACTTGTCAGTATAACATTCCTAGTGTTTACTGTGAAGGGCCCACTGATTCAGTACAGTCAGCAGAGCAGATTAGTGGCAACACAAAGGACGGATATTCACAGAAGAATTCAAAACTTTAACAGAAATCACTCTGCAGTGCTTTTACAGAACATAATTCAAAAGATACTTTTTTTGTACCCTAGCCTTAGTGAATTTTGGAATAGTTTGGAATGGTTTGGATTGCTTATGCTAACAACTTATATTAAGGCTTTACCATTTAGTTTTGTAAATTAAGATTTACTTTCTTTTAAACTTTGCTTTTGAAAACAGTCATGTTGTTCTGACTGGATATTACCTGCTTGATCATTAATATCCTGTGAGCTTTTACAACTGGTAAAATCTAATATAGGTCCTTACTGTTTATTTATTTACTTCCTAATTTAAGAGCTATCACATAGAAGAGCATTATCATTCATTTTACAAAACAGTGTGACAGAATGCAAATATATCTTCCCATCTACACAGTGCAGAAGTGAAGCCAGAATCTTCTGTTTCAGATCCAAAAGCCATTCATTTTTGTACTATGCTAATAAGTTAAAGCCCAAAACAGAGCCTTTCTCAGGAGCGTGTCACATGGCTTACTTAATATAATAAGATAAGGGTTGTAATAATAATGTTGGATTAAAAAAGGCTAAAATGGCTGTTTATTTAAAATTTTTGATTAGTGGTTTTATCAAAAACCCTTTCCCAAGCCCCTGGCCTTCATGCTAAAAAGCAAGGCTTGACATAAGAAGAGAGTCCATGGGAAGGTCAAGTGTCTGTGGTTAGCTCAGACAAGTCTATGGGAACAATTTAGTTAAATTTAGTTGGTTTTTGTGAGACAGTAAATTAATTAATTAGTTTTTGACCATTAATATCGCAACTTGAAAGTAGTTCACTGTCAGGACAACTTTTTTAGGACATCTGACCACAATTTTGGACATAATGTTCACTTGTGACAAGAAAGAAGCATAAAGAAGAACTCAACCAATTTCCAGTCTAATAAATGTCCTCTGATGTGATGTGTGTGTCACTAAAACCACTAGGTCATTTGGGTCTGAGGACAACACGTGGGAAAAAATATATCATCTAGGGATGTGCATTTAGAAAGTGGGTTTCCCAGATGTCTGCAGCCCACTCCTCATATGCCCCCCACTTTTTTGCCTTTACTGGATAATGAGAGTGAAGAGCCAAACAGGAGCTTTTGTGTAGTATTCCTTGAAGAACTGTTCATTTTCTAAGATACATGGAAGCTTAAATGGGCAACATGGATTCTACTTATTTGCATTTATTATACAGGGCTACACTGAACAACTATTCAAATGCATCTATTATTCTTCTCAGCTAATCAAACAACAATTTAGTCTGTGAAATGTCATTAAAAAACTTAATAAGAATATTATGAATATTAATAATGAATTAATAAGTGAAATGATGGATCAGTCGGATATGCAGATTAACTTTCTGACAACAAACTAATGAATTAATAGACTTATTGTTTCTGCTCTGCATGTATGTTTTGATGGGACTCTTTAAACTCCTGATTGTAACAAATGTGAGTGTGACACTTTGATCTGCCTAGTAGAATCATTCACAGCCAACAGGCTGCAGCAGTTTTCAAAAAAATAAAAAATAAAAATAAAAAAGTGGACCAAGAGTTCTTGGCTGGAGAAAAGTATCAAAATGCATGAAGATAAATAAAAATCTTCATGTCCTTAAATTCTTCCCTTTTACTAGCTTTTTCCTCAGACTTCCAGCTGTACAATTTGTCATCAACACAAAATGGACAGGAGAGGTGATTGAGTCATTTCCATTTATATTTGATGAGGCAGGACA
>JAPZDY010000014.1:14401198-14421676 GCA_029783645.1 Ctenochaetus hawaiiensis | reverse complement strand
AAAGTGGTACAACTTTTTATAATGTCAAAATTAAACTGTCTAAAAAAATGTAAAAAATTAAAAATGTTTGATAAAGTATTTTGGAGCATGCCTTGCAGAAACTATCAATTTTCAATCTAGGTTTACAATAGCTTTTTAGCTAATATGCAGAGTTCTAAATTTTTCAGGTCATTTAAAAAAAATTCTTTCAACAAAAATTTATGAAATAATGTCTGAGCACTCAAAGCACATACCAACATTTAAGGTCAACGATACTTGTGATATTTAAAAATGAACTATTTATAACATGCAAAAAATACACATAATAATTATGATATGATTGTTCTCGCTTTGTGGGTGGAAGCGATGAACTTTAACACTGGTCGCCACTTGTCATAACACTGCAAAACGCACAAAGTCTAATTGTTCTGTTTGTACATATTTGTAAATTTATAGTAAAGACTCTTTCTCCGCTACCCTAGACTCATGTTGTAAGTGAAATTTACACTAAAAAGTGACATGATGTTAGAGAAATGAACTGAAGACACACTACAGCATAAGTTCAAGTGGGAATCGCAGTTAGCAATCATAGTTAGCTTTGAGTTGAATTTACTGTTGTTCTAGCTGCTGTTATTTAAGGAACTACTCAACTGTCCACTGTTGTCCAAGTCATGCATCTAGTATACTTTTTCTTATAGTAACAACCGTACAATGTTGATTTGCTCTTATTCAGGTCCTTAACTTCAAAAGGTCTGACCAGGATGAGAGTGCAATGCTAACAAGATGCTAAACAGTGCGTGACTCATCTAATCCCGATACCAATGATTGCTGCTGGAGTGAAATGGCCATAACCATCAGGAGCAAAGTCACAAGACACACAACACACTGTCACAGTGTTGAGTCAATTCATTGATTGCTCCCATCACCCCCAGCCTCATAATTAATTAGTGGTGGATGAATCACAAAGGCTGTATAGAGTCTCTAGTCTAGGCTGGGTTGAAAGCTAAAGGTAAATGACGTGGGGTGACGCTGAATTAAAAAGGAGCTTTAACATTCTGGGTAGATCTCAGGAGGACAATAGAGTCCCTAATGCAATTACCAGGATTACATTGTGACTCAGCCTGGGATGACGTTTTAAATCCCCCAAACATTTTCCACTTGTTTCCTGCCGCACCATGACATTGCTTTCAGCAACAATGTCACTCGTTAATGATATTGGAATATGACTCTGAGTTTTTTTGTGTTTTTTACATTAGTGGAAATTAAACAAAGGCCACTTGACCTATCATAAAAAAAAATAACAGTTATATTAATACCATTAACCCTCAGTTTAAATCAATAAAGGGTCCTATATGAACATTATTTAATTAGTACTGAAAGCATCAGATGATTTATCAATTAGAACATTTACAGGAAAGTAAGAAAATACATTACAATTAGGGATGCACCGATACCGATACCGGTATCGCGTATGAGTACTGGTACTCATAAAATTGCCACCGATACCACTTTACGGCAGTGCGTGGTTTACAGCACTTGACTGCAAGGCGGGCAGCGAGGAGTCATGCCAGCAGTGTGGAACTATTTTCAGGTGAATGAGAGCGACAAAAACAAAGCAGAGTGCAAATTATGTCCAGCAAAACAGGAGGGACAAAATCTACCGCTTACAACACAAGCAACTTAATTAAGTAAGTTTTGAAGTTAAATATGTGGCAAAGCTGTTAAAAACACAGACACAGAAAGTGACAATTTTGCACTCAGGTTTTTTGGTGATATGTGTAGCAGTGCCATGTTTAAAGCACTTCTGTTAAATGTCAGTACTCAGTATATGACAAAGTTTTACTGAAATCTTAAAGTATGTTTGGTAGTGCCATGTTTATAAAATCAGTAGTGTTGAATGTCAGTATATGACAATTTTGTTAATTTTGTGTTTGTAATGCAGGGAAACTTGTGAAAGTCACCCATGTACAAGAAAAACATACTGAGGAATGTTGTTCAAATAACAGACATCTGTGGAAAAATAAAAAAAAATTCAAAGTAACTTTATGTGTAATGGTGTAAGTACTCGGTATCAGTGAGTACTCAAATGCAAGTACTCATACACTACTCATTTTGGAAAAAAGTGGTATCGGTGCATCCCTAATTACAATACAATACAATACAACATTGGGAAATGCCTTTTTTTTTGTCTGATTGTAACTTCTTCAATTTTGGGATTTCTTGTGTTTCTATTTTAGATCATTGCAGACGATCTAAAATGATCAGCTGAGTCATAACTGGCATTTTTCACGGGGTGCTATATGTCATCTTCTTGACTAAAAATCAATAAGTTTGAGTTTACTGGTTATGAAAAGTATTACTCAAACCTGTGAACACAATTTTAAAAAAATCTTCTGGGTCAGGTGAAGTTCAAGCACCTGGAAAGAGTTTTCATAACACGTGCATGCTCAAGTCTGACAATTACATGATGTCATTATTGGTTTTCTCTGCATGGGCTAGGAAACTGCAAACTGCAATTTAAAGTAAGGAAGCAGAATTGAAATTAATGTTGGCATTTAGCAGGCAGCAAGGGACTAGCAGAATGATGCACTTGGTTGCATTTCAGTGTAGTGTAGAAAGCAGCTTTGCACGATCCAGCTTTTCTACCTTGAGCTATACTAAGGACTTTCAGCCAGGATATCTCAGCATCTGATGCCTTGATTTTAACTACTCTGACTACTTAGCCACCTGTTACTCACCAATATTTATGGAGGGGCATTACTATATTGTTGGAATATGTTTATTAACAAAACTGTAATGAAGAGATCAACTGACTATAAAAACAATCATTAGCTGCAACCCTTATTTTATTAATACATGCATATGCAACACTGGGAATTAGCCCTGTTATGTGCAAAGAATCAGTCCAGACATTTTTATTGTGCTCAATATGTGTTTGTTTGCAGAAGAGCAGCTATCAAGGTCAAGCTGGTGTGTGGCAGGTGCCCAGCTGAGGTTATCTAATTCCCCTGTGGTCGTCTAAGCTGGCGGAGGTTAACCCCTTGTGGTTTTTTTTTAACTGTCTGTCCTTCAATTTCCCTGTTTGTATCTTCCATTCCAAGCCAAACACCTAATCTCTCTATCACATATCTACTCTTTATCTGTCCCAGCCATTTTCTGTCCACCCTACATACTGTCTCTCTCTTTGCCCTATAGGGGACAGTACCACATTTAGCAAATCCATCAGCCATCTCTTTCCCTCCTCTCTAATCCTTCCCTTTTTCCTCCTCTTTACTTCCTCTGCAGCTAGAACAACACTCTCACCTCCATCCCTCTAAGCTTGCTGTCGTTATGTCTTTGACTTTTGCTCTCTATCAGACAACTAAGTCCTGATTTTCCTCCTGGGGTTATAATTGCATCTTATTTGTGGTTGTCAACTCAATGAGCCATGGTTATTTTTCAGCAGACTAATCATCCGTCCACAAATAAGGATCAGACTCTTACCAAGTCAAAACCTGTCAGTCAGCTGCCCAGCACGCCATCTTAAGCGGTGAGGTAAGTTTAGCAGCGACAAATAAATGATCCAGGCTAGTGTTGCATTATGCATGGTGTTTTGTTGTGTCTCCTATTTGATGCAGCTCTCTGAATGAAAATCACAGTGGCAGGTGTCGGTGACAGTGGTTGGGTTTCATCAGCAGCTCTGATGGATTTCTTATATTTAGATTCTCGAGCATGTGGCAGCTCCACTGAGAGTTAGAATTCTATCAGGAGGACCTCTTGTCCCATCCTTTCCTCCCATTCTTCCTTTTTTGAGATTTATCTTACTTCACTAATGCAAGATGGCTGTGTTTTTCACAAAATCAAATCACCAGAGACAAGGAGGCAGTCACTCCTTATTACCATATGTCCTTCAGTCAATGCCCCTCACTACTCCATCATGGCATGCTGTCAGAGGACCAAGATGCCTCACTGTTACTCAGTGACTGAGCAAGGGGTTTGTGTCTGAACAGCATGTGGGATGTTAAATGAAGCAGAGTCAAGATGGATGACACAGAGGGGCAGAAAGTGGCAGGAAAAGTGACAAATTGTAGCTGAGGGATGAGGGAGAACACTAGCTTTTTTGAATTGCTGATTAAAAGATGCAGGCGAGTTAGATTAGAGGGCAGGTAATGATGGACACTGGGTAAGATAAAGGGAAAGTAGGAAGACTGGCAGACCAAAAAGCAGAAAAAGGAAACAAGGTGAACCAAGACGTAAGGGGGTACTTGACTGTCAGATGTGATAGAGTGAAAGTAATGTTGTAGTCTCCTGTGGCTACAGCCTTAGGAGCTGCTTTTCATATTGAATGGATTAACTATCCTAAGTCATTTAAAGGCAACACATTTTTTAAAAGCCACGAATGAAGCAAAACAGGGCATTTGATTCAAGAGGGTTGTTGACCTTAGTTAACATTTTGCCTAAAACTTGTCAAAGGCTAAGTCAAATCTGCAGAAATCTATAAACTATAAACTACAGGACTGTAAACCTCTCATTAGCAAGCTAACTGGAAAAACTAACAAATTGCTAACAGCTTGCTTACACCTAAAAACTTTGCTCAAGCACAAACTGCTCCACAAAAGAAGTATAGCTTACATAAGTCATACACTTAAACTGAAGTGTAATTAGCATTACACCAGAGCTGTCTTAGGTGCTCACCTCCATTCTCTGTTATATGTTATAACCAGTGCATTAACATATGATGCATGTATGCAGGTGTTGTGTCCAGTGTTTGCATTTCCGTTGAAACAGTATGCTCTCCATTTACTCTTAGTTTCTAGGGGTTCTGGTCATGCTAAAAAGCTCATATACTGCTCTTGTAAATAGCATGTTAACTTTGAATTCAGCCACTAACAGATAGCTAGCTGACCCATTTGCTGACAAGACTGCAAATTACCGGTTAGTAAACCAGCTTTGTTGCTGGCAAAGGTGAGCATGTTACTGGCTTGATCACCAGCCAATGTGGTTCACCAGCTACCAACTATGTCACCGAGTTCCTTTCAATTATTATTTTTTGTGAATATCTAAACAATTTTATAGATTATGTTCTTAATTTACTAGATATCGCTATTTATTTTTCTCCAAGTTGTATTTTGATTGTTATTTTTCCCTACTTTGTATATACTTTATACGTTTAATAAATTTTATGTAGGTAAATTTTTTTGAAGATGTTTTTCTGACTATCAATTTCTTTGTAACAATTCTTTGATACTGAGCAATAGTATATATATTCCATCGACCTGACTAACAGATCCTCATCTAGGGCTCCACAACTGTTCTTAAACTCTCTTCAAGTAAACCAGATGGCTTCCCTGACCTTTCAGCTCAGAAACATTGGTGTAATTGTTTTGTGTTTGCCTTGGAGAAAATAAAGACAGACAGTTTAAAAGGTGAAAAAAAGGATCACACAGTCAAAACTTCAGAGCAAAAGTAGAGCAAAAGAGCAAAGACTCACCATTTAAATCAAAGAATGTCTGAAGTCAGTAAACTCATTCTGGCATATTGCTTTAATGTGACCAGCTCAGAAACTTCATTGATTTTACGCAAACTCCCAAGAGAACTGATCCAATTCCCCACTTTTTAAATTCCTCTCATCTGCCTCCTTTTTTTCCCCAGGAAATTTGCACCTCGTAAAAGAACTTTTGCCTTGGGATTTTTTTCCAAACAGAAGTTTATAATAAAAAGTCAGTCACAGATTTACCCATATATTTTATATATTTTCAGTATGTCAAATGCATATACAGACTGTAAAAACCGACTTAAACCACTGCATTTCCTATGAGATCAAGATGTTGCTCTGTCTGACCCCTCCAGGTATACATAGTGAGGTAAAGCCTAATCCCATGCACCTTCACTGTGCAGTAGTCTGCACTGCTGATTACCCACTTACAGAGGATTACACCCACTTTGCTACACATTCTAAAGTGCTAAAACACCCTGCTAAATTCTCTAATGCAAACGAGTACAGACTTATTATTTTAAGCCTGGCTATGCTAATAAAATCCTTTATCTATCTGGAATCACTTACTTTAAGTGTGGATTAAGAGGCTTATACAGACAAAGCCAGGGGTTACCAGGTGTTACTGCTGATAGTCTGGATTTACAATATCCTGCCTTACAGCAGATCAAGCATCACTGACTCTGAAGTGATCCTGAAGCTGTGGTGGGAAAAGGCCTTATGTGGCACTACTTTAGGCAGATTAAGTCTTTACTAGCTGTTACTTACCTGCCCGTGGCTCCACTGTGCGGTTGCCAGTTTGGTCCATGAAGATAAATCTCCCCCCAGTGAAGTCAGAGCCGTAGTCAGACAGGTACAGGAGGGAGGTGTAGTCAAAAGAGCCGTAAGTTACCTGACCAAAAGCAAGAGAGGAAGATATGACCTGCATTAAAAAGACTGACATTAAAACCAAGAGAAAAGTCTACAGCAGTGCTAGTGGTCTCTGTGATGCTTTGAGTTAAATGTTACCTTCTCATGCTGCCATGCTCATATTGACAGCGCTTTTTATACAATAGACAAGAGACACAAAGTGCAATTTAATTTGATGGGGTTATCATGTAAATTTGTAGTCAGACAGTCTTGCAGGTATTTGATAATACACCAGTGTGTTGGAAAAAAAAAAAATCAACATTTGACCTAATGACAGCACCAGGTAAAAAAAATAAAGCATTAAAAAATAAAGCATTTATCCTGTGTCTTTTTTTTCATGGACACATTTAATAGCTGTTAAGATGTGTCTGTTTGGAGCAAGGAAGTGGACTCATTGACCAACATCTGACATTCCTCGAGCCAAATATCAGCACCAGCCTTCCCACGGGGGTACTTCATTAAAAAAAAACCCTGAGTTACCCCTGCATTATTTTCAGTTTAGGCTATGAGTCAAATTTTCTAACAAAATTACAAAGCACTAAAGTCTGATAGATAAAGGAAAGAGAAGGCAAGCCTACCGAAAAACTCATTTAACTATGACTCCTGTGGATCCATTTAACTGTGTGCACACACAGCATACCAACCACCAAGCAGCATCATGACCACTTCACACAAAATATGCCTAATAACTTCATTCTTCATGCAGTAAGTGTGCATCAACTGTTTTACCACACAGACAATAATACATGCATGGATTTCCTGCTACAGTGGTATATCAAAAAAATGATTAAAATATAAATGTGGGCATACTCGCGAATTGCACCAACCAACCAATTATGCAAACTAAATGGATTGCAGTCTTAAGGCAGGTCTGCAATATGGAGGAGTAGTGGAATGCATTCGTTCAAAATGAGCTGTGCTGTGGGCTGTTTACGCTGCACAAGTTTAAACAGCACTAATGAGAGATGCTCAGATCCATGAGAGCCCACTGAGCACAATCAGTGTAAAGCCTTAATGAAACATCAAAGAGTCAGTTGACAAGGAACAGGAGATGCCGTCTCTGCAAAAAGTCAAACAGTAATATTTGACTGAGAGCGCTTTCACTTGATCATTCTTCAAAGAGAAAAGAAACAGTGAACGGCTGAGAGTTTCATTAACTGTTGAATCAACTTCAAACCCCCCTCTTTCAAAGAACACTTAAAAGCATGACAATTAATTCATTCTAATTAGCTGTTGGCTTTTTGTTTTTTTTTTAATTTTCTGATTTAATTATTCTGTAAATGTTTAAGTCTTTTATAGTTAGAGTCAAAGCATATTGCACCAAGACAGAAACTATATTGCAAGTGTGAGGACACAAGTGCTCAGGGCTTATTGTTCAACTCATGTAAATTATCATCAGCTACCACAGACATGATTTTTTTATTTTTGTCAACTTAGGGGTCAAAGAACAAGCAAGAACATACAACAGCAACTAAAAAATTTCTTATGGTAAATGTGTAAGCTAGTGATTACCTGTCATCACATCCAGCAGACATGGAGCAATAATAATAATCATATGAAGTCGTGTATTTGGCCAATAATGGTAGAAATATTTTCTCTTATATTTTCTGAGCTTTTTTGATGAAAAACAGGTGGCCTTATCAGATAGACAATAAAAAGAAACTTTAGGCAGGTGTTTCAAAGCCGGAGGTAAGTGAAAAAATTTTTTTTTGTTTCCCTGTTTCCTTTCAAAGTGATTCACCATCTGTGGTTTCAAGTTTCAAATTGATCAAATCTGGAGTCTTTTTTTCAGGGATGATCACTATATTAACAAGCTGATCCACATCTTTAATTCAACAGCAAGACAAGTCAAGGTCATAAATGAGATACTACATTTAACATTAATGACTGCACATATGATTCAGTTGCATTGTGAGGTTTCTCTCTGCCATGAACGAGATAAAACACACTTTCCATGCTGTCGTATTACAACTGGTGCTGTGACACCTATCAGCAATATGATCAATGAGGAGGAAATTCACTAGCAAAGACATCAGGGGCCATTTACATTTAAATTAAGGTTGGGTTAGCCAATTAGCCCCAAAATGGTAGCAGAGACAGATGGGGAAACGAAGACAGTCCTTTCAGATTACATATTTCCAGCTGCCGAGGGGCAGCGGGTTGCGATGAGGTGACAAAATATTAAATTGGAGACCACAGCAAACACACTATGTTCCAGGAAATCTCTTTCTCTTTCTTTCTATCCGTTTTCCTCGCTCCTTTCTCCTTTTTTCTCATTTAGAAAGGGAAGACTACAGATCAATATCAAGAGCTGCTTCGGCAGTTTTATGAACAATGGCAATAAATAACGCTAACATGTCTACAGTTTAGAAATCTCTCCATAAACAATATTCAGGGATGTCAGCTGCATAGCACTAAATTATAATGATTTCATGAGCCTTCTGGTAAAACAATAGAAAGAAACAGTAAATAACATCAAATACACTTCCAATCAGAGGCATTCCTATCAATAAAGCAGTTACCCACCATATTTTTTTATAACTAGGTTGTAAAACATTCAAACTTTTCTGCCAGGACAGACACCCCGTTTTGTTAAAAACTTTCCACAAGGTCTTTCAGTTCCAGAGCAACTCTTCTCTTCACTTTTCTGTCTCTTGAGGATGAACGAAGTGCAAAGTAAAACACTGAGATTAACAGTGACAAATATGCACCTCTGGAATATTCAAATGCTTTCCAAAGAATAAATGATCAGTCATCTGATGCAGTAGACCTGGGCTACAGGACGTTTGGAACTAGCCTTAAAGGAAAAGCAACTTATATTAAAAGATTATATCTGAAAATTTTTCCTTGGTTTTGCAAGATGTAAAATTTGCAACAGGTCATTATCTGCACTGATGATTAAAGTGGATGTTAGAGAACCAATGAGGATACTGGGCATTAATAATCTGACTGTACTCTCTTTTTCGAAAGACCTGTACTTGGGCAAAAATCAAGCATCTTTTCATTATGAAGATAATCATGCATCCATCTATTTTTGCTGCTAATCTGACATTGAGTAAGTCCCAGCTCTGTTTTTTTTTTGGAAAAATGTGAGGGGAGAAGGCTAGAGGTGCAGTTCAATGCTGCTTCAGCACACAGGCCAAACAAAAATTGGCATTTGGGGTCTTTTTCAGGGTCTCTTCCTAATCTCACATGCCTTGAAAACCTCTTCAGTGTGGCATCCAGGAGGTGTTGTGATGAGATGCCCAATCCATCCACACCACCTTTCAATGCCAAGAAGTACTGAGTCTTTCCTGAAGCTGCTTCCTCAGTGTCTGAGTGCTTCGCCCTTTTTCAGTCAGTCTTGACTGGCTTGTTGAAGCTCCTTTTATACAAGCATCTCTTGAAATCAGTCAAGACATGAAATCCATAGGGGGTCAAAGGTGAGATACCTTTGCTCTTTGCACAAAGCTTCCACCATTGAAATAAGGTTTTGCACAGACAAAACCACCTTTTGTTGGACTTTTTGTGAGGTAGATAAGCATATTTCAATTGCAGCAAACCAAACCTCAGATGTTAAATGTCTTCCACAGGTGTCGTAACTGCAGGGTTGTACCAAATACTTTGAAGCATTTGTCATAACATTGAAAATGAAATTCTAAATCAACATTCAGTTGTGCAGGCTATCACGTAACTTTGAGTGTTGTGTGGGTTGGATGGATGGAGCAGACGACACATTATGGCAAACACCTGCTAATAATGATTATGCCTAAAAGAGAGTTGCAGGCAGACCAGAACTTCTGGATGAACAAACAGCCAGAACCTCAACAGATTCTGCTCTGACCTGCCTGTTCACTGGCAGGAGGAGAGTTTTGAGTTTAATTTTTTAACTTTGGAATTAAAGAGAGAACTAATATTCACTTCAACCTCTCTTGCAAGGGTGTGTAAGAAACAGAAGTCGAAAATTTGTGAGAGGATTTTTGTTTGTTTCGAGGGAGGATGACGTCGTAAACACATCAAAAGAAGCTTTAAATGTCAAAATCTGATAAAATCCTCAGAGCTTATTTGCATGGATGGTAATAGTTCCTGTTAACATGTGCTGCTACTGAGGCTGAGCTATCGCAGGCAGGTCCATTTCTGAGGATGGCCTTCATCTTTCTTTCATAATGTCAAAACAGAAGACAGTCATGAGACAGCAGGAACATTACAAAATGGAAAAAGAGAACTTTTGCTAATGTTTTTAAGTGAATACTGTACAGAACCACTACAACATTATAGTGCTCGAGCAACCCTTACCCCATGTTAGGGTGAGTATAGCTGCAATATGGCAACTTATTTTGGCAATCTGTATGTGAAACCGATTTCTATATATGAAGGCAGAATGACTACAAGCATTGCCTTCAGGCTCATCTCCTACACAACTGAATGTACCAGATCTAGTGTTTTCTTCAAGTTCTAAAGGATTAAAGTCGCAGCTCTGTTTTCGGGAAATACCTTATCTATGTGTGGGTGCCAGTACTCGTCATGTTGGGTCTTGGCTGCTGTGCTGTTGATTCTGGAGAAGAAGGTGGGCTTTGTGAGGTACATCATAGTCGGGTCCAAACCAAACGTCTCAGCAATAACCGCCTGGATTCGTCTGCGTACATCTCTAATGGTGGAGCAAGGATTGAAAGATCTCTTATTTACTCGTGTTATATGGCCGTGAAATATGGTATAGTTTTAGGTGCACGTTTTTTGATGATCAGTAATTCAAGAAGTGTGCACAAAATATATTATACCCTTTCTGGAGATAAACAACATCATTACATGGTTTTTATCATTCAGCACCTCTACAAACATAAAGGAACGCTATCAGAGGCAATATAATAAAGGATTCTGTTTTCCTTTGTTTTGTAAAATTACCATCATTTGAGTGTGTTCACTTTTCAAAAACATATCAGGCATCTCATTTTTGGAGCACAACTCTAAGAATCTGCAATATGTGCATGACTGATTTTTAATTAAGGTTCCTTAGTCACCTGTATAGCTGGAAATCCTCTTGTGTGAACACATCCCCGATCTGATCCCCAAAATACCTGCAGCCACCATCCCGCCACACATCCACAGACAGACAGGTTGGGACGCAGACAAAGCCAATCAGAGACACATGAGCAGACACAAACACGAGCAGGGACACAGCAGACGGGGGAAAGAGAGCAGAAGAGATGGGATCTGTTAGCATAAATGAACGTTTCGGCACGGTGCACCATTACCCAGATGGGTGTGCCACCCAGTCAGCCAAAAAAAAAAAAAAAAAGCAGGCAGTAAACGCCTGACTGCTTCACATGAGGAATTCCCCTGTGAGGAAGGGTGAAGGGTGGGAGTGTTAGCGTCATCACTTCCTGATTAAAATCACTTGGGTGATCCCTGAGGATTTCATGGCAGCCACCTGCCAAGTGGGATGAGGGAGAGATGGGAGGAAAGCGAGGGAGACGTGAATGAGGGGAGGGGGCGTAAGTGAGAGCGAACGATAAGAAGAAGCAGATGATCCAAAATAACAGTGGGCTCTGCCGGCAGTGATGAATGAGGGCCGTTTGGGTCACCGGACCTGAATAAGACAACTCACGACAACTGCCATCAGTGAGATTGATGACCAACTATATATTTTGCTGAATGGAGTTCTGCAAATTTGATAAATTATGCAGGGCATCATTTCTGTGGGCACAAAAACAGCATAGACACACACACAGGAACACATAAGGACAAGGCGTACTTTCTTACCTGTAGATGTTGACGAACTGTTTTCCCATCGACAATGCTCCAGAGTGCAGGTCCAATATGGAAGCCTGCAGGGGTCAAAAGTAATTGAGAGTTAGTGCCATTGAGAAATCAGTAGGATAGATATGGTGGCTGCTGATGCACATACATGGCACAGTTATTGTTTCTGGCTTTAGCACTGTTCCCTCTGAGGTCTCATGGCGTTCTCACTCTGACCTTTACTTGTTTTTTGCTTGTCAACTCCTTTGGGAAACTCTTCTGTTTTACACAAGCAAGACAGTAGTCATTTTTAGAAGTCCCCCTGTTGCTACACTCCCCCTCTACTTTAGTGTCTTAACACTTCATAAATTTGCTTTATTGGCTAAGGAACAGGCCTGCTGGGGACAAAAAAGCCGGTGGAAGGGCATGCCAGGGTCGTCAGGACAAGAGTGTGGCTCCACGTTTTATCTGCAAGAGTTGCTCGCCAAGCTGACGCTCTGCTTTCTGTGCCAGGCTGCCCTTTAGTGTCAAGAGAGGTATATTACATTTAAGTCTGAGTTAAGTCGGAGCATATCGTATGCATCAGGAATTTAAACAAATGTGGGCTTTGTAGGCTGACACTGCAGGCAATACTTCTTCATTTAAGAGGCCATTTTTTGAAGGGAATGGTGATTTTTAAACTAATGTAAAAAGCAGAGAGGCATATTACTCACAAAGAGACAAACAGGAGAAAAATAAGTAGAGAAGAATGACCTCTGATCAAATTTACACTATTCAGACAAGCAAACATTCACCAGGTATAAATTAATCCCTTTCTTCTCTTTAATTTATTCAAAATATATAACTTGATGGAATACTCACCCCTCCCTCAGACCCAGCCAATGCCAGCCCTCTCTCAGCCAGCCTGTGTGTCAGAGACAGATAGCATTTAAAAATAATTCAGCTGCCCCACAGAGAGGGAAGGCAGTACATGAAAGAACAACTAAAGAAGAAGAGAAGGACATATTATGCACTTTGCATTAGAGTTAACCTTCTGAGAATCTGAGCTTCCTCTCTCGTCACCACATTGTCCGTGACTGCACGGCCACACTTCTGAGGGGTGCATCCTGAGGGAAAAGCATGTTAGTGAGGATTTAACAGTAACAGTACAGTACCATGGTGCAGTGTGCTCTGGTTTTGGAGGGAAGTTTTTAGACTTCATTTCAACTTTATTTAACCTGCATTTAAGTTTATTTAGTATTCTATTGGAGTTTATATTTCCCCTGACCAATTTAATTAGTTATTGCTGTAGCTTTGGTGGCTTTGCTGTGACTAAGTGTAGGAATAAGGAAGTTCTAAGGTTGAGAAAATGTAGTGCAGAAAGGGCTGTCGACTGCAAGGTAAGGTAGTGAAAATATATTGAAAATACAACCTACACATAAACTGACATGGATTATTTTTGTTAGGCTGTCTTCAAGGTGGATAAAAAAAAAATCATTTCTCTGTCTCATGTCAAAACTATTCTCCGCTTCACAAGACTGTAAGTAATACTGACAACAGATGGAGACCTCAAACAACCCCACATCCAAAAAAAACACAAACTTTCCTTATGAACTTTCACTGCAACAAGTTTCTCACATAGTATCATTTTTTAAATTTCAATTGAATTTTGAAAGTCATACTAATGTTTTCGATGGTTTACATCTAGTCATCATTATTACATGAGTATGAGCTGTAGTACTGATATAAGCATCAGTTTACTGGTGTGCACATTCTGCATGTTAATCTTTTTCATTATGAACAGCCTTTTAGATCAAACTTAACTTCAAATTGTGCTTTTCTTATGTTTATGTCAAATAAAATACCAGACCTTGAACATACTGACTTCTTTCTGCCCAAAGTTTGTGGAGAGGTGTTTTCACATTCCTCTACTGACGGGGTTAATGTGTGTGCGCTTCCCCAAATCTGAGATTTAGAAACACACCAGGCAAGCTAGTCTGGTATATATGTAGTAATCAAAAGCCAATCACAGGCCTGTGGCTGATAAATTCAGTGTTTCTCAGTGAAGAAAAAAGGTAGAGCTGCCTCTAGCCCTTTTTTCAAAGATTTTTTGAAATTGTCATGTTGGAAAACAAACTTAAACAAAATGATAGTAGCAGAGTATTTTTACAGTTTTTAAAGCTCGTCTGGATATGAACTTTAACATATCATCTGGGTCTCAGTGAATCAAGCAAACCAGGCCTGACCTCAGTCTATTAATGACTTTATTCACTACAGTGTGTGACACTTTGACATTCTTTAGTGTTGGATCTGAACAAAACCTCACACAGCCAGAGTAATGATCCAACCAGCTCTCTTTCTCATTATATTTGCAATTTTTCATTTGTGCCAATTGATTGGAATTGAATGAAAAATCATCCACTCATAATATTGCAGCTGATCAAATTGGATTGAAGAGAGTTCCAACTTTGACAAAACTTTCACTTTTTTTGTTTTCACTTTAGACATTTATTTCACTTCAGTCTTAATCTCAGTCAATTTGGATAAAAACTGCACTTCCCACTTTACAGAAAAGCATGTCTCACTTTCATAAATAATTCACCTCTGTTCACCTCTGCTCACTGCTCCCTCAGCACAGTGACTTTACATGAATATAAACAAATCTTCATGGAGGAATCTGGTGTCTTGTCATTTTAGTCTTGTATTTAGATGCATAAATGATTGGGTTAGTATATGCTGCCACACTGTTCTCTTTAGGTTAAAGCCATTATTACACGGATACACAGATTAATATGAAATCCTACAATACCAGCAGTAATTATAAGGTCATGTAGACTTGTGCTATATTGCCACCTAGTGGATTACTGATATAGTACCTGTTTCAAGCTTTGAGATATCAGGAGAAAATGGTTTGAAATCCGTATTTAAAATATTTAAGTAAAAAGCTACATTACTGATTGGATTACTTTAAGTTTCTGTTTTAGTGTTTCCTATGATCAAAGACTTGACTGAAATTAAGTTTGATGGTGTTTAATAGAATAGTGCGCAACTCCTCTCTTCTCTAAAACTACTGAGCAAGAGCAGAATCCAACACCCAGAACAAGCTCCTGTATTAACATGCTATTCATAAAGTCAGTTTGGTTTTATCTCATCCCAATCATGTTTACACAGCAGAGATGTGTCACTTGATTGGCTGGCACAGTACAGTGAAAGGAGCTGAGTCACACCTGGATAACGTTTGTAGTTCTCGTAGTCTTCAGAGCACTGGACAGCGTACACTCTGGGCTGGGGGGCAACTAGTTCACCTCGGCTGACCAGTGTTTCTGTGACGTCGCTGTCCAGAGAGGTTATGTATAGCCACAGAAGCCCACACACAGACAGAGCAACCAGCAGCAGGGCCACGGGCCCTCGGGACCCCCTCCATGCAGATCCCTGCCGTAGTGCATTACCTCTGGGCGAGACAAAGAAAGGGTCAAATAACTTTGACTGACAGTTGCTTTGTTTTCCATTAAAAACTGATAACTAAACAGAGGTATTGGTGAATACATTACATTTAATTAACTTTTCCAACTCTCACTTCTGAACCTTCTCTAAACACTAACAAACCAAGGGCACCTGTACACCAAAGCAAATTTCTGAAATTATTCAAGTAATGTGAAATAACAGAGGTCATGCTTCATTTCTGGTTCAGAAAAATGCGGTATAAACACATGCTTGTCTTAAGAAGGAAAATTTTAGATACAAATTATGATTATAAATTGGTGTGACACTAATCCTTAGTAAATTTTATTGTCAGGATAAAAAAAACAACTGCCAAGTAAGATTTGCCCATTTGCAAAGTATAATACAATATATAATACAGACATGTATATAAATTAATATAAACTTATCAAGGTTGTCTCGTTATCTGAGTGTTTACTTTTTCATACATACAACAAACTATTTTCTATTTCAATAATTTCAAGATGAATTGACATTTATTATTTTTTTTGCCATTGCAAATATTTATTAATCACTCAAAGTCATAATAATCATAAGGTTAGCAAAAGCACAAACTTCACATTATACTTTTAGAAATCCCCTTTTTCTGGACTAGTTAGCTACATAATATATGTTTAAAAGTACTTTCAATTAATCCTACTTAAAAAAGGGTGTTCCCATCAGATCAGCGTTGAACGTTGCAGAAAACAAAACCATAAGCAATGGAAACATAAAACAATGAATATATTCACCTAAATATAGAATTACTTTAAACTCATACAGACGTTCACAAGGATGAAGCGTTTCTTTCAGAATTATACTTAAAGGAGCTTTAAAATGAGGCAGATCAACCAAATCCCCCAAATCTGATTTTAGCTAGGTCCTCATGTCGCACAGCATGGGAACTACACCTGAGTAGCATACCTCTTCTTTCACCCAGTTCAGCTGCACACAGGTAAAACATTAGCGTCATTTTACTCACTTACCTTTTAATTTTCTTCTCTATTTCAGTGGCATTCGGACCCTGCGCATTTCTCTGTCGCAGAAGCGCCATTTCGACTCAAACACTCCGCTTTGTAGCATTTACACAATACCGTCATACACCGCTTTTCCTGCCGCAACCGACCATACTGTACACCCCGCCAACAGCTTCTAACACCACCTGAATCCCTCACCACTTCCTGGTGGCCGCGTATCGGCAACCCCATTGGCTCTCTGGAAGAGAAAGCTGCGTTTTCATTGGACCACGTCCACGTCCAATTGAGTTCGACTACAACGCCCAGCTGCAAAAACAGAAAACATAGGCTACGATGATCCTGCAGGATTTGGTTGTAAGATCTAAGATTCACAAGCGCTGAACTACGAATTGTATCTTCTACTCTTCCATCCATTGCTCTACCCGCGGAGACTGAACCAATCGATTGCCTACACTGCGAATTTGCACTGAAACGACTGGAAGCGGTGGACGGGGGCGTAAAGTGATCTGCCCCAGATCAGCGTCCTCCTCGCAGGGTCAGTCCACTCTGATTTCTCATCTCTGGTCCTCACTTGGTCTCTACTGTCCCGGTGAGTCAAACAAATAATCCCATGTTCCTTCACAATCATAAACAGACACCTGTGACCACCGCTTAAGCTTATCCACACTTACACAGTGTGCACCAGGAAGAATGACGTGTCCGCCTTGGCCCAAAGGGAAGAAATTGGTTCACCTGGATTTAAAAGGTGCCCCCCCAAGGGTAGAATACCTCCATAAGGTAAGGGTACTACAGCATCCTCTGTTCCCTGCCACAGCACATATTTACACTTTTGTCACTGTTTAAATTGGCCTAAAGTTATTCATGTTGCTGTTCAAGAATGTGTGATTCATTTCCTCAGCTGATCGAGCTGTTTTCCCGTCTGGGAGTTAATGGCCTTCTGGTGGAATATGAGGACATGTTTCCTTATGAGGGGGAACTGAAACTGCTGCAGGCCACAACACCACCCGCATACAGGTACAGTTTGTGACACAAACACTGGCTATTGTTATTTCCGCCTTGCTGATTATGGGTTGGGTGCGTTTGTTTTCCTTCTGTCTTATCATGCAGTGAGTTCCTGTAATATAACTGTAATGCTTCCTGTGTGGTATAGAGATAAAACCTAATGAGCAAATCTGGTGTGCCTTTAAATGCCTTGACTAAGTAATTATGCTTACTGTGTGCTTACTGTACGCTGTGTTTGCAGCCGGAAGGAGTTACTATCCATGCAGGAATTTGCCAAATCAAAGGGCATGGAGGTCATACCTCTAGTGCAGACATTTGGTCACATGGAGGTAAGACAAACATACTGCTCTCCTGTTTATAACTGTTTTATAATGGCTACAAATTCCCCATTTTTAGACAGTGTTCCTATATTGTTTTACTGTCTCAATTAAGTGCTACTGACACTTGTCTATCCTAGTTTGTGTTAAAGCATCGACCCATGTGGAATCTGAGAGAGGCGCCTTATTGTGTGGGTACCCTGAATCCCCACAAAGAGGAGGGCGTAAAGCTTGTGATGGAGATGCTGAAGCAGGTGGTGAAGCTGCATCCAGGCCTGAACACACTGCACATTGGAGCAGATGAGGTGAGGACTCAGTGTCTCTTAGCATTATTTAATGGTAGAAAGTATCATCAATTCTCCTACATCTTTGTCTCCAACTCCTCAAGGTGTACGTCCTCGGAGAGGGGGAGGAGTCTAAGCTGTGGCTGGCCTCAAATGGACGTACAGTAGAGCAGCTTTTCCTGAGTCATGTGACCAAGGTGGCCAAGGCCATCAAGCAGGCATGGCCTCACATGTCTATCATGATGTGGGATGATATGATGAGAGGCATGAGTGAGGACACACTTAAAGGTGAGGAAGATATATGGTCGATTGTACACCACATCATTTATCTGGCACCTGCAGATGCTAGATATAAATTAGGATTTCACATGCAAATTGCAATCAATTAAAATGGGATACTTTGCTACAGAGTAAACTATGCTAAAATAATATTTTGATCAAATGAAAATGTGTTTCACTGTGACCAACTGTAAAATGCTAGCTTGCTGATGTATCACTGCATCAGCAAAAAAAGAATATAATAGATAATAATATATCATTCAAAAGGGCCATCTTATCTGCACAGATCAACCCTATTATTGAAAAGTTAAGTATATTAACCCAAAAACACCCAATACAGTTTCAGTCTTGCATATGCAATAGAGTATTTTAAGAGTGTGATACTGTATCTTAACTAGATGTTGTATTTACTTCCTCTACCACTGAGTTTACATTGATTGATAGTAACAGTAATGGGAAACATAATAATATATACATAAATAATCCTGAAAATGTTGTTATGATATGATTATGATATATAATTATATTTTAAAGCTATATACTCCAGTAAATGGTTGATTTGAACAAACATATCTGTCTCTGGTTTGACCGAGTCCTTGTTCTCTTTCTTCTTTTGATATTCACATGACAGCAAGCGGTCTGGTGGGACTCGTCCAGCCCATGTTGTGGGATTACACCCCTAATCTAGATGTCGACAAAACTGGTAGGAACCACATCCTATGGAAATTGGAATTCAAAGACTGGGCTAATCTAAATAAACAAATACACTGCAACATGTGCAGAACTTTGTTAGTAGTGATTAATATTCTTTCACTGTGTCGTCCAGTGTCTCTCCTTGAGAAGTACTGCAGTGCCGGTATGTCAGATCTGTGGGCTGCCAGCTCCTTTAAAGGTTCCACCAGTGTTTACACCTGTGTGACCAGCACACAGAGACATGTGGATAATCATCTGCAGTGGCTAAAGGTGGCTGCTTCTTTATCTTCTGGTGTAAACCTGCAGGGCATCGCCATCACAGGCTGGCAAAGGTAGTTATTATTCATTTTATGTTTCTAATTTGTCAGTGCTAGTAAGGAGGTGATGATGCCCAAAGGGTAGATGACAGGGCTTATGACTGGATGATGACTGTTTTGAATAAAGGGATGTGAATGTGGTTAGTTGGAATGAATGTGTAATGCATTTTTAATAATAAAACATGAATGACTTAGACAGAGTAGCAGCTATATCGCACAAGAGTCACAACACAAACCAGAATTTATGTAGTATAAATGTGCCCTTTGGTGGCTCCAAAAGTTAAATTTCTCAGCTCATCAGCCAGACATCATATGATGTTGCATCAGAAAAAAATAGTACTGGGATCTTTTTAACATAATGAACACAGATCTGTTCACATGGTCCATTGTTTTCTCACTGTCAGGTATGACCACCTGTCCGTGCTGTGTGAACTCATGCCTGTGGCTCTTCCATCACTAGCAGCCTGCCTCCAAACACTCAGCCACGGTCAGTTTGGTGCTGAGGCTCAGAGCGAAGTATCCGAGAAACTGGGTATTGCGTCAGTGGAGGTAGAATCCATGGGGAGGTGAGGTCCAGCAGTGTTTTTTTGAACCACACCACTTTGTCACTGTGTAAAGTGGAGGTAAAGATATTATTTCCAGGTAAATGAATTTTTTTCCTTGTGGCATTCAGTGCTTCTGCAGAGGACTCCTTGTTCCCTGGAGGGAGGCTGGCTGAGTTAATCGTTGAGCTCAATTCACTGCTGAACTCAGATGACATAAGATTTTTTGAAAACGACATGTGAGTAAAAAACTGTGATCACAAGATTTTAACTCCAGTGTCTTATTTACTAGAGGAAAAAAATGACAGTTTGACATTTTGGCAACTCTGCTAGTTTGCTTTTTTGATACCACTCTCCTGTCCATACATTGAAGAAAAAACCAGTCAGCTTAGCCTAGCACAAGAGAGTAAACAGCTAGTCCATAACATGCCAGAGAATGAGTTTGTCTCTTTTTTAACTGCAGTTTTATAAGTAGATATCTTTACTAGACAGGGCAAAGGACAAAGGAAATATGATGCAATTGACAGACAAC
>JAPZDY010000014.1:14365330-14375463 GCA_029783645.1 Ctenochaetus hawaiiensis | reverse complement strand
CATTGTCACTGTAAGTCAAGTTGGACACGTCACTGGCCATCACATTGTCACTGTAAGTCAAGTTGGACGCGTCACTGTAAGTCAAGTTGGACACGTCACTGGCCATCACATTGTCACTGTAAGTCAAGTTGGACGCGTCACTGACCGTCATATTGTCACTGTAAGTCATGTTGTTGGACGCGTCACTGGCCATCACATTGTCACTGTAAGTCATTTTATGAGTTGCAAGGCTTGATGTCTGTAGACCAGCTCTTTCAGCTTTGACCTCTTTAGGTCCCTTTGTTGACTGCTGTACACGTCTCAATCGGCCAATTGCTGCCTCAACCTCCACTTCATTGGTTTCCAGTTGTACTGAAAGATAGTTGATTAATGAACCACTTACTGTAAAGAAGTTTGGTAAGTTAAGTGACATGCGAGACTGACACTACCAGAAAAGCCACTGACAAAAGTTTCAAGCAAAGCCTTTAAATTAACATACTTCAGATTTTTCACAAGATTAAGCTGATTTAATCAGTGCAGCTGATTTTAGAGAAACATGATTAAAAACACACTGTCTGGTGCTAAAATGGTATGATTTTAAGTAGACAGCAGCTTTAAACCTGACGTTGTATTGACAGTGAAGTTTTAGACTTTTTTGAGCAAACCACACAATGAACACTTAAAAAAATGGAAACCTACACATTATGAGGCTATAGAGACAATCTTATATTTTCACTGTTTTTTAGAGCCTGCTCACCTTCCTTAGCTTCTTGCTCCAACATGGACTCCATTGACTGGAGGAGCGCAAGGGCCTTCTTTATAGAGAGCTCATTGGGAGACAGCTCTGTAGTAAAAAGGGAATAGAGTTAGTGTCAGTAAGTAGCTCCATAAACAGGCTGTACCTAATTTTCTTACGTTCCATTCTTCTCTGCAGCCCATCTTCATCTATTTTCTTTGTCCCACCAACTGGTGAACAAGAACCTACAGGACAGTAAACTTGCTGTTAATCAATAGTTTGTGCTGTTTCATGGCAAAATGTCAGACCTACTTCAGCTAAATTTAATTTCAGTAATCAAAGAGTTTAAAAATCATCCTAAAGCGTGCTCTAGTATGCCAAAGATTTGACCTGAAACCATGTAATCTTTACTCATGATCTATATACTACACTGCTGATATCTGAAACACAAGTTAGAAGGAATAGAAAAACCTCTCGTGAACCAAACAGTCAGCCCACAAATAATCCAAGCCCAAACAACTGCCATCACTTCAGTCACAAAGACAAATACTTCCTGAGCCACACGCCAGGTGTAATTAAGCCCATCGGGCAGGCGGCACAGCTGTTGCTGATCAGCTCTAATTGCCTCTCTTTTTTCAGAGGAGGTGGTAGTGGTGGTAGTGGTTGGTGGTAGGGCTCTTCTCATTTCTCTCTTCAGTTCTCCTTTCTCTCCTCTACCTTTGTCCTCCTTCCTGTAAAGTGAAAATTCATCCTGGCACACCATGTTGAACGACATCCCAATTCCTATAATGCATCTGAAGGAGAAAAGACGGAGGAGAGAAGAGGCTTGGTGGAGGAACTATGAGCAGGGACGTACAGGTGTATCCTTTGCAGGAGTCTTTTCGGCTCATGTGATGCAAAGAACAGGCAATACATGACTGAAACATACAAACTATATGTGAGCAACTCTTTCTTTTTGTATTTATAAGTTGCATTAGTTATTTAAAATGATAAAGAAAAATTAGTCAGATGATGCAGGTTTGCAGCACCTCATATTTTATTAACTTTGCTTAAAAAATCTCAGCTCCAAAATTAAATAAAGGGATCTCGTTTTATTAAATCCCTGTTGGCCCGACTCCTCTCTCCCCATCTCTTCGTCTTACCTCCTCTGCTTGTATCCCAAATGGGAGGGACTGGGATGCGATGAGAGGAAAGGAAAAGAAAGGCATTGAGAATGTATCGACTGACATTTGAAATATGACCATATGAATGTGATTAAATAGTATGCTGCAAGCATCCATGAACCAGTGTATTTGTACTTTATGTTGGATATTTATGTAACACTTCATATGTACTGAATGAGGGTCTACTATGAATAAAAAAAATCAAATTAGCTCCACCTCCATCAGCGATAACAAAATGTTGCTTACCTTAAAACACATTAGTAACAATAATCTACTTATGTTTCACTGTGTGAAAGAAGCTATTTGTATAAGGAATACAGAGACACCCTGAATCCTTCACCAAGGTGAAAGCTGGAATAATCAAAGTGTTGAACTGCATGTAACAAGACCCATATAACTAATTTCCTTCTACCTTAAGCCATAAACATCAATCACACCTCATAAATGTGCCAGTGGAATCTTTTCAAAGGGCGAAAACCCAACGCCTACAGTACCAACGATGCAACTCAGTCGCTTCACCTCAGTGTGTTATGCTGGTGGCAGCTACTGCCATCTCACTTCTCCACACACACTTTCTAATTAAGTAATTAAAGTCTTAACAATCATTGACTTAAAGGATATAACTTAATGACATACAGCACATAAGTTTTAACACAGCTCCCTCTAGAGCCACAAAAGGCTCTACACAACTTTTTATGCTGAAGAACTTTTTAACAAATTTCAATGTTTTATGTGAGTTCTCCTTGAGTTTTACAAATGCCAACTCAGATCTCCATTTCTCACCATTCCCGTTAACAGACTCAATTTTTTTCAAAATACTGAAAAAAGTACTTGAAATATCTGCTTTCTGTTTCCAACATACAAAATGTTCATTAAAAATAGGACTGAGAACAGAAAAGAAGTGAGCATAATGCAATTGCAGCACAGATGAAAATTCTTTTTATTTAACATAAATATGCCAGACATAACTACACATTTGTGTGGAAATGTGTCTTCTTCTCTCTGTAAGCATGTGTCTCATAATCAATAAATGCCATAGGTGTGCTCCTTTCCATCTCTGTATCTGTCCAGGTAGCGCAGGGGCTGCCGATGGGGGAATTTGACCTGTGGAGGGTGGTACACTGGAGGCCGGATAAACTCAAACACAGGCTCCCTCATGTCTGCAAGGAAAAAAATACAACAGACAGGATTTAATATTTATCAACAGAAAATTTTCAGACATACCTTTTTGTGGCAATTCAGACAATTTCAAAATCTATGTTGAAGACGTTTTTACATGTCTGTTTTTTTGCTTTTGTGAAATGTCAGAAAGCCTGAAGACTTGCAGTCTGTTTTGTGAACATTAGCATGACTCACTGAGTGTGTTGTGAAAGGTGTTGGTTACAGATTCATCCCACTGGCACTGGAAGAAAGCCAGGCCTGCAGGTGTTATGTTGTCCTGGTGCTTTCTGTAGAAATCCACCGTCTTGAATGTACGATCCACCAGAGCGTGGCTACAGAGAGGAGGCAACACAGGATTAGTGTCATGCTTGTGAACACAGTACATTGACAGATTTCAGGTCAGCTGATGATGACACTTGACCCCTTATGCTTAAAGGAATAGTTGAATTATTTGAAAGTTCCTGTTTCTGGAATGTTATTCTCATCACAAAGTGACAGAGTACATTAACAGGCAACTTTAAAGAGGTAATAGGAAAAATCTTCACTTGAATCCCCTTAAACTTTAACAAATTCACCCAAAAAAAGTTTAAAAAGTTAATATTGTTGGGTTAAATTTTTCTAAACTAAGAACTTAATATCTGGATACTTCAGGTTTAAAGAACAAGTTTTCAACCTGCTTTCACCCTTTAGGCTGATCTAAGCTAACTGGCTGCTGGCTGTTTTGTCACATGACACAAGAAAACTGTGACATTTACATCTAACTCTGCAAGAAAGCAAATGAGCATATTTCCTAAAACGTCAAGATATGTTGTTAACTTTCAGGTTACTATTATAATTGGCCAACTGGTCACTTCCTGTGGTTGAACCTTTGTTTTGGTGATTGAGATTAATGAGATATGCTGATGATTAGGAGGTTATAGTTAGTTTGGTATCACTATAAAAGAGGAAAATAAACTTTGTTTAAGCACTTGTTCTATGCGGTAGTGAGTGTGTGCAGAAACATCATTTATTTGGTTTAAACACAAATAATACCAGAAGCACCAGTTTCCTGTCTGTGTGTCGAGGTATTGCTCACCATGGTGACGGCCTGACATCCTCCTGGAAGTTCATTGGTCCCTCCTGCTTGAAGAGGACATAAATGTAACGGTGGAAGCCGGTTCCTCTGGGAGGAAAGGGGGGCAGGTAGTGACACAGCTCCTCCCCGGCCTGCACTGCTCCCCCTGGTATGTTCCCTCTATGGAAACACAGTTCAGTAGAGCATGTGGTGGTAAAATATTCTTAAAATTACGTTTACTCCTTTATATCTCATTTGAAGTTTAAAATCACATGTATATTAAAATTGTTGCTTAAATTTTTTTTTTACTTATTAACACAAGATGTATCCTAAGCCAGTGTTTTTCAACCGGTGTGCGGTGTCGTGCCGCGGCACATCGGTCTGCCATGAGAGATCAACAGTGTTGACAATTGCATATTATTTGCAGATAACAATTAATTCATTTTCAAAACAATGTTTTTTAGACCAGTTAGGTAATATTGGATAATTTACCGTGGCACACCTGATGATCATTCACGGTGCCGTGAGAGATCGTCAGGTGTGCCGCAGCACACCGGTTGAAAAACACTGTCCTAAGCCACCTGAAACTCCATTCTTAGTGTGTGTGCACTGAAGGGCTCAAGTTTACACATAACACTGCAAAGTGCATAATGAACCAAAAGTCACAATCAAAAAGTCTGCTGGTACATGTACAAAAATCAGATTTAAGTGGACTTAAAAAAAAGCACCTACACAAGCCAGTGGACGTATTCTGCTTCATTATCCAGAAGATGCTCATCTGAAAAAGATGGCAAACAGTCTGTAAATGCTTAGACTACATCAATTATCTGTCAGTACTAAAAGATTATCAATACATAGTGAACCGGTGCCTCTTGTGAACACTGATGCTGACCTGGACAGGTGAGCAGAAGGGTCCACAGGGACCCTTCCTCTGCATCAAAGCTGATCTGAGGAACGGATGCTGCCTGGAGAGAGACAGGAACAGCAAAGGATACAGTCAAAGAAAACATATAAAGATGGCGCAGGGCAAAAAGTGAAAGGATGAGTAAATACACAGAAAAACAGATTTGTTGTGCAGGGGAGGAAGAGAAGTCTTAAAAAAAGGGAGGAAGTTAGTTGAACTTTGGTTGACTTTTACTACTAAGATATCAATGAAAAAGCAATTTCTTCAACCTACATCAGTTGGTGTCAGCCTATTCCCATAATGCACTTGACCACTGTTGTCCTGGCTATAGCAGATATGGAGTGAGACTTGAGGTAGAAAATAAGCCATGGGGAAGAGATCTCTAAAGACCCCGTAGTGGTCTGCAAGTCTCTGTACATGAAACGAACCACTGCTTTTCTTCCAGGTTTCCTTTACTTTATCCAAAGGTATTTTGACTGGTGGGACACGGAAAAAGTTGAAAAGTGAGACGTTTTATTCACTTGTCTGTTAAAAGCTTAAGTATTCCCTTCATAGTGAGTGTGTGTGAGCTTACAGGTGCGCAGACGAGAGGCCCTATCCAGCTCAACGTTCTTCTTGTTGTCCTTCATCACCTGCTTCCTCTCCCTCACTTCTTTGGTCCTGTGGGGTCGATAGTATGGAAGTCCAATGTCCACTCGCTCTGCACCTGCACCAAAAAAAAAAGAAAAAGAGCAATGCAAACCAGTAATTTTAACTAAGAAATTAAAAGTCCTTTGCCAAAAACTCTCACACCACCAGAGAATTACTGTGAACCGCAGCTCCCTGTTTTATTCCTCACCATGCTCGGGATCAGCTTGTTCCACGTAGCCTTTGTAGGTTTTCCACCAGGTAGGTTTGTTCTTTGCCTCCTTAGCTTGTTTTAAGTAGCGAGTGTAACTGCGATACTTTTCTAGTGACTCCAGGTTTTCAGAATCAATCTCCTCATTTGGCATTGGACCCAGAGGAGGAACCCGTCTGCAGAGGAACGCTATTCAAAAGAAACATCACCAACAGTCACTTGGCAACCAAGCAAAAAAGAATGTTTATCATGTTATTTGCTTATTCCTGCTGTTATTTATGTTTCATTATTTATTATTTGTTCAGCTTTAATGTTATATATTGACTTATTCATGCGCTATCTACCCCTTTTTCAGCTTTTGTTCTATTCAATTTTTACATTTGTACAAGTTTTTAAATGCATATATTTTCTGCCTTCTGTTATATCTTATAAGCATAGTAGTTTTGTTTATACTGTAATGTTGTTTGTTTCATTAAATGCTGCCAACGACCATGACAGACTGCTGACACCATCAGGCAGTCAACAGGCTGGGAGGCCATCTGAGAGACACCATTCATTTATGCGAAAATCCTCTCATCATTTTATAAATTGAGGTTAAGGAGCGTATAACAAGACTATTTTACATATTTTTATTCTGTTCATTTGGCAAATTTAGAAAGATACATCGAGCAGCACCCGTTTTACCTTTAATGTTTGGTTTCCCTTGTGTTTCCTCTAAGCATCTTACTGTAAATGCTAACTGGCATGTGAGACGGCTCACCGTTGTAAGTGCCGACACTGTGGCTCTTTTGTGCTATGTATCCTACTAATAAGTGTTTCCCTTTGTTCACCAGCACTGCACTTGGTTTATATTTGAAATGTCACATTTTTCGGTGGAGCTTGGCACAATGTCTTTCTAGACAGCATGTAGCAGGGCTCTGCTTTGACCTCATGTACTCTTACAAACACCGTGCAATGCTGAAGCCTGGTTACGAAGTGTCTCAGTGTAAACGTAAATAAACAACATAATTCAGCCAAATCGTTACAATACCTGTTGTGACAAGAGTCCTCGCATTGCTGACCCCTAAATCTGTCCCACTTCGCAAAGCAGCAGCACAAACCGTGCGCAGCGCCATCTTGAAGTGAGTTTTTTTTAACCCAAATTTTAGAATTACGGTGGCCGAGAGGAGCAAAACAGTCCGTACAGTAAATGCACGTTTAAATGATATGTTTGTTGTTACATGGACTGACCGCGGTGATATTCATGACAAAATGTATATAAAAATAATACGCTTAACCAATTTATTCGCATGGTTTATAAGTTTCAATCTATTTTAGCTTACTTCCTCTTCTGTGTAGAATTCAACATTTAACTACGTATACTTTTTGATCTTAAAATAAAATTGGCTGCTAATAAAGCAAACTGGATCAGTTACAATACTACAACTTAGTGACAACAGATAGTAAATGTCGTTTCTGCAAGTATAGTATTATTTTTAGCTTTATATATTACGCAGTGACAATGTAGTCGTGGGTTGTAGGTCTATTAATGGTCGAAGATAAATTTTCCCGACGGCACGTAAAGGTATCATTTTTGCGTAAGTCGTCATCAGGGAAGCTTCATCTAACGAGAGTGTTCGCATAGATGCTGTGCACGAATGTGTCTGACCAAGTGGTAAGAATTATGATTGAGTCATTTTTGTGTTAACGTTGTATTTTGAAGACGAGTGTAAAAAATCGCGCTATTTTACAGACAAATCATCTGAGTGTTTTTATAGTTTGACTATTATTTGTGTCCAGGAGTCCTACCCGTGATGGGACTGACTTGATTCCAGGCTAATGTTAGCTAGCGTTAGCTTTTCCTTCCACTTGGCTAGTTAATGTGTGTTAGCCAGCGTTTCCCTTTGGTCTGAGACTTGTTGTGTTGCTGCTTGACTGTGGCGTTGCTCTTGCACACACTGATAATTGGCACCTTCAAATATGGGCAGTTTAATCTTTTTTTTTCTGTCGGTGTTTATACATGCAGAGACCAGACTGTGATATTTACCTCTGTATTACTACAAAGATGAAGAAGTTAACTTGCATTATTTCAATTATGTGGTATGGATGTAATTTGTTTTTATATTTGAAACTTGTGACATTATAATGGACCTCCTCCTTTTCTTCTTTTTTTCCTCAGAGGTATCAGCTTTTTGTCAGAGATGGATTCTCAGAATTTAAACCTGACCTGCGCCATATGCCTGGAGCGTTTCCGAACCCCTGTCACCATCCCCTGCGGTCACACCTTCTGTCAGACATGCATCTCAAAGCACTGGGATACCAAGAGCAAGTCCGATATTGGACCTCACTGCCCCATCTGCAATGAGAAGTTTGACACCAGGCCCATTCTAAAGCGCAATGTGTCCCTGTCGGTCCTGACTGAGGTTACAAACAGCACCGGCCCCTCCTGTAGAGAGTTGCCTCTGAGGGGAAGTGAAGGGGCGAGGGCCATGTTGCTGTGTGATCGCCATAAAAAACCTCTGGTTTATTATTGCAGACTGGACAGAACATCTGTGTGCTGTGAGTGTGGCATCTCTCAGTGTGAGAACCATGAGAAGGTCTTGTTGGAGGCTGAAAGGGAACATCAAGAGGTAAAGTAACACAGTGCCACCACAGCAGAGTAACATGGATTGTTGTTCACTCCAGCATCAGAGACGATTGTGACTGTGACTGTGTGAAGCCTGCTGTCTCAATGTGTTGTGTTGTCTTTACAGCTGCTGCTGGAAAGAAAGAGCAAGGAGGTGGGGAAACTCATTGAAGAGACCGAAAAGAGTATCAAGGTCCTGGCTGAGAACATCGATCATGCTAAGGTAAATTCCCAGTCCCAACAGAAGCTATTTATTTTATATAAAAATAAGCCTTAAGGTGTCATTGTGATTCAAACTCATGTTTTATCAGGATTTTAGAAAGGTTACAACTCCAATTTTTGGAAGGAAGCTGTCTGGAATTAGAGAGCAAGAAGATTCACAGTTTAGGATTCATTGTATTTCAGAGTTTTGTTATAATGTTTATACTAATAATTTAACAGAAGTTTTGCTGTTTTGTTTCACTGCTGGAGTTCAAAAGAAGTTTGTTCATCATTTGCTACGTTTCAAACTTGCCCAGCGTTAAAATTTTAGCCAGTTTTAATCAGACAGTGCTAACTATTGGTTGCTGACAACTGTGGCACGAGGCTGCGTTTTTTTTACAGCTGTTCCAGCTAAAGACAGTTTCAGTAGAAGTTAGGCAATTGTTTATTCTGCTTACACACCCAAAAGATTTGTAATGTGGCAAAGCTGCATATTGACTTTAGATAAATAAAAAAACAGAAGCAAAGAGTTAAGTTTGGACGCTGTGAACCATGACCCTGATTCCTCAGAGCAGACATGTGATTCTGGGTTTTCCATCAACAGGTGACTCTTCAGCAGACCTCAACCTGGGTCAATGTGAAGTTCTCCACGCTGATGAAAATACTGGCTGAGAAGCAGGAGGCCACTGAGCTCTTTATCGAGGAGCAGCAGGAAGCTGCCATCAGTGAGGCGGAGGCACGACTGGCTGAACTTGAGGAGCACTCCAGGATACTTCGAGAGAGCCACGGACAGATCGCAGCCATACATAATCTCTCTGATACTGAGCTCATCAAGGTTTGTACCCACACTGTTACACTATTAGCAATGTGGCTGAAATGACTGACATATGTACAACTACAATTATATTGCGCTGCAACTTTGACAGTGCAAAAAGTGACCCGTATACTTAGTTTAAGCATTAGATGAGTTTTGCTGTATGCTTAATGTTCTGTCTCCTCATAAAAGGTGTAATCAAAAACTTCCAAAACTGTTCCTGTTACACATAATGCTGTACAGTAATGTGCTCGTAGGAAGTGCAAGCAATGCATTTCTTAAGTAAAGTACCTGAGTTATTTCTGTGAGAATTTGCATCAGCAGGTCCAGTATGACCCAAACTTAATGTCAGGATCATCACTGTTGATGAGAGTTGTGTCTCCCCCCACTGACAGACTGTTAACGCTGAGTGTTACTGTGACATTCTGAGGCTCCTGAAGGAGACATTCGTTGCAAAGGACTTTGAAGTGTGGCATGCTGGAAAGTTGGCTCTCCAACATTAGAATGTGTCTTTTCACAGTGGTAGGAAACACACAGGTTTCTTGCCCACAACAACAAAGTCTTCACTCGCCGGATTTGGCTTCCTGCGACATCTTTCTGTTCCAATTTTGAATACTTTTACTCCCAAAAGTTACTGCTTGGACCTGCCACGTGCATGTTACTGTGAAGCACTCTGGT
>JAPZDY010000014.1:14347186-14363937 GCA_029783645.1 Ctenochaetus hawaiiensis | reverse complement strand
CAAAATTGCACTAAAAAAAATCCGCGAAACAGCGAGGCCGCGAAAGGTGAACCGTGTTATAGTGAGGGACAACTGTATTAACATGGCTCTCTGCTTTACGTGATTATGAATAATTTGCAATAATGAATAATGTACAAAGGTGGGGGATAAGCCTTAGTTTTAGGATGACAATAATTATAAACAATCAGAAAAGTGGGAAGAAAGGTTAAACTTTTTAAGCTTTTTAAGATTTTTGTAATAGAAAAGAAATTAACTATTCTATCTTCCTGATTTCCTTTCTGTCATTACAGACAGATGCTCTCTGACCTTTGACCCCCGCACGGCTAATGGGCACCTGGTTCTGTCGCAGGAGAACCGGAGGGCGGAGCACCTGACCTCTGGGCCACGCTCCGTCCCGGCCCATGAATTCCGCTTTGATCACACCTGGCAGGTGTTGTGCTTTCAGGGCTTCACCCATGGGCAGCACTACTGGGAGCTGGAGGTGTCCAAGCCCTGGGCCTACCTCGGGGTAAGAAGCTGTGCGTGTTGTGTTTGTACATTGTTAGACTTGACAATACTTCATTAAGGTCCGATATTCAGGAAAATGTGTCAAGTCAATTTGAATAGGATTTTTTGATGACTTCACATGCTTTCTGACAGGAAGCTAAGACTAAAAATTGTTTTTACTAGCCAAATAAAGACATTTCACATAGATTTACAAGTTTTCAGACTTTCTTGCTCCATGTTCAAGGGCCAGTGCAACATTAGCAGTCAGTAGTAAGCTTTGATTTGATGCTCATGGAGAATGAAGGCG
Source organism: Ctenochaetus hawaiiensis (assembly GCA_029783645.1). Lineage (NCBI taxonomy): Eukaryota > Metazoa > Chordata > Actinopteri > Acanthuriformes > Acanthuridae > Ctenochaetus > Ctenochaetus hawaiiensis. Next base: position 14,363,144 of record JAPZDY010000014.1, on the reverse strand, counting down.
GCAAAGTCTGACAAACTCTTTACTCTTTTAGTTTATTTCTGAGGCTGTGAAAACAGTGCTTTTCCAAAAAACTATCTTGTACATAAACTTTACCTGCCAAACCACTGAACAACAAATTAAAATTTGATTTGATTTGATATTGTTTTGCTGTATTTTAATTAAAACCAAGAACTTACAGCAACACTAGCAGCTGAGTGTGCTTAGTCATGGGGTGAGCTAAAAGCTAACATAAACATGCAAACTTGCTTGACCGTGCTGTCATGCTATTTTTAATATTTACCATACTGAGTATCTTAGCTTAGCATGTCAGCACTAATCTCAAGCTACAGCTTAGGCTCATGGGAATGTCATTAGTACAAACCAGAGTGTTAGACAAATCTGATTATTGCACTAGAGGAAGTATATGTCACTATAGTGGGTGTTATTTATCCTGAAGGGGACATAAAAGTATTAACATTCACCAGTTCATCAGAATCACTCTCCTTGCTGCTCACGGTTCACTGTATCCTCTCCCCCACCTCTTGACAGGTTACCTATGAGACCATCCCCAGAAAGGAGAAGGGCAAGAGGTGCATGGTGGGTATGAATGAACTGTCCTGGAGCCTGCAGCTGGATGAGCATCAGCTCAGCGCCTGGCACAACGGCCGGCGGGAGACTGTGCCCGTCCCCCCACAGCACAGCCGCATCGGCATGCTTCTGGACTACGAGGCAGGGACGCTCACCTACTACGGAGACGGGCAGACCAGGCTCCACGCCTTCCACTGTGCCTTCACCCAAGAGCTGTTCCCCGCCTGCTGGATAGGAGAGGGGGTCAGCATCACCCTCTGCTCAACATGAGCCGACTCATAAAGACAAGCAAAGAAGGGAACTCAGTAATAAGAAGCACTATCAAACATGGGCACTAGTTGACTCAACATAGAGGATCCCTCTCAGCCACTTAGGAGGATTTTAAACTTTTTTTTTTCTTCTTTCTCTTTACACAACGTTCTTAAAGTTCCTTCCTTTTTAAGGTGCATTTTAGCAGCAGTTACAGTAGATCATCAAAACTCTCATGACTGTGGTCGGGTGTGGCTTAAAACATGCGGTCAAATCCACTTCAAATCATTTGCTAAAGTAATTGATAGATGACTCTGTAAAGTGTAGTGTTTATAATGTACAGGTCCCACATGGTCTAGCTGTTACAATTCCTGCTCTTAATCTAGACCCCCCGAGTTCAGCTCCTGGAATGGACACAGTTTAATGTATTTAAGTGGTCAATCATTATGCTGCCGTACACTCACATATTTCCGTAGCACACTTTAAAGTAAAGATCCACCCTGAACGGAAGGTACACAGAACTCCTTTGACTTCTATATAGGAATCTTGTTGTAATTGGTGCTAAAATGTAACATAAGAACCTTTTAAGCAGAAGAACTGACTGCCCAAAGCTGACCGACTTACTTCAGCTTTTTCACATCATCGCTCACCACAAGACATAATATAAGGCTCTAAGGCTTCTAGTTGAAAGACCATACTTCATTCTGTTCTGTTTTTCTTTAAAGTATTAATAAATAGCCTTCAGTTTAGATAGATGCGTACTTCCATGTGGGAAACATCAATCTCCTCAACTCATCATGCCAGATTATCACACTTTCACTACATAAAATATCCTTGTTCTACTGCAAGGCAGTATTTATTTATTACAGATGCTTACAGGCAAATGACTTAAAAAATGTAATGATTCCTAAATCAACATACATGCTGGGGTCATGCTGTTGCTAAAAGTTTGTCAGTTGTGTTGCTTTGAGAGTGTTGGACCAAAACTACTCCTGCATTATTTTCCTTGACACCTTAGTGTCGTAGGTACAGAGTTTTGGAATATGGCGCACACAGTTTGGCCAGTCTTACAAATACACAACTTCAAAGGATGACTGTGCGTGCTGCCAATTCTGATGTACACATGAAAGATCATACTGTGCCTGACTACAGTGTGCTTTGAGGAAATAGTTGATCGTTTTTGGGAGATGTGCTTGTTCCGCTTCTTGCTGAGAGTTAAGAAGTTTGATAGCAGTTTCATGTCTGTGTACAGGATATAACAGCTGTTTAATGAGGCTTAGCTTATAGCCTTAAAACAGGGAAGCAGCAAGTCTGGCTCTGTCTAAAGGTAACAAAATCCACCAACTGGCGCCTCTAGAGCTCACTAGGTAATACTTTGTATCTCATTGCCTGGTGACTCGTGGAGTTTCCAGGAATTCAGTTACACCCCGTCATGAGATAGTCAAGCACATTTTCTATAAAACCGCAATCTCATTTCTACACTTTGAAAATTTAACAGGCTAAACCAAGGAGATGAAATGTGTGATGGTTAGATGGAGTTTGTTACCTTTGCACAGAGTGAAGCTGTCTGTTTTCCTATTTCTAGCCCTTATTTTAGGTAAGCTAACTATGTGGTGGCTTTAGCGTATATTAAGTGCACAGATATGGAGTGTTATCAATCTTCTCACTGCAGGAAAGCAACTGAGCATATTTTCCTCCAGGGATCAAGCCTCTAATTGACCACTGCCTTTTTTATTTTCTTTAATCCGGTCTGATTTCTCAGTGAAAATGAAAACAGCTGAAATCCTACATAAGTGTCACAGTATATTTGCACACTGTAAAAAGTCATTGCAGGATTTTTTTTTTCTTTCCATTTGTTGGGGAATTGGGAAAGCTTCTTCAGTTTCACCCAAGTTTGTCTGGCAGTTCCCCTAGTTGGACTTGCAATTTTAAATCAAATATTTTAAGTTCAAGTAGAGGCCCTGAGGAAAAAACTCTTAAAGACTGCACTAATGGGAGCACAAATGTAACAAGTTCTGATCTCATGCTGGGATTTAGTCCACATAAACATGGGAGTCAGTTCATAATGTGATGTGTACAGGGCAGTAAGCCACACGGTAAACCGAACAGAACCCATTTAAGACTTTTTTTGTTTTAAAAAGTACGGAACTGAAAATGGAGCCATTTTTTTTAATCATCTTGGGATCTTCACATAAATGCACAAAAGGATCGGCCTGCCTGTACAGCCTTCAAACTGTGATGCTGATGGTTGTGATGGAATCTGCTGTATTGTAAAAAAAATTGTTTTTGATGAGCTTTGGCCTTTTTTAAAACAAAAAAAAAACAATCATGAGCACTTATGAGGGAATAGCTGTGACATTCAGAATGTTGATGCACTGGAGGCTCAGGACATCATACATCAGCCTTTGGAGAAACCGCTGTGGAAAGTTGTCAAAAGAACAGAAAAGGACCATGAGGACATGAAGAAAAAAAGCAGATGCTGTTTTGACCAAATGGCATAAAACTAACCCCTCCCTACTGACTCTGGAATATGTTTATTAATTATCCTAATGCACTATGCTGTGATCAAAGCGGAGTAGCCATCATTGTGTGATCTACCAATGCTCATTGTAGAAATAAAGATCGGAGACAGTTCTGCTTCACATAAATCCAGATCAGTTTAATAAAATCCAATCCAATGCATACATGCATTAACTGAGATCATGCTTTGTTTTTCTTATTTGAGCCATTTTACATGAATTATTCAATAAATTAGTTCAAATACAGAGCTTAATTATTATCATCATTATACACACAGCCATGACAGAGCAAAAAGGGAGCCTGATGCATAGCATTCTGAAAGTGCAGAGATACAGTTTATAGATTAGTGACGATAGAGGAAGGAAGAGTAGAGGCTTTTATCAGATTTGAAGCCCGACCTCAAACTGAAGAGTTAAGATCACAACCACAGTAAGAACGAACAGTGAGAGAATCCTCCGACGGTCCTGTTTGTTTTGTAGAATGTTTAAAATGTACATTAGTAGAATGGGAGGTGATGCAGGGTTGGCGGTGAGTCTGACCATATGTGTTCTCGAATGTTCCGGAGGCATGACAAAACAGGAAGTGACATCACTGAGTGACTGCTCTGCTCCTGTACATTTTAAAGATAATCCCTTCTGGCAGTACGTCCCTCCAGGCCCTGGGCGCCCTCACTCTCTGCTCTAATCCAGGATCAGAGATTCACTGCTGGGGCTCGACACTGCTCTAATCTTTGTGGTCCTCTCACCCACTAAAACAAGTTGGAGCAGACCAGGTCGCCCTGCAATCTGCTCTCTTTACAAAAGCTAGTTTTTCTCTAGGATAGTGTTCTTGACAAAATATCACTTTTTTTTTTTTAAGTCTACATATTAAAAGCCTGTACACATAAATTAATAGAAAAATAAAACACTGCATTCAGCTTGCCTCTGAATAGAATAGCAAAGTAATTAACATCATCAGATTCAGTCTAGTTTAATAGACGAGTCATAGAAAATTATAAGTGAGCTTCACAGCATAGCTGGATCTAACGTTTAGGGGTGGCAGTATGATTCTTGGGACGCCTGCAAGGCAATGAATGCTAAAACAGCTGGTAAGTTTACAAAGTTTTCGTCAACTACATTGAAAAAAGCCCCCAAATCCTGACAACAATCTTTTTGTTCCTCGAATAGGCTTGTACCATTATTTCTACTTTCCATCAAGTAAAGGTGCTTCTGAAAGAATGAAGCTGAATCATTAAAAGGAATGTAAACTGTTTAGGATGAGGTTGGAAAGCGATGGAATGAGAACAAAGTCAAACCAAGAGGGCTGAGTTGGAAGAGGACTAGGAAGACGAGAAAGAGGGAATAAATGAACTGACTTAAATGAAAACTTTGGTCTTCCTTATGTGAAGTTAATGGAAGAAGACACAGGGTAACTCAGTGATGGGGTGGAGATTAAAGGTGGCAGAGAGGAATGAGACTGTGTAGGTCTACTGGTTCTTCTTGTCTTCCGGAGGGGAGTAAGGAGGAGGCTTGTCCTATAGAGAGGAGAGTGTTATAGCTTAAGACAATCATACTGTAAAATAGTCTTTTCTGAATACATTTAAGGCATTTTTAAAACACACAGCATGTCACAAACGATATAATAGCAAATTGTTGCATCAATTATACTTATGTCCATTGTGATACAAATTGGTTCGATACACTGATGTTTGGTGTCTCTGCTTGAAAAATGACTATCAGAAGTGATTGATTTTCAAAACATTTCTTGTCTTAACTAGATGTTTCAACTCAAATTCAGTGAAATATCTTTAAATGACATGCAAATTAATTGATATGAAAACCGTATGAACAACTTTTGAATGTTTACTCTGCAGGATTTTCCTAAAAACCAACACAAAATGTATAGCCTCATACAAAAGTAACCCCTCTCCAACATCAGTCATGACACAGCATAAGTGAGAGATGGTGTCTGTATCTGGAGACTCTGCCCTCTGCCCCCTTATTCCCTTTTTTCTTATTTCACTTAGTTTGTACTTTGGGGGTCAGCCCTTGGGCAGGGGTGTGTAGCCCCCAGCCAAAAACAGTGCAGGGCTGGGACTCTACAAAAACATAGCAACCCGGTCACACTGCTGTTTCTTCTGTCCACTCTGCTCTCTGTTTGGTTCATGAGCTGCAAATTTGTCTGTGTGTTTGTTAAAGAAGGAGGCAAGATGAACTACACACTAAGAAAAAGAAGAGCGTATCTGTAAAATTCAATCGCACCTTCCTGCAGGGGTGTGCAAAGATGTGAACAGTGGTACTATAGAATATAACTGCTGTGAAACACCGTGAAACATTCAGTACAAAACCTTTTATTTCTCTGATTCGCTTTTTGTTCTCAGTAACATTGCCGCCCCTCTTCAATCACTCCTTAGCTTGCTGGACCACTGCTGCTCTCTTAATCTACTTCAGCTAGTTTGAAAGGTTTGTTTTCAAAAACAAACAGCCACCGACAAATCCTGCAATCCTGCCTTGACAATATAAGTAACAGCTTCACAGCAAGGTGACGACTGAAAAACATTCTTAATAACTGAGTGGAGAGGCATAACAAATACTAAAGCCTCCATTAAGGACACAAATGGCACTTAAACAGCAACTAGACTACACCTGAGTTACACCTTACACTGGTCATGGCTGGTGTGGTGCAACATGCAGCAGCAGAGTGTGTGTGCGGTGCATGTGCTAACCATCATTGTTGTATTTATTGTTGTTTGTATTTTTATGTGTTTCTGCTGGCTATACAACAAACTGACCCTCTGAGATAACTAAGGTACCTTGAACTTTGAACATGTAATTTAAAAAAAGTATCAACCCCATTCTAACAAACTGGTTGCTAAATCAGTTCAGTATATGCGTTGAAGGGTGATGGAGGGCAGCTTACCTGTGGCAGGTACACATGTGTAGGGGGCAGTGTGGCACTACTAGCGCTCGCTGCTGCCTCAGCTGCTTTGGCCTCAGCTGAAAAAGAGACAGAGAGTGAGTAAAGTAAGGGAGCGTGGTTTAAACTTGGTTTTATCTCTACTCTCAGGGATATAAGAGATGACTGAGGCAGATCAAGCCCGAGGTGCCAAGGTGGTTTAATGAAGAGGATCCAGTAAATGTAGCTTCGAGTTGATTAAGCTGACAAAACAATTACCAAGTGGAGCAAAGGGATTTTTAAAATAATGTTAATACGTAGTGAATATAAAGAGATTAGATCACAGGATAGGGTGCTATAGGTAAATTCAATGTCATAATGTTGATAAGAATTTGACAAAAATTTACAACCTTAACACAAGGCCCACTTAATTAACATTTCCTGGGGTTTCAACTCCATCTCACATCTTTCCTCAGGGGATGCTAAGAGCCCATGAGTTTGCTTCATCAACCTTTTAATGAGACCAAATGATCTAGCTGAGAGCCTCCACCCTTCTAGAAAGCTTGTAAGTGGGCCTTGAGTTAAGTCCCTTGTCTTGGTTAAACTACTGTTTTCAAGTTCAAAAAAGAAATTTAATTCTGAATGAATATGAATAATTTTTTCTAATATTGACATAAATCAAGATACGACTGATTTTTGATTATGATGTTAAAAATCATCACACTGATGTTCAATGTGACAAAATGTATTCCAATGATACGCTGAAAGAACACCTCCAAAGAAAATCTGGTTTTTAACCTTTATCACATTATTACGCTACCGTATCTATGACACAAGCAATGAACACCAAACCAGAGCATTTCCATCTGTAACCCGCAGTGTCACAAACACAGGTTCAGAAAGCCAGGGTTTAAAAAATGTTACATGACTAAGAAACCAATTCTGTCAATTTACAGGTTGTGGCTGCAATGAAACAGCAGGTATCACAAAAGACGCAATGTGTAGCTACTTGTCGTGTTTTTTTTTCAAGCTCATGATTTTTTTTAAAACAATAGCAGAGACATGTTCTGTTCTGTTTGCTAAGCTAAAAAGTGAGAAATGCCATCTGTAAACTTATATTGGAATTCAGTCCCATTCTATTCATTCATCCAGAGGAGCTGCCAGTACAAGCCAACATGTTGGAAAGCCAACCTTTCCTTTGTTTCATTCCTTTACTGTATCCAGACAAATCTGCAGTGATAGATAATGTTTATCTGTGCTAACAGACCAAGTTACAAAATGATTCATGTCAAATGCCTGACAGGACATTTTATGTGGCTTGCTGCTGTTGATGAAAAAAGTCAGAGCAAACATTTTCTGAAAGCCACTGCTGCCAAAAACAAAAACTATATAATGTTAAACAGCAAGAAGGAATAAAGGGATTTGTTTAGCTGAAGATGTTATTTTTGGTGTTTTGATGTAGCAGAGGAAAATTAACATAAGAAAACACTCACACATAAGGCAATAACTAATATTGTTAGTCAAAATCTACAATTTGCTGGCAGGCCTTCATTTTGACATTAGCACTGTTTAAAATACTGTTAGGAATGAAAAGGTAAGTAAGTTGACTTGAAACGTAACACCAATTTTGGGGGGTTTTTTTGTTTTATGCAAATCATTTACAGTACATCTCTAGTTTGAGATGTATTGACAATAAAAATATTCAATAGCTGCAGCCCTAACCATGGTTTGATCATACCATCAGCTGCAATACCACTGAAAGACAATAAACAATGATATTAATGTCCTACAGGTGGGTTCCTCTAAAACAACTCCAATAAATTAAAATAAAAACAACAATGACAACTCAAGAAAGAAAGATGGAAGTGTAATTCTAATACTTAAAGGCAATACAGTAAGAGATTCAAATGAACTGAAAAGAAATTTTAAAAGTAGTAGTGATTCTAATAGCCAAATTAACAATTCAGTTCCCTTGGTTGGCTTCCTAAACCAACTTATTCTCAATTTTATTTACCTGGAGTGAACTAAAGCAATCACCCCATCATGACAAATCAGTCAGAGCTCCTTTGTGCGAGAGACTCACCTGCTGCTGAGGATGGGAGGTCAGGGTCATGTGGAGGCTGCTGACCCAGAGAAGCAGAGTAAGGAGGTGGTGGCACGTAGGCCGCTGAGGCATCAAACGCTGGGGGGCTGGGGTAAAATCCACCTGAAAAGCAGTAACACAAAGTGGTTGATCAGACCAGCTGCAGAGAGCGTATCACTAGAGTTGAAGAATTTTTGGAAGAAAATCAAGGTATTAACAACCATGATGGAAATTATTAAAACCCCTACTGTACCTTGTGGGGAAGGGTTAGTGTAGGAGTAGCCTGGTGGAGGTCCTGCAGGGTACATCCCGTTAGCAGGGGGAGGGTAAGTGAATGCGCCATTGGCCATGTAAGGGCATCCACCAAAACCAGCAGTCACTGGCTGACCTCTTGATGCTGGGAGACACAAACACAGGGGAGAGGGCAAAGGTTCAAGACTCAAAACATCGGTACAAAAGCAAGATTTTTATGCCATTGTTAGTGTTGCTCTATAACCATACCCTGAGCTGCAACCTGCAGCATGTACTGGCCAAACTCTATAGCTCCTCCAGCAGCAAACACAAGCTTGAATGTAACAGTGCCCTCCCAGCCACCTGCACCACAGATAACACAAGGAGGAATCCATGTAAATGCCGAACAAACTTAAAACACAGACCACTGTGCACCCACCTACAACCTAGCTGACACACATGCACCAGCACACACTCACATATAAGAAACCTACCTCCAGGCTCTGCGTTGACAGTGCCTTTGATGTAATTGGCTCCCAGTACAGGTTGTTTGATCTCACAGCCCTTCATTAGGTAGAAGGGCATCATGAAGGACCTAAGTGCATCATGCCCTTTAGCCAGAAAGATCACCTAGAAAAAAAAAAAAACAGAAATTGTCATCATTTCATGGTTCACATAAACTGAAAATGCAGTAGCAATTTTTTTTTATAGTACCAAGACTATGGAAAAAAAAAAGTTCATTAGTAGAATCAGAGTCCTGCAAGGTGTTATGTGCTTGCTTTTGATAGTGACAGTAATTGGTCAACAAGAGGCTGGGAGCGTAACAGCTAACCCTAACAGGACTTCTGGGTCTTGTCTCTCACCCTGTATGGCGTTAGGTAGATGCTGCCCTTCTTGCTCTTTCTGAAGGCTTCTGGCAGATTCTCTGCATCACAGAAAGCCAGCTCCACATTATCATGGTTCATCAAAACACTGGTGAGAGAAATAGACAGAAGAGCAAAACCAGATGATTGCAGAAAATAAGTATTTAATTTTAAAAAGTTTGTTTTGAAATTTCAATTGCATCATATCAATAGACTTTTTTTTTTTTTAAATCTACATTACTAATAGGGAGTGTTTTTGTTTGATTAACAACATGACCTAAACTTTACTTTCATAACCTTTTACTTAACAGCTTACAAACGAGATCACTGGCTCCTCTTACTTAACATGAACCACTGGTTGCTTTTAGTAAATAGTACCATAGTAAAAGGATTAGGCTTAGTACTGGTTCTGGGTGAGCTGTAACAGGTTTATCATTACGCCCCAGTATGTTCTAGAAGAACCTAGCTGACACTGATGGTAATTCATGTAAACTGTGGTGACTTGTTCTAGATGTAACAAAACAAAAGAAACCTTTTTACAGCTGTATAATAAAGCAGGCCACGGTGCAGATGCTGAAGACAGTAAGCAATGCAGCATCACGGTACTACGATTACAGCCAAGTTGCTGTAACAGTATGATTAACGTTGAATAACATTTGGTCCTCCATTCGTTGTCCGAATATTGGCCCAACGCAAGTAAACATCTATGTAATCACATGTAAAGCCTGCTATGGTCGACTGCAGTGATGATATAACAGGTTGAAGGCCATGTCTGAGCTACGAGTCTGAGACCATGATCATGCAACGCAAATATTCATTTAAGAAAAATGACGTTTTAACAAAAAGGGTAGCGTTAAGTGCATTGTCACCTTTCAATGTGCATTTGGTTTCGTTCTGCACAAATTTAGAGACACTGTTTCATTCGTATTGCATGGGATATACCATAGAGCATGCTTTTAATTTAAATGGCAAGTTTGGTTTCTTCACAGTGCCACCAACACAGCATATTTTAAAATGAATTACGTTGTATGACAAAACAAGCTAACAGATGCTAAAAGTTGTCATTTTAATTAAGCCAGCGTTTGTTTGCTCTCGTGTATTCAATACTAGGGGTGTAACATTTGGTCGTGCAACAAATGTGCAAAGTATCCCTAGCAGTTAGCAAAGCCACATTTTCTTTCTTTATTATTAAATGAGTAAGTGTGACGTTATTCTCGGAGGGAGCGTAAAACTTGTCTGACAGGTTAACGGTACCTGCTAGCTAGCCCGTCGCACCCGTTACCGTTACCTTTCACTGTTGTTAATGATGACCCCGCCGGACTCAGAGTTATTCTGGTTCAGAGTCATGTCGACGGGCCTCCCGACTCTCTGACAGCAGAAAGATTAAAGCTTGAGTTTCTCTAACAGAAAATGAATCCGCAGGCCTGTGGGCAGCCTCGGTGGCCTTACTCCCTGCGATGATAGCGATTTACGCGATACTTGGATAAAGCTGCTTGGTTTGTTGTTGCACCTGCCCTTCCGCCATGCGTGGGGAACGCCCACAATATGACGTCACACATTCTAAAACATGATGTGTTTACTGAAAATTTGAAGATTTTATGATTTACATTTGAGAATATTGCCATTAGATATAAACTAAGAATATTTGGTCAGTTTGAATGTCCTACGGATAAATTTTGGGTAGATGGGATATGATAAATTATAACAATTTATTTATGTACTGAAATATTTTGGATATTTATAAGAGGATATGACTGAGCATGATTTTTGTTGCAAATTATTGATGACTATGGCACAATTGGTTGTTAATTAAAAAAAGGTAGTCAAAGCTTTAGCTGAACACCATTTGTGTTGTTAAATATGCTGCATGTGGTTTTTATTTTTATATCCCTGACATACTTTATTTGTTGGCTTGTGAATGTGCTTTAAACTTGGTTAATAAAACAAGAAAAAGACAGGCAAAGTATAATGCATTAACTTACATGACCTGATCATTTTTTGCGAGTATTAAGCAACATGTATTCTTGTCATTTGTATATGTATTTGTATATCTATATTTTTCTGCCAAACATTTTCAGGCTTTGTTTGTTTGTGTATAAATTGACTAATTTTGAATAGATTTATTTATATTTATTCTATGTATGTACTTCTTAAAATCTACCAGGTGAAACCATCTCATTCAGGTCAATATTAAGTCAAGCAGGTATGAAGAAATTCTTTGCAAATGCTTTGCCATTAGAATAGGGCCGTGTCATAACAATTTTTTATATTTGATTTCTTGTGCAGTTCCAGAATATAGCCTGTGCTTTTTACAGTAAGAAACCCCTCTTCCCTGAATGAGTCAAAGAAAGAAGGGAGGTCAGGTTGCAAAAGCGCCTGTATAATTGTGAAAGCTGCAACAAGATGCAAATACATGGTGTTGGTTGGAAACAATAATGGAGGTCTTTGTCCCTCTGGCCCTGTCTTGTCTTTCTCTGACACACACATGTGCGCACACACAGTCCAAGTCACAAAGTGGAACACAATGGAATTGACATTATTGTGCAAATAGTATAAAAAAAGAAACAGCTGGTTGTACTATTGTCATTCATCTTAAGTCACCTGGTATAATGCAGGAGCTTTTCACTTTTATGTGTAATACACAGGATATGGTGTAACTGCATAACCCACCACAGCCACAGCCTGTTCACCCTGCTGTTGTCTGGCAAAAGATATAGAAACATCAGTGGCCATACCACAAACTAAATGACAGCTTTTATCCTCTTGCTCTGAGGATATCAAACTCTCCCCAGCACTCAAATGTAAAAAATAATTTTATTTTTATTAGTTTTGCATTTATTTTTATATTCACTTTTTTTGTTTTATCAATGGCAAAAGATAACTACAACTACATTTCAGTGTACAACCATGTTGTAAAATGACAACTAAATACTCTTGAATCTTGAGTCTTGAACTTCGATATGTGCTTCTTAGGCCTTTAGGAAGTGACATCATACCTGGACCTCAAACTTGCACCACATTTAATTCCCAGCTGTCGAAATTCTAACTTGCAACTTCAAAAGATGAGTTAAATAATACAGTACAGTTCATGTCTTACTCCTGCACATAAACAAAAGTGAATTGTGTGACTGCCATTTATGTTTTGCTGATTCTCTAGATTTCAGTTGAAACTATGTAATAAAACTAGTCACTTCTATAAATCGGCAACTTTGATACCCAAATTAATGTTTTATGATATTTTGCAGTAAAATTACCACAACTTTACTTGTTCTTGCTTTTCAGATGTAAACCATTTCTATTTTTCTTGTTTTATGCTTATAAAATGTGAATATTTGGGTTTTGGAATGTTGGTTAAGCAAAACAAGAGGTTTGAATACCTCAAACTTTTTTATTTTTAGTAATTGAAAAGAAGTAGTAAGGTTTTTACATACAGATATTAAAAAGTCAACAGATAAAAATGTATGTAAAGTATATACGTCTGCGTTTGTAAACACATATGAGATTACAGGGAGACATTAAGTCTCGGCGCAGTGACCACAAGTAAATAAACGACTGAAAAGGTTATGGTACATGGTGAGGGAGCACAAGTAGGGTTAGCAGCAGTCTATACAAACCACAGATGGGCTCCCGTGGAGTGTCTCATGTTACATGTAGTTTCATTACCTCATAGAGTTAATAATGTGTCATGTGAGATTTTCACAGTGGATTTACATTTTTCTTGGGATCCATGCTAATTATGCTAACAGATGTAAACCTTTGCAATAACTTGGCATTAAAAAACCCTAACAATGATTCTGATCTAAGAGTCAGTAAAGCAGATCAACAGTGTTGAGTTTGTACTTTCATTTGGAGTAACTGTGTTTGTTCTGATTTGTGTGTTCAAACACTACAGCAGACAAAGGTCTGATATTTCGCTTTCAAATAAGATGTGGGACAGTGGATGAAAAAAAAAGCAGTCACAGTTATTGACATTACCACCTTCTACAGGAAGTGATGACTTCCGGCTGTTCTGAGAGAGTTCATCAAAAAACAGCGCTCACAGCTTCCCTATATCACTCACACATACACACAGAGCACACCAGCTTATCAGGCAGCAGTCTGGTTGTCGAATATCAGTATCATCATGTCGAGTCAAAGTGAGCCCACCAGCACAGGAGACAATCTACTGCAAACACATAACCAGGTATGGACTTTAATGTCTAAAATTTACTTAACAGTTGTTTCATTTTGGCTCTCTGCCTGCTGTGGTGACGTGGTGGTCATGATTATTTTGTCAAATACATTAGAATAATATATACTTTTTTTTCTGAAACTGTTTCTTCAGGTTATGTATCCTAATTGCACAGGTGTCAGACATCTAACTGTCAGTTTTCTTCTTCTTTCTCCAAACCTAACCTAAAATTGTTGGATATGTTTCAACTGTATTAAGAATTGCTCCTAAATTCTGAGTCATGTTGTCCAAATGGTTATTTCAAGATGCTGTGACTGTGAGTCACAATGTTTTAGATGTATGCTTGAATCATACGGTGAACAACGTGGCACATTTGTCACAGGAGGCGGCCACACAACGTGCGTATGCCTACATTGTAATCGTTGGCAGTCAAGACATATGGTCGATTGAGCTCTATTTTAAGCACACAGCAACACAACAGAGTTTTCCAACATTGCATGATGTGAAGGAGTACAGGTTTATTTGCATGGTTATTTTTAGCATGGATTACTACAGAATCCCTTTCATGTTCATTTCCTTGGTTTCAATATTGAGTGGGCTGTTGTTTTTAAGTAATTTTCTTGATCAAAAATAGAGGAAGTTCCTGTTAGCAGAAGGCCTTATCAGAAATCAAAAGCTCGAGCATCTCTTGAGTCTATTAATACTGCTTTTATTTTAATGACAGCATATTAATATTTTTGTCATAAGGCCTCAAGCTAAAATAAGGTCACCTTTAAATACTTGTTTAAATTTGATTCAATTGAACTGTTTTCTTTGGATTTGTTGTACGATTTCTTTTTATTTGAACATAAGTATCTTTATTTTTTGTGTTCCAGGATCATAACGCTCGAAGACTCCGACAGGTAAGACACATTAGCATCCTGATGTAACCTTGCATTTCAAAGCGTTTTTTTCTTGTGTATTTCTCATAAAATACTTGTGTAAATAGACCAAATCAGTCTTTTTGCAAGTTTTAGTTCCTTATTTTACTGCTCAACACTTAGCAGCAAGACAGCCCAAAGCCATACTAGTATCTCTGTGAAGCGGTACTTTACATGGTAACAATGGTACTGTATTTCTAATGTCTAGCATGTGCACAATCTTAGTTTAGTATTCCAATAGTTACTTTTAACACTACACACTATACACAGAGTGCAGTTTAGGCTAATGGGAAAGCTATTAGTGTAGGTGGCTTAAACCAAAGTTTAGAAAAAATCTAATTTTGATTTGGTGACGCTTGTGGGAAAGCTGGAGAACCACCAAGAAGTTGTTATGATTTGTCCTGACTGGGACATGAATGTCTACACCAAATTTCAAAGCACTCCATCTGATAACTGCTAAGATGCTGGTTGTTAAGATCCCTGACATCATAAATGTCAGTATACTGGTGGTGCTGGGGGAAAAGTCAGTGACATCAGGATATGTCCTGGGTACCATGGATGTTTTGACAAAATGTGCAAACACATCCAGCTGATAATGATGAAAAATTAACTGGGTCAGTTCAATCTGTGTGTGGTGCAAGAGAATAGGTCAGGGTTCATCCTCTGAGGATTATGACATGTTCATACAATAATGGCAATCCATCCAACTGTTGTTGAGATATCTTAGTCAGAATCAAAGTGGTTAAACAATCGACCAAAAGAATGATGGACCAACCTGTTCTCACTCCCAACTCAGCACAGACAACAGCTTGGTCAGGACTCCTTAGCGTCCCCTCTTAGAGCAAAAGGATGCATTGTAGGGTCTGTGTGCTAGCCTCCACCCAAATGAATGATCAGAGTTTATAGCAGTGGTTCCAGTCAGTTTGAGACCCAGTGAAAATAAAAGTCATCAGCTTTTTTATTTAACCTTAATGACTGGTGGTGCCTAATTTGTAATCGTACAGCAACTGTTTCAAAGTGTCAAACATGTGTTTTAAAGAGCAGTTTCACATGTTTAGCCACGTGTTAGAAAGGCTTTTCGGCAGAAAGGCTTTAGTCTTGCACACAGATGTTTAAGAGAGGTACTCATTGCATTAAAAAAGTGATGAAGAAGGGGTTCCTGACCACGCTTCTGTATGAGGGGAAAGAATCTGTTGGATAGAAACATGGATAAAAATACAATGGCTAAAAAATTAACCAACAGATACTTTAACCTTCCCCGACCTTTGTAATCTATTACAGTGAACATAAAGTCTGTATGTTTTTTCTGTTTTGGGGGGGTTTTCTTGCATGATAATCTAGTTTTGAGTGCAAATATCCCCTGATGATATAACAAGAAAATACTTTGCCTCAGGTTTGTGAAAACAAATTCTGAACACAAAGCCTGTATTACACACTTAGAGTTTTAAGGAAGTGCAATAATAATTTTTGAAATACACCT
>JAPZDY010000014.1:14332546-14343974 GCA_029783645.1 Ctenochaetus hawaiiensis | reverse complement strand
TGTTGAGCATTAGAGTGGAGGAGGAGAGACTGCCGATCCGAACTGACTGGGGTCTGTTTGTGAGGAAGTCCAGTATCATACAGGCATACCTGTGTTAATAACAGTGTTTAGACTGAAAACAATTGATAAGTCACATTAAAAATATAAATCTAATATTAAGCATTTTAATTTTAAGAGAGTCTATAAATATGCTTCATATTTAATTACACATTCTTGTCTGGATAAATGATGCTTCTTTGGGCCAGGCAAATATTTTTTATCATAAATTATTAGCTTTCAGTAGCATTGTATGTGTTGATATGAACATATTTTACTAAATTTTATATCACAGGCTACTTTGTTAGCACTAAAGTGTGTGCAAGAATGCAATTTTGACTCTCTATTGCTCTTTTGAATATGTTTGTGGATGTGTGTAACCCTGACAGGAAATGGGTGGCTTACAGTAAGCTGTACCAGAGTTTAGAGGTGGACTCGTCTGTGCTGTTCCAGCAGCTAACCAGCATAGAGTACCACTGGCATCAGCAGGAGCTGCCATACCAACAGGTACAAATGCCCACTTCACCCACAGTGATGAAAAGTAACCAAGTACATTTATTCAAATAGTGAACTTAATTACATTTTTGAGGTACTTGTGCTTTGTTTGGCTACAGTATTCCCTTATTATTCTACTTCATACTGGAATTCTACTAGATTTCAATGGAACATGTTGTTTTTTCATGTGTAACTTATTAGTTAATTGACAAGCTGTAACACTGACACAGAGATTATTTTTCTGTCCTCTGATTATTTTGTAGACAGTTAACAGCTCTTTCAAGCCAGATATTCCTGGTTCCTTCAATCAAATATAAAAAAGAAACCGTTAGATAATGACTAAGCATACATTAGTATTTAGAAAGGAGTTGCTCTCTGTTCACAGAAACAAGAACTTGGGGATTCGCTTCATGGTTTCTTGAAGTACGGACTGTCTCTGGTAGCCAAATACAGAGACATCTTTCCCCCAACTCCCAGTGCTACTCCAAAACTACACACACTGCTCAGGTATGTATAGTTACATATATGTGTTCAAATTATTTCCAACAGAGTAAAAGATTATTTAGACTAAGAAACACATAAATGTGCTTCTTTCAGAATTTTGGTCCAGATATGTAAAACTCAGGCATTCCAGAAACTGAACCCAGCTCAGTTTGAGTTACATGATGAGGTCAGCGATGCCATACAGGTCAGTATTCACACTAATAAGATTATTACCAACAGTACGTATATCATCTTTACTTATAACATGACTTTCATATCAGACAGGTACACAGGAGTGGTTCACCATCAAAAAGGGTTTACATCAGCCGATGACGAAGGTAAAGACTAGCACTTCATTGAGGCACCTCATTGTTTAAAATTGAGGGTGATATGGGTTCTCTATTTGTGTCACAGCACTAAAATCATATTATTCCTGCCCCATGCTGATATTTAGGACCTGTCAGAGATTGTGGCCGCCCTCTCCAGGCTCATTGGGGAAGTGCAGGATGACATAAATCATAACAAGGATATCTGGAATCGGGTATTTGTCAGGTGAGGTTGGACAACTTTACAATCAGACATAAAAAAATGACTTTTTTTATGAATGGATAGACATTTTGATTTGGTGTAATTACTAAATATTGATCATGGCAGCATTCCATTAAGGTTTGTCATTTACTGCCTACTGCACACTGATTTAATTGTATGGCTTACTGGGTCACTTAGGTGCAGCTATCATTATTAATCTGTGCTTTTCCTGCTGAGGAGTTTTAAAGTGTCTGCAGTGGAAAAAAAACTGTGTCCATCAAAACTCCAAATTTGGTTCTGATGGATACAACAAACTGCAGAAGGAATATATTTACTCTTTCAATAATAAATGTGTTTTTTCTTATTATTACAGTGCCGTGCAAGTGGATGTTTTCACCGTTGTCTACAAGAAGCTTGACTCTCTGGTAAGTGGCAAATTAAACTGCTTGAGTTTCCTCAGCACCAATTTTCTTGACAAAGGTGTTTTAAATCAATCATATCTCATTTTCTCCTCTCTTGTCTACTGCACAGCTTGCAAAGGAGGTGAGAGAAACTTTGGGCCTGATGGAGGGTCAGATGGAGCAGACTCTGGCCAACAGCCTGTTTCCTGTTTACCTGAGCCTGCAAGCTATCCACAAAGACAAGGCTTTCCTTCAGAAAAGGTCAGTACTCACACTCACACCATCTTTCACTGTTCTTATCAGACAGCTGTTGATAGTTAACTTACCCCCACTTTGCCGTCATAATGCCGCCCTTGCATTGACACCATATGGCATATTTCGAAAGTCTTCATTTAAACTGATTTTAAAGTGGATGCTTATTAGCACTACAAAAAAGTGGATATTGTTACAATTACGTAAAATCAATGCAGTCATTGTAATACACAGGTAATGTTCAGGTCATTTTAGTCAAGCTGCAGTCCTACCACTAACAATGTGAGGTGGAAGTAGCTATTAGGCTAAATCTAGCTAACACACCCCAGCTGTCTCATTACTTTCAAAAATTGTTGGTGGTTACTTTTAAGCTAATCATTTTCACCGTTTATCTTAATTTCAGCTCATTATTTCAATTGTTTATCCATTCACTCTTATATAACAATATTTTAAACTGTTTATCCATTACTAGATAAAGCAATTTTATCCCTTTAGTTGTTTTTCTTTAGCTAAGCTAAATATGTCCACTGTTTATCCCTTAGCTGCTTTTAGCTCATTATTTTAACCTGTTATCTGTTACTTAAAAAATGAATTATTTCCACTATTAATATGTTACTATAAGCTTCCTATTTTGTCTATTTACCAGTTATTTTCCATTTTATTTTCAACATTACTCATTTTGTCTTAGCCATCGCTGGTTTACTGGGGGTACTGGCATACAAGTACCTTTAAAAAATGCACCTACTTTTACTCTTATTTTACTTTTTTTTTTTTTACCTTTAATCGTTTCAGAGGAGTACTTGAGCTGACAAACTTTCAAGAAGACTTCAGGGAGGCTCTGCCTTACTGGCTGAACCAGGCATTCAGCACAACCCAGGACAGGGTGGAGAGGGCTGTGCAGGTGGACCAGGTAGGCCCAACTCATGTTGTGAAGCTTTACTGTTTAATAAAAATAGTTTTTGTCAGAGGCAATAGCATCATATATTTAAAATTCTCCTCTCAGCTCCAGCCCCTGCAGTCTGGCGCTGTACCTATAAAACACAGCTCCTCAGCAGTGGACCTGGTAGCATGCATCCAGCCTATCTGCCAGCTGTGGGAACAGCTGTCCTGGCCCGACTCTGAAGAGGCCTTCATGCTTATGGTGAAACTCACTGAGGTACAGTATTCTGCCGTTAACACTGTCCCAAGCAAGGGATGTTTTACTGTTCAGATAACAGGAGTGGTTTGGGCTGTGGTCTATGGTTTGCTTTCTGTGTGTTTTCAGGATGTGTGTAAGATTGTAGTGAACTACTGTCACATCCTGAAGGAGAGGGTCAGGGTGCTGTCGGAGAACTCTGACCACGGCAGCGCCATCAACATGGTAAGAGGAGGTTGGGAGAAAAGACTTCATAAGAAAAACTTCTAATGCCACATTTACACATATAAAATCTTTCTCCTCTGTCTGTAGTTGTGTGTGGTGGTGAATGACTTGGAGCACTTGCGGTCTGTGCTCACCCGACTTCCTACGCAGCTGAACTGGGCGGGGCTTCGAGAGCGGACCCAAAGTGTCATCAAGGAAAGCCAGTTCAACAATACTCTGCCCTCACAGCTTCAGCAGGCCCAGAGCGTCCTCGGCAAAGAGATCCGCTCTGCTTTAGACACTCTTGGGAAAAAGGTGTGACATTTAATGTGTAACATTTGGTCATGTTTAAATCCTGGAAAGTTAAACAAAGAATCTCATGCGCCATATAGAAAAGCCCTCAGAATGACCTCTCCTTTCGCCCTCTGTCGGTGTCCTCAGTTAAACACAGACATTGAGAGTCATGTCAGAAGTATGTCAACCAGGCGAAGGACTCCTTCCAAGTCCACAGAGGATGTAGGTGACATCACTGCTGGTTTAACACAAATGCAGATGCTTTTTAATGTGAGCTTGATTTCCAGCCTCACTTCTGTTTTAGGCTGCGGCCCCTCTGATGCGCTACCTGGAACAAGAGCTGCAGTATATGAATGAAAACCTGGTTCAAGAGAACTTCAACAGGTGCAAAAACCTGTTAACCACCTCACAGTTGTTTTGTTGTGAACTCTGATGGTTCCATGTGTCATTTACTTTATCACTTTTTTTTTCTGCCATGCCTAGTCTCCTGACTCCTTTGTGGAATAACTCTGTAAAGATCCTCCACCAAGAGGCTACTAAGCATCCACAGCAGGAAGGGCTCATGGTGTATTGCCAGAGACTGCTGTATACACTGCAGGTTGGTCCACAGCCACGTCACATAACTACCAGGACAGGGGAAAAAAATTTTATAGTCTGCACTTCAGTTGAGAAAGAAAGAAATTTCACTTTAAGTAATTGATTGACATTTTTAGAAAAATTCTCATTTGCTTTCTTGCTACGAGGAAGCTACAGCCAGGCAACAGCTTAGTTTAAAGACTATAGAGGGGGGCAAATAGCAAATCTGGCTCTCTCAAAAGGTTTGACAAATCCATCTTACAGCAACTTGAGAACTGGCAAAGTATCATGTTTTATCAGATTTGTTCAATCCATCCAATAACTGACATGTTAAAACAACATGTTACAGAGCTTCATTGGACATTTTATTTCCTGTTTGTGTGAATTTCAGTGCTTGGAGCAGTGTTTCCATGCTGAGGGAAATGGACTCTCTCTGAACACACTGCACTCCGATGAGTACAAGGTGATTCATGGCATATATTTTATTAAGTGTTATCTATTTTCATGCCTACATTTCCTAAGATATAAATAAAAAAGATACTTCATCTTTGTCTCATACGTCCAGGCTCTCAAAGCTCACCTGAATCACAACGCTCTGAGCAGCCGGCAGCTTGTGGAGAAGTTCTTTGAAAGGAAAATATGGGAGCAGGTGAGATGGCCACCTGTAAGAAAAGCTTCTCAGACTCTGACATAATTTAAACCAGTTGTTCATACTCATGTATGTTTCTCCTGTTTGTATGACAGAAAGTGTACAGTGGTGAGAAATACGGTGCAGTCACCCTCCTCACGTCCTACAGGAGATCAGACCAAAGGCTCAGAGTTGAGGTGTTAAATGCAGTCAACCTCTTACCAATGGATTCCAATGGTAAGACAGAACAATCAGAAAAATGCACACTGCTTATTTCTGCATGACCTACTTGACGAATCAGTGCTTTGATCTTTTTGCCAGGTTTTAGCGATCCCTTTGTGCAACTGTGTCTGGAGCCAAACCACATTTTTCCTGAGGTAGAAACTCGCTGCACTAAGATCATAAACTGTGATCTCAACCCCCTTTTTGATGAGGCCTTTGAGTTGTAAGTTGCTGGTCTTACATTTGGCACTCTCACAAGTGACCCTCTGCAGCCATCTGCTTTCCAGATGTTTTTATTCTTGTGTTTCTTCTATATCACAGTCTAGTATCCCTGGAGCAGTGCCAGGCTCAAGGGACTTGCCTGGTCGTGACTGTTCTGGACCATGACACCTTGAGGACAGATGACTTTGAAGGCGAGGCCTTCCTGTCCCTCAAGGCCATACCAGGAGTTGCTGGAGCAAAGGAAGGAGATGGACTCTGTGCACAACCAGATGCCACTCCTGCTCAGATCCGACTGCCTCTGATGCATCCTAAACCTAACGGTATGGTCTGTCAGCTGGTTTAAATATGTTTTATTTAGGATTTATTTAGGATTGCACGGTTTTTTTATCACTATCATCTCATACTAAGATGGTTTTGGCTCCTTTCTGCATGAAGTTTGCATGTTTCCTCCATGTCTGTGTGGGTTTCCTCCTGCTTCCTCTTTCAGTCCAAAGACATGCAGGTACATAAGCAACTCACCAATGTGACCGTAAACGGGTGTTTGTCTCGGTGTTTGAGCCCTTTTAGTAGCAGCTTGCATGGATGTATTGAGGAGAGCTGGACACAGAGTTGGAGGCTGGGCCCTTTTCACTCATATGGATCTTCTGGTTGATCTAGACTTCCAAATGTTTTTGGACTGAATGAATCAAATTATGATAATAAAACAAGACATTTTGTAAGTGTTGTGAAACACAGAAAAATTATCCACCATTTTACAGACAGTTCTTTCACAATGTCAGCTTATAAAAACATCTTTTTGAGCCCCAGTTCAATGCATGATGTGTAATTACATGGTTTACCGTGTGAAATTGCCGTGTGCCCAGTGTTAGTTGGGATCAGCTAAAGTAGATGGACTGTGTCCATGACGACAGTGTTATAACATGCCAGAGGTGGCTGTCGTGATGAACAGAGAGAATTTCCCCCTCATCTGCTGCTCTCTTCCATTCTATGTAATGTTTTGACATCATTCAGCCTTGATGGTTGGTTAACTTGCACTGTCTCATTAATCCATTTCCATTTTAGTAGAACATATAATGGCCGACAATGTTCTCTTCAAAGTCAAGTTAAGGCAAATCAGAGTCAAAAGGGGAATAAATACTGGGTTTACATTTTTCAGGCATTTAGAAACAAGACTGCACATGCTAATGTTTCTCTTTGTCTGCTCTGATATTGTGTGCTCAAAAGCTTGTATCATATTTAAATACCAGTTTCACTGCGCTACAAATCCTTAACTAATGCTCTGTGTGCATTTTTCAGAGGACAGCATTCTTAGGTTGCTGGAGTCCAGGAAAGGAGAGCGAGAGGCTCAGGCTTTTGTGAAGAAACGAAGACAGAGAGAGAAACAGTCCCAGGAGGGGATTCAACCATAAAATACCCAGAGACATTTTTTTTCCTCCAAAAATATACAATTTGTTTTAATGATCTGTACCAAAAACAAGAAAAAAATCCACTCTGAAGGAAACACTGGTGTTGGATGAGCTGAGAGTGCACAGTATGCTGAGCATGGATTGACCAAAGACCATCACAGTGATCACAAACACTTTCACACCTGCATTTAAACCTCATACACCTTTACATATCTGTCTGCTTCCTGATGTGTTGTCTAATCAGTGCAAAAGATAAGTATGACATCACTTAACTATGTGTGTGTATATATTTATATATATAATATATATTAGACTACATTTGACACACTGAAATGTCAAAGATTACTACAAATGTAAAATTTTGGCAGAGAAACCTGTCACATTGATTTTAAACTTAGCAAATGCGCCATTTTACCAGAAATGTTTATGTTTGAGTTAACATGAAAAGCATAAAAGTAAAAATTAAAAATGTTATTTTAAAGTCTACACAAGTTGACTGAGTACATTGGCCTTGATTGTGTTAAGATGCTTTCTTTCCTCTTCCAGTTTATGTAGAAGAATATCAGAGAAAACCTGAGTGCTTTTACAGAAGCCATCTGTTGTAAATTTAAACAAATATTACTAAATTTTTAAATATTTTCTGTTATTATTAAACAGTAATTGACAATTTTAAATTTCTTTTCCTAAAAAGACCTATGAAAGAAAAAAAAAAAATCACAAAGAAAATCGTTATAAGCTAAGTAAGCGCTACCAGCAGACTGGTATGACGGCCCCCATTTGGCTGTAGCAATATAGGATCATTGTCTTGATGAAACTCAGTATGCCCTTTAAGTGTTTTCAGTCAGACCTGTTGATTTAGTTAAGACAACTAATCACCCTCTAAAAATAAAAAAAAGCCACTAACCAGTTGTGTTATTCATCCATTTGGAAAGTTTTAAGATTTTTGCAGTCAGACATCACGACTGCATTTGCCTCTTTCCAGAAATAATGACTTTGTTACTCTAAATTGAGTATAAACACACAGCAGAATGATACCTCTTGGCCATTTCTCAGCCAAAAAGAATTTTGAAATTTTACAAATTTTATGCATTTTTTCTCTGAGTGCAAGTATACTGTATTAATGGTCTTACTTTTGTACAAAGTACTTTGCTTTAAACTGTTTTTAATGATAACTTCTTACTGTGATTATGAAGGCTGTGATTTACAACAAGTAACTAGTCTCTATATCTGAAAAGAAATCCCACCACCCAGATGGATAGATAACACTCAGAGAATATGTTTTCATTAGGGGGAGCTAATGCTTGAAAACATATAACTTAGAACTATGTGTGTATATCTTTCATAGTAGCATTAGAGAAGAAACAACAGCATGGGCCTCATTACAGAAACTTCCTAAAGTCTGAAATGCTGTCTTGTCTCAGTTTAGGATTTTACTTTTCTGGTATTCCAGAGCCATGGTTCCTAACTGCCTTGGAGAAAAAAAACATCTAACCTTATTTTAGGATGGTTCAATGATAGCTTAATGAGATAATTAAGCTACCATGGAACCATCTTAACTGAAGAATGTCCTCTGTTAGCCTAAACCCTGTCCTAAATTCAAAATAACTGCCTAAAATGTCAGCAATCCTTTTGTTAAGTGTGTATAGCAGTGAACTAGAGACTGAGAACAACATTAACGCTGAAAATTTATGAATGAAGCTCTACTCAAACAGAAACTGTTGGAGTTGCTAATACTAATTTTAACCTGTTGAAGAGGCTAGCACTGACGGAAGCCAGTTGGAGAAGTTAACACTAGTGTTAGCCTGTTGAAGATGCTAACACTGACGATATGCGGTTGGAGAAACTAACACTGATGCTAGCTTGTTGGCTTAAAATTGTTAAGACTGCATATTAATGGGAATATAGTTTATCCTTTCCTCCAACCGACATAATTATTAAATTACCAAACAAATATCGAAGCCACCATTAAACGCCTGTCTTTTTTTGACTATTGCAGCAAGCTAGCAAGCTTATGACAAGTGAAGTGACACAGCACTCATCATGTAAATGAGCATTGTGGTGTAAATTCTAAACATAGACAATATAGGAAGAGTGCTGATTCAAGATATGGAGTTTACAAACCTAGTCAGGATTTCTTTAGATATAATACCAAGTTTAAGATGGCACAGAGCACAGATATGTATTTAAAATTGTCTCTGTAAAGGATTAACATTTTGTCCTATCTTTGAAACTTTAAGTAAAGACAGGAAAAGTTGTTAGGACATTTTTCTGTAATAAGGCCCCAAGTCTTAAAGTTTTTTTTCACTTATCAAGAACAGTGTTGCTGGTCAAGAATAAGAACTAGTAAAATGTACTCATGTTCCATTGGTAACACTGGAAATGGATTATCAATCCTTAATTCCACATTAAGAGCTTTCACGTAGTGACCTGTGCTAAATAAACTGTTCAGTCCTCAGTAAACGTCATCTCAAAAATACAAAACCATAACAGAGCTCATGTTGTTACCACATTATAAAATGACCTCGACAAAACTTTAAACAGTGGCTGAAATTAAAGGCTGGTATTTGCGGAATCAGGACTAACTGGTCTGGAATCTGTGGTGGTCCGACCTGGTTGTGAGGTCAAGAAAGCTGCTGCTCCGAGGTCTGTTCAGGGCAGAGCGGGCACTCTGTAGAGGTGGAGCAGCTCTCACACTGCAGTCCATGGCCACAGGGAAGGGACACTGAGCCCGGCTCTCCACACGTCACACAGCACTGTCTCTGTTTCCTGTACACCACCTTGAACAACAGAGGAAAGTATTTAGACCTAAAACTTCGTCCTGTAACTGAGGAATGTTGGTTAATTTGGAGATCACACAGGATGTTCATCTCTTTTTTTGTGGTTGAAAGAAAACTAAAAATAAAGGTTAACCAACACAGGAAATACAGCAATTGTGACTGCTGGTGTGCAAAATAAAAGACTGTCTCTGCAGGCAAGGCTTAAGGTCATAGGGAGCGTTCTTTTACAAATGAGTTGCCATGTAGATTTAGGTTTACCAGGCCTTTAGGTTAATAACAGTACATGTAAGTTTTGAGTCTGTGGTATTACCTGTTCCACAGCATGTAAACAGCTACAGAGTTGAGCTTGCAAACTGAGGACTGACTCCAAGGGCAGTCGGTGTAGTAGCTGGAGCTGGTGCAGTGCTAGATGGGGATTGTCTCCACTCCTTAGGCTCTCTAGCGCCTCCTGTAGGAGAGAAGCTTGTCTTTGTGCCTCCTCCTCAGCCTGTCTGGCTCTCTCTGCTTCCATGGCTAACCGCGCTGCGTGTGCACGGGACTCCTCTGCATCTGCTTTCAGGGCAGCCCACGACTACAAGAGGCAGATTATGAAACAGCCATTAAAAACTGTAATTCATTTAGCATGTAAGTGATATACATAGCAATAAACATTAACATTAACAATAAACATGCCATAGACATAAAAATGCAGGTCACTACAGTAACTCATACAGCGCCTCACAGTGTTGCATGCATAAATGCCCCACTACCTACCTACCTGAGCTGTATGCCTCCAACTGTGACCCCACTGCTTCAATGCCCTATGGGCCTCCTCCAGCTCCTGTTTGAGCCTTGAAGTCTCTGCACAGGGGCCAGAGGGCAGAAGGGTTGGGGGTGTGCCAGGGGAACCCTGGCCGGATGGAAAATGCTCCCAGATATTAGTGCTCATACCATTCAACCCTTCAAAGAAAAGAACACATTTTTAAACTAAACATTCACTTATATATACCACACTACACGATCTGATGTCCTGAATGTAATTCCACAAACCTAAAGAGCTATGAGATGGTCCCAAGAAGGTGCTTTCTGATTGGCCAGGTTGTGATAGGTGAGCAGGAAAGAATGGTGAAGCGTGAGGCCTGACTGGGGGAGATGGTGAAGGGGAGCTAAAAGGAGCAGAGCTGCTAAAGGATCCTGGGATATTAACAGGGGCAGAACTCTGAAACTGGCTACCTCCTATAAAAGCAAAGAGACAAATAATCATGATGAATGTTCATGCACAACGTATACTGCTACACGGCGAACATGTGTAAATATTTAAACCATATTAAGTTTTGTGTGTAGACTCTTGCGCCTTTACCCAGCACAGCTCCCACACTAGGCAGGGCAGAGCTGCTCTCCAAACTCCTCTCCAACGCCGACACACCAAAGTCATTCAAGTCAAGATCATCCAGGGCTGACTCTTTAACATATACAACAATAAAACAATTTGTCAGATTTACAGTAATTTTAATTTTTAATGTCACTAATGCTTGACATGTTATAAGACAGAAATGTGTAGAGCTTCACTTACCAACAACAGACTCTACAGTCTCACTGGTGGGGTAAAAGGGCAGGGCGTTAGCATTCATGCCTGAGGAGATGCTGGATCCCGGGTGGCCGAGAGGAGCAGGGCTGGGTGGTGTGGCGGCCAGACTGGAAGGGATGCTGGAGGACAGACTTAAAGGGCTGCCAACAGGTAGAAACACTAACAAGTCCTAAATGAGAGCAAATATGAGAAGAGGTATTTG
>JAPZDY010000014.1:14296297-14332446 GCA_029783645.1 Ctenochaetus hawaiiensis | reverse complement strand
AGTGTTGGAAGCCAAAGTGTTTCACTCTCCTTATGGAACCGGTATCGCCATAGTAACAGGTTCCTCCCGCTTCACATTGGCGACCAACATCGATGACCTGAAGCTCCGGAGGTTACCTGAAGTCCCAGGTGACACCTGACTCACAACAGTTTTTATTAGTTGATGTGGTTTCTGTTGTCTCCAGCCCTCAGTGAGCCTGTCTATCTCTCTCTCTGTCTGTCTGTCCATCCTCAGGTCTGCAGGGGAAGCCTTCTTGCTGGGTCGTCCTCACTCAGGACAGACAGACTAAAGTCCTCCTGTCTAATGGACCTGAACTCTTTGTTCTGGACAACACGTCTTGCACTGCAGTGGTAAGACGTTCAGGGCTTCGGGGTTACAGACCAGACACGGTTTTTCTGCTCGTTTTCAAATGAAAGTCAAAACTTTTTTACACTGCAGTGGCTGATTGCTTCAGCTCTGCGTCTGAGTGGATGATCAACGTATTGGCTGCTGTCATGTGACCTCTGGTTACTCTAAAAGTTGATTCTGCTTCATCGTTCTGCTCAGCAGCCTGAGCTTCTCACATCAGGATCATTTTGAAGAGTTTTACTGCAACTTGTTATTTGGTTTGAATGGGACCTTAGAGAAACAGACAGGTGGACAGAGACAGACAGGTATCTAACCGCACTTGTCTGTCTCTTTGCCTGTCTTTCCCCAGTGTCCTCCAGGTTTCAGTCCTCAGGCAGGAAATATCGTCCACATGTCTGTGTCGTTCAGCTATAAATACCTGGCTCTCTTCACTGACACTGGCTATCTATGGACGGGCTCCTCCAGCCTTCAGGTGAGCCGCTTTTCTGTCCGCTCAGATGTTCTATCCTCATTTGATGGGCGGGGTCTCTACAGATGACTGACAGGTGTTTTGTGTCTGTAGGACAAACTGAGTGAGGTCGACACAAAAAAGTCGACTCCTCCTAAACAGATGGTCTGGTACGTACACCTACCTGCATGTTCACGTGTCCATCTCGTTTACCTGTTTGCTTTGTGTTGATGCCAACTCTCTGCTGCGCTGCTCGAGGGCAAAACTCCTTTGCTTTGCCTAAAAATAAAACAAACAATGTAAGAATGACAACATAAGAACATGTAGGATAAACCTCTGTGTAATAGCTATGACAGCATTTAAAAGCTAATTTTGCTCTTGTTTCATTTGATACTATAACATGATACTCGTGTTTTCTTTTTTTTGTGAGTCCTTCTCACCTGATCCTCCCTCTCAAATCCAGGTGCTCTGCAGTAGCCCCCCTCTCCTGCCCAAGGCGATAGTGGCTCTGCTCCTCCACTCACATCCTCACATAGGGACAAAACGCTACCCAGCAGCCCCTGCTCTGCTACACATGACCCTGCAGATGGAGAGAATGGGTCTGAAAGAGAACCAGGACCAGGCACAGGCCCCATGTTGTGTCTGCTGGGACTTGAACAAACATCCTGGGTAGGAAGAGGGTCTGGTGGTCTGGAGGGTGGAGGGGAGCTTGGTGTGGGGAATGAAGGCTCCTCTGAAACAAAGGGCTCTGGGGGAGGTTGAAAAAGGCAAAACAAAAAATCCAATGTTAAAATGCAAAATTGGTAATCAGGAGATTTTTGAGCTGGAAAATGCATTGTGGGCACTTACTTTCAACATGAGCAAAGGCACAGAAGGGCCCTCTGGGACAGCTGCCACACTGCTGCATGTCATTGCACTTGGTTGATTTGTAGATCTATGACAGAGCAACAAGCCAACACAAGTTGATTGCACAATTTTGCACTGTGTTGCACAATGTTCATCTTTTGTAATTTCAGTTCCACATTCTAAAAGGTCTTTACTGAGACAGACAAACCTCTGGATGGAACTGTTGTTCTGTTCGTGTGTGGCAATACTGACACCCCTCTGCTCCTTCACACTTACTGGGGTCCCCCCATTCTTCACTCTGTTTCACAGCTGGACATGGCAAGGCTCTGTAGTGGCAAGAACAGAACAACAACCTTGGTAAACACATCAAAAAGTCAGGCAAAACAATATAGGAACTTCAAATGTTTTTCTTTTAACACAATGTAAGGGAGCACCTGTATTTGTGTTTGTGTGGACTGCGTCTCCTGTCTTTGCTGTTATGGTAGTATGGACAAGCATAACCTTGACGGCACAAACGTGGTGGTTTCTTACAGAGTTCTGTCTTGTAGTGGGACAGCACGTAGCTACTCTCTGAAAGGGGAAAACACACAGGAGGAAACAATAAGGAAGGAGGGTGGTGAAGGCTGCTCGACAGTCATTAGATCCTGATGTGTGACAGTAAAACGATTGCAGTTTCACCAAAGACAAACAGGAGTGAGACTGTAGCTGTACTTAGAGCTTTTGAAGTAAGGTAAGAATTTCCCATAATCACTTTGAAAAGCACATCAGTGGTAATGTGCCTTTTCTATAACAGATATAACAGCATGTTCTCACTTCTTAGGCTTCATCCAAAACTCCCTATAATTGAGACTCAAACTTGGCTAGACTTGAGCCGGATTGAAACGTGATGTCATCAAAAAAGGCACTGTGTTGGCCAATCAATTGCAGATACATTTTTAAAACATATTTCTGCTGTTGTTATGACAATTGACACAAAGAAAAATTACACTGAACAGTTGCTATAGTGATGGCATTTCAGAGCTGTAAACTCCTGCCTCCGAGTTTTGCAACATACAGTTGAGTATTCTGGTAACTCATATACTTCCAAACTCATGGGTCCGTTAGTTGAATTGGACTTTGTTTTGTATTATATATGGTCCCACTGGTAAACAAACGACATTGTCTCATCTATGCAGCACCGCGCATTAATTTGACCCTGGGTTGTTTTCAGTCTAGACGAATCATGAAGTTCTTTAACACAGATTTACCTTGCCAGCGTGGTTCCTCACTCAGAATCTTCTCTATGAGGGCTGTACTTGCTGCCTGTCCTGACTGTCCATCTCCTCCACTGCCCTCTGTGGCCCCAGAGCCTCCCTGAGACTCCATTACCTGCACTTCTCTGAAAAACACAGTATATAAAGACTTTGTAATTAACTAGAGCACAGAAACACATACAGACAAAAATGTGGGTTTTGTTAAATGTTTCAATTAAGTTCTTTTGGCACCTGATGTCATAGACAGGGCTGCGCAGGTCATGTGATCCGTGTGCAAAGGCACAGTGTGAGCCGTTTTTGCTG
This sequence comes from Ctenochaetus hawaiiensis, assembly GCA_029783645.1. Lineage (NCBI taxonomy): Eukaryota > Metazoa > Chordata > Actinopteri > Acanthuriformes > Acanthuridae > Ctenochaetus > Ctenochaetus hawaiiensis. Next base: position 14,329,248 of record JAPZDY010000014.1, on the reverse strand, counting down.
CAGTGGCCTTTTGCATCTGTTTCATGTATACATGACCCTGTCTTGTAGTAGCGAAGATGATATCTGCGCTCTGTGTCACCTGCTGTCCGGTGTAAAAAAGGGCATCTGGAAGACACAAGAAAAAAAGAAATCACAATTGAAAAGTGGATATAAATTTAAAAACATCCCCTTCAGATCTACTGTATACTTCCCTATTTTACAGGCAAATAGTAGTGAAACATGCCTGCTTTTTTACAGACAGACATGTTTGTTTTTTACAGACAGCTGTAACTGCCACTTTATAAAGATTCCTGGCACTATAAATGTCTGGAGATCACAGTTCAACAATTTTAACCCAAGTTGTCTCAGAACACAAGCACTCTTAAATTTGTTTGCAAGCAGAGAAATGTTACACTGATAATGTAAAACACTTTTTGTGTTTTTGTGTTATACAACATTCAAAAGTATTCTAGTAAATATTCAAATAACATTCAATATATGTGATAAAAACCTTAACAGCTGAATTTTCCCTTGTTTAAATATATGGGAAATTTTCCAAGTGTTCTCTTAAAGATAGAATCACAACCTCAACTCAAAATTTCAGAACTCTTGTCACTTTTGTAAAATGGGGAGTTTTTCCTCAGGAATTGGGCATTTTGAGATAAGAGTTAGAGGGGGATTCACTTGTAATGTTCACTTGCACTCGAACCTAATGGTTAATTAGCATGTATCACAGTCATCTCATTTTGCTCTCAGTCACCTCCCAACTTTAAATCCACATTCCCTTTGTCTGTGATAAAACCCTAAAGGCTCAGCCTAAAAGTGACCATACAGAGGGAGAATAGCTGTGTTCAGATGCTAATGCTCACTGGAAACGATTATGCATCAAACTCTATTTGTCCAAGATGTTCAGCTTGACTGACAATTGAAGATAGGGTGTATCCTTAATCTCTACTGACTTAAACCGGCTTGAAAAGGTCCTTTGTTAAGAAATATTTACACATTCTGGGTACTAATTTGTGCAATTCAATTTCAATGCAAAAGGCCTAAAACCTTTAGACTTTTGAGACGGGAATGATGCTCTGGGTGCCAGCAAAAATTAACCATTTTAAGTTAGAGAGTCTTCTGGCATCTGCCTTCTGATTCACTGTAAGTTTCTTGAAAAATATCAGCTTCAGTGATACAAGTGTACTCTACACAGACATTACTCAGTCAGTCTAAACTATCAACTTCCCAAATACAGTGTGGCTTGCTTTGCAATTCAGTGCAAAATCAACAATAATACTTCCCCTTTGCAGACCCAATTTTCAATTTTAAATGTATGAGTCTATTGACGGGTGTATAATATTGCAAACATAATCGGAGGCAGTCTTGCAGAACAATGAAATCTGAGCCACACTCACTCATCTCCATCAGGACAGGTGCCTGTTCCCTCATCATATTTGGTACAGTAAACATCTGGGCTGTAGTTGAAGGTTCCGTCCCGTCTGCGGATGGGCCTGCGGCGTCGCTGGTTCAGGAAGTGCCAGTGGAAACAGGAAAAGGGCCTGTGTTGCGTGCATTTATGTTGTACGAACAGGGGGCACTGTTCGGTTCTGAATTCCTTTAGATATCTGGGAGAGATAGTATCAATATATGAGGATGTAAACACGTTAACATCAGTGAAACTGTCTTTACAGTTTCTACATTACAACAGTGTAATCATTTACGATTACATTCAATATCCTTGATGTTATTATTATTATTACAAGGACCCCATCTGTCTTATCTCTTTCTCTACTGTGTGCAAACCTTTACCCCAAGATGTTTTATATGATGTAGCTAAAATAGCATTTACTGAACGCAGCAAAGATGTATTTTCACAATCACAGAACTTTCACTACGTTGTATCAAACAGCATGTAATAAATGGCTACTGTTGGAGAGTAACGTAAACGTTAGGCCTCTTTCTCGGAACCTAACTCGTTTAATAAGCAAATTTTCCCTAAACAGGCTTAGTTAAGTCACTTAAGGGAATATCAAGTTTGTCATTTACTCATTTCTTCGAGCACAATTGAGCTGTAGATTGTTATATGCAACTACACGTGAGGTTGTGTACATTTACTAGCTAATCCAGCTAACAAGCTACGTACGTGTAATGTTGAGGTTTCTCGGGCTGCACGTTCAACACGGTTGCGGGAGATGTCGAACCTCCGGCGGGCGAAGACGAAGAGGACGAGGAGGGTCCCCCGGTAGTAGTCGCTGCCGAAGATGACGGGGGCTGTGAGTGTGTTTTAGACATTTTACCCGTTTAATTCCTAACAACAAGAACCTTGTTTTTAGCTTACTGGCTAGCTATTCTTATTAGCTTTGAAATCCGCATTCTACAACGATGTGAGCTTGCGCAAGACAGGAGGAAGTAGTAGCAAAGGGACAAATAGGGACAACGCGGAACTATGGGACATGAAGTTCAACAATAGCTTAAAAATAACTGTGCGGATTACAAAACTCATACAAGTTTTTTCCGTGGTAATGCATTATAGACACATATACACCTAATGTGTAAAGAATTAAAATATTGAATTAGCAATAGAGTTCTAGTTTTTGTTTTTTTATACTGCATCTTGTCTATTGGCTGTACCATATGAGCACTTTCGAAGTTGAACCAATGAGCGTATAGTGATTTATGAGCATGACGTCACGAGAAAGTATTAATAGTCGGCCGCTACCCCCTTCCACCACAACTCGTTTTCCGCGGTCGCAGTAGACGGCATACCAGAGACTCAACCGCTGTTGTATCGTCTTAATCGACGTCTTAAAGGTAAATAATATTGTCCTTTGGTGTGGGTAGTATACGTGACCTTGTTTTAAGAGCTGTTATATTAATGTCTTGATCGCGTTTCCATCAACAGACACTGTTTGGCAAACAGTCTAAAATTCCGACCTGCTAACGTTAGCTAAAAATAGAACAATGGAGTCTCTCACCGTTGACGTTTCTAGTTAACGTCACCCGTAGGTCGCTTAAGCGAAACTGTACCTATTTTAAAAGTAATGTCAGGTCAGATATTATCAACGTTGTGTAGTGTAATATTTTTCTGAATGTGTTAGCGGGGGTAACTCTTTGTAAGCTGTGTTGTTTGATTTGAACCGAGGCAATGTCGCTTGGGGGTGAAATGAGAAGCAGTGAAAATGGCGAAGTCGAAAAGCAAAGGCTGGCTGGCTGGCTGGCTGGCTGGCTGGCTGGGCCGGTGAAGGCGCCGAGTATTTTGACGCCACTCTGTTTGAAGCGGGCCTCTGAAACGTGACATCGGACACGGAAATGATCAGTGACCCTTTTTGAAACGGAGTGAACCTTTTTTATTACAATTCCTTTTTAACGTTGATTTATTTTCAAAGCTTCGTTGTTATAATAGAAACAGAGCCAGTTACCGGAGTGAACCCGACGCCTCCCAGTGATTACAACCTGGGGGGAGGGGAGCTTTTATAAATTAGCAGGCTAAGTTAGCATCCTAGCGGAGCCGATAATAACAGATCCATCTTTTAGGTAAACTAGTTTGAGTCTACTTGATCAAACATGTAAACTACCAGAGGTTTTACTCTTTATTCATACTCTCTATACAGCAAGTAAGACATGGCTCGTACTAAGCAGACTGCCCGTAAATCTACTGGAGGAAAGGCGCCAAGGAAGCAGCTTGCTACCAAGGCTGCCAGGAAGAGCGCCCCGTCCACCGGAGGAGTGAAGAAGCCCCATCGTTACAGGTGTGTACCTTTTTTGTAATTTATTATACTGTTTCGTTGTTTACATTAAGATTTTCCCTATTTATAATACTTGGTGCTGAAATTCTTCATTTATTGGTAGGCCTGGCACTGTGGCTCTGAGGGAAATCCGTCGTTACCAGAAGTCAACAGAGCTGCTCATCCGCAAACTGCCCTTCCAGCGTCTGGTGAGAGAAATTGCCCAGGATTTCAAGACTGATCTGCGTTTCCAGAGTGCTGCAATTGGAGCTCTTCAGGTAAATTAACACTCAAAAGTAATGTATAATCTTGAATACCACTGAAAGGAGGAGTTTCTGTGAACCTAATGTATGTGTCAATTGTTTCTTCTTAATGCAGGAAGCCAGTGAGGCTTACCTGGTGGGTCTGTTTGAGGACACCAACCTGTGCGCCATCCACGCCAAACGTGTCACCATCATGCCCAAAGACATCCAGCTGGCTCGTAGGATAAGGGGAGAGAGAGCCTAAGATGCTAGTGTCGGCATTGTCAAGACAAATGATCCTATTTATCATACTTAACCATTTTGTGGACATTTTTATTTCTTTGAAACTTTTTATATCCGTTTTTTCTTTTTGAATTTTGTAATGTATTTTAGACTGGGACAATTCATCAGTCATTCCCAAGTACATGTAGGGTAGTTGGAAATGTTGTGCAGTAAAAATATCTGCCCATTCCATCATGGGTCATTACTACATTAGACCATTGTTGGTATCAGGCTCCACCTGGGGATGGAGTTGTCTTTGAAGCGAGGATATATTCTTCACATCTTCCATGGGGTCCAGGGTTTCTTAACCCATCCACTATTTAACACAAAATGCCAGCATGTCATGCTGAACAGGTCTCACTGCAGTGTCAGGGTATTGGCTGTTAAAGTTGCTGCTCTATGCTCAGTGGCAAGAAGCAAGGCAGACACCATCTGTATTTTTCTGGACTGCTTTTTACATGAATTTCAACATAAAATCTTGGCAGCTACATTTAATACTATTTATGAAAATGTTGTCACGTGTCTTTCTATTAAAGGTCTTTACGAGTAGAAAATCCTTGTCTTTTGAAGTTGATTAAAACATTGTTATTTACACAAAGATGCACTGTATGTTGGACATGTTTTATTTACAACACAAGAAAAATGAGCTCCAAACTGTTATACAAACCACTCAGTATGCTTGAAACCAGCAGCTGTAAGAAAAACACACAACTTTGACTATCATGTCAGAAATCACAGATCAGCTGAGTGTACAATAATTCATAGCCACTTTTTCCTCACCAATGCGACAGACAATCTCCTCACAGTCCTTGAATGTGCTGGCTCTGAGCACCACACAGCAGAAGCCTGTGGACTGAGGGGTATCTGGGGAGTCTCTACAAACAGAACCAATCACATGCTTAGATGACATCTGGGGCCAGCCAATGACAACAAAGCTGCAAAAGCTTGTGTACTGCATCAGCACATGTCAGGGGAGGGGAGGGACAGAACAACAGGCCCAGTTTACGTGGATGCGAGGGGGGACCTCTTGCATGATGGATGGAAACATCCCCATTTGTAGTATTTTCTTACATGCTGCAAAATTAGTGACAGCTTTGCGCAAAAGACAAGGTAAATAAATGTCATACTTACGCTACACAGAATGCAAATATTGTGTAGTCTGGTTGACAGAATCTTCCCACACATGAAATCTCTGGATAGTGATGCGCAAACAACTCCTGATGGAAATACAAAGATAACTGACATGTTATTGCGATTTTCTCCAATGGAAGCAAACGTGGATTTGAATGCCAGCTATTAATACAGACAGACATGGCATATCCTCTTACCGATTTACTGCCTTTGTCTGTGCAAGTCAGATGTGTTTCCTTCATATCTAAAAGCACCTCCTATTGGGCAAAAGACACTGAACTGAGTTCATGCTAATATTTATCTGATATATAAATGACAGCTAGCATGCTCTGAGGTATGTAGGCTGTTGAATTGTTTCATTACCTTGCTGGGCAGGTTCTTCTGTAACACTTGTGGAATGGCATGTTGCAAAACCTCCTTGCCTCCAAACTAAGGAAGCATAGGACCAGATATCACATCAGTTATATGAGTCTATATAAATATATAGAATGAACATTAACTCTGAAACAAAAGTGACAATTTACCATTCCAATGTTTGTTTTTCCCAAAAACTGCACTATGTACACAATCCTGTTAATGAGAGGTAAGTCAGTGCCTTGATATCAAAAACACACTTTGAAAAATGTGAATCATCCCTGAGGCTTTGCAACCAACTTGCCTCCCCTCTTTGAGACACTGTGATGGAGAGTTTCTCTGGTCATTGGAGGCTGACTGCTGGGAGGAAGCTGGACCGAGCTGCAAGGTGGGGTTCTCCATCCTCAGGGCTCGCAGGAGTTTGATAAGGGGCCGATAAACTGTTTCATCCTGAGCCCTCCACCGCAAAACATTAATGGACAGAGGGCAGCCCCTCAGCCGGGACAGAATCACACCAGCCTTGGAAGAAAAAAAAATGTAAATGTAAATGTAAACTCCTTGTAGAACTTCTCAGATTAACATAGCAACAAATGTTTTGTGAGCTACAGGTTTTTTAATTATCTAAACATTTAAAGGGTTTGTCAATGATTTGGCTGCCATGTTGCAAAGATTTAATCAACAGGCCTACATACACAAGATGTAAGCTGTACTGTCTGTTAAGAAACAACACAATTATACAAATAAAAATCCTAAACTCAGCCAAAACAGTACCAAGCTGTGGGACTGATTGCTCCAAAATAATGTTATTTTTTATTATTTTGCTCATTTTAGTAAAACTCAAAAATCATTTGTCATCATTTTTTTTGCATGTGTTTTCAGTTGGGTTTTTTGCTCTGTGGTATCTTCAAATACGATCCTGTTTACCATGTAAACATAAAGAACCACACGGGTGTTTCCAGTGTTTGTGGCTGACAGAGCTCTGCTATGGTTGGGTACAGCTATGCTGCAGGTTGTGTAATGTCACCAAACAACATGTATTATTAAAATGATAAAGTGTAAATTGTCCCACCCTTACTGGTGCCATAAAACTGACAGGAGAATCAGGGAGAGCGCCACCAAACACCGACACAGTTCTGTGCAGAGGTCTGATCAAGTAACATGAGTGAAAACAACTGTGCAGGTCTTGTGTGGCAGCTTCAAACATTCACTCACGTGACAGGGCCCTCATTATAACAGCAGACATGTTGGCATGTTACAACAAGGAAAGCCCTGGTGTTATTGAATTGACAGATGGCTGAATTCCATTTAGCTGCTTCAGTTTGAATCCTCACATACACAGGAAATGTTTAAAAATAATTTTCCCCTCTTTTTCTTAGAAAAAAACCTACCTAACATTAACTCAAGCACTGTTTTGTATAACTCAATTCAAATTGAAATGTAAAAGTACTAGTGAAGTGCTTTAATGCCATGCCAAACCAACAGGTTATGATATAGCTCTAACCCCTCACGACATGTTGGCCAATCAGGAAACAGGTCTGATATTTGAGGTTGAGGAAACTGTAGCTGGTTTTTGGCATGTTTGAAGATACCTGTCCATTCTTTGAATTCCTCAAGGAGGTCCCATTGATCTCATCAATAATATCACCAGGACAGATGAACTTGTCAACATGAGCCTGACTACCAGGTATCAGGTCGAGGACGAAGACACGCCCACTGAGATATCTGAGAGACAGACAGTTGGATAAAGGGAGATGATGCTGCAGGTTAAACAAATCCATTTATGAGAAGATATGCTTGATGAGAAGAAAAAACTATAAGAGTAAGTTACAGACCTCAACACCATCCCTACCTCCCGACAGGGCACTACTTCATATGTCTCACATACCTGGAAACATATAGTAACCGTTAACAGACTGTCTCGTACATTCTGCTCAGTCCAAAGTTCATTATCTCACTGCAGTTTGCACTGGTTAGGAGATTTATTCATGCATTTCCAGGGTTCCCATAGCCACTAAAACTGTAATGGTATTGTTCTGATGCTATGAGTGACTTAACACTAATCATTGTTTTTTACCGGTAGGAGCCAGCTCTCATCCAGAAAACTGCAATTCTGTGAAAAGAGACCAGAGGTGGGTATTATTATAGAATCCTTTGATTTCTCTGTGATTTGGAAGAATAGGTGTTTACACCAATTATAGTTGGTAATAAAGTTTTCAAGGTTATATTTTGGAAGAAAATCCTATGTTGCATGAAAATACTAAAAATGGACAGATAGCACCTTTGATTTTTTTTTTTTTAAGAAGTTGCTCTGACCTCTATGTCCAGTTTAAATTCCATGTGAGAGAGGACCAACAGCAGTGACATGAAAGGCTCTGGAAGAGGGAGAACACTGTTGTTGATGGTGGAAACAGAATGAGAGTGATGACAAGAATTTCCTCAGCTTAGCATTTGGTAGAAACAATCTGATCAAGTTAAAAGCCTCACCCACAAATTCCTCATTCCTGAGAATTGAAACAGCCGGGCTATACCACTGAAAGAAAGAGAAATGGTATGAACCAAAGCTGTTTTAGTCTATTACAGTCATGTCTTTGGTAACCACTGTGCCCTGAGCACCAAAGGAAAAGTCTCATATAAAAAGGCACCAGCCTAAATATGTTACATCATAGAAACTATCTGGTACACATATCTGACCTCCAGGACTCTGGGTGTGTGCAGCAGGTGTGTGATAAACTGTGGCAGAGTCTTGCGGCTGAGGGCCAGTCTGAGCAGGTAGCGGCCTCGGCCCTGAGCAGAGAGCAGCTTCCTGCAAACTCTGGTTTGCTCCACAGCTAAGGACAGAGCAGACAGCCTACACACACACACACACACACACACATCACCAGAGACAATTTTAACAAGGGCTGAAGTAGTGTTACTTCTCCTACAGAAATTTCCATTACATAGTAGACTAAAAACAATGTTTAATATATTTCTGTTATCGGTTAATGTAAGCATGATTACCTGCCACACGCGTCCTTTTGGGTAAGCTGTTCAAAACACTGCCAGTAGTCTCTCTGCACCAGACTGATTACTGGCTCTAGGGGAGAACAAACACACAGAGTACATAAAACATATTTCACACAATGTTCCCTAGATGATTTATAATTAGAACATTTCAAACACGTCAAATTCTGCCCTAAAATATTGTTTTGGCCATCATTTGAAGCAGGAGCTGAGATCTTTAAATCTGTAGTTGTTAATGCCAGGTATGCAAGCTACAAGCAGCCCATGACAATGTATTTTCTGTAATGTATTATTATTAATTATGATAGTAATTTAACAAATATGAACAAGTTTTTGTGTATTTTTCAGAGAGCACATACGCTGGAGCCCCTTCCTGAGGACCAGTTCGAGAAGCTCGCAGCAGGAGGCGAGGTGAGGGTTGATGTCTGTCACCATCTCTCCATCCGACTGCAGGTTCAGAACACACACTGAAAGAGAGAAAACATGCAATAATCAGTGTGAGCGTGTGTCTGCTTGACAGCGGTCACAATTAACCCGTTTTTTTTATGCAACCTGCCAAACCTAACTGTTACAGAAGAAGCACCACCAAAAAAAACTACCTGATTTGCGTTTTTCTTTCACATGATTGAAATCGTATTGATCGAGATGAACGGGTTTTTTTTGTTTGTTTTTTTGGTTTTCTTTCGCACAAAATTTGACCAAGTGATCATGAAATCTCCGAAGCGGAAATTGTGTTTCACCACGCCTGCATTTCGTGTTTGTTAGAGATTCCTACCTCTGAGGGTGCCGAGAAGAGGGTCTTTAGGTGCCATGTTGTGGGGAAATCAGAAGCTGTCGTCGACAACAGACGCACCAGTCTGCTGTCATTTCAGCACAGCGACGCACGCTGTAATCACACTTCCGCGTAGCCTACCCAACATACCGTGACATCTGTCCATGGCACTGTACAAACATACAGAGAGCGGGGTTGAACAATGTCATCCAGCTGGTTTCTAAAACAAATAGTGGAAATAAAAATGATGGAAAAGCAATAGGGTTAGAGATAATCTCTTCGCCTAAAATTCATCAAGATGTGTCATATTTAATGACTGTAGTGACATCTGCTGTTCTGTTTACAAAGCGTGCTGCCTTCAAAGAGAGTGAAGGCTTTATTGACTGTCGCCTTTATTGACCAGATTAGAGGCAGTATATCATAGTTTCTTTTTCAGATTGCACAGTTGAATTCTTTACTGCTGACAGCTCATTTAAAACACTGATTTAGCTTACGACTATTACATTAAGTTAACATTTTCCGGTAGCTAAAAGAACCTGTGACGTTACTTTTTATGAATCAGGACTTCCATTAACATTGGAAAACATTAAAGCGAAATTGATATTAAATACTGGTAACGACGCTTACATCTGTTAACCGTGGACTTTTGAAGGCGTAAAGTTAACTCAAACATTGAATTAGAAAAAAACATTAAATACTCAGAACAGAAAGGGAACTCTGGCGACCTCTAGCGGACGCCCTTTCAGATCACAGCTCGGTTGAGCGGTGGTAGATTAGAGCGCGCGCTCTGTGTCTGCTGCTGCAGATGAAGAGTGACTGAAGCGGTGCGTCTGTGAGGGATGGCGGAGAACTGAAAGAGCCCGAGTTTAGCGAGAAAAATCACAGAGGAACAACGCAAAGTTACCCGTGGAAGGGAAAATTCTCTCATAAAAAGGTAAGTCTCTGGTTTCTTCACAAAACTTCAATTTCTTAGCAAGTATACTGATCGAAATGTGCCGCTACCAAGGCAAAATTAAATGGAATAACTAGCCTGCCTGATTGCTGAGTGTTTGCTGTCCATCTTTGTAAAACATAGCTTAAATGCGCACGAGGCGATTTTATTGTTCGTCGTCACTCGTGACACTAACATTTTAAAATGATACATTTCAGCATTTTAAAATGGTACATTTGGACACATTTTAAAATGATATATTTAAAAAGATACATTTGAATCTATCTCCTGTTAATGAGATGGTTGTTATTGTGCTGTAGTCTGTGTGTTTTGATGCTGACAGGCAGAGGCTGCTCTGTCAGTCCCAAAATAGAAAGTCACTACCTGGGTTTGTGCAGCAACCGCACCGGTGATAATCCTGGATTTCCTCTAATCTTCCAGCTCTTCTCCACCACACACAGCTCCTCTGCCACCTACACCCTCTGCCTCCACCGCCAAAAATAAACCCTCTATCAAACCCAGAGTGAATATGTTAACACTTCACTCCACAGTTTGATAGATAACTAATTTAATGCTATATTTCCCCCCCCTTTTGAACTCTGAAATGTATTTTGCATTGAGCAATATGTATCCACTTAATTAGTTAACAGGCTCATTGGCACAACTCTGCACATCCTCTTCCTCTCCAGCACATGTCATGGCCTCAGTGGGCTAAAGTTAACATGGACCATTTGTACTAACTAACAGACATGGCTCTGACTTTCATTTAATTATGTGACAGGTTTTATCACAGTGTATTTTCAAGTTATTGTACGTAGTGATTAACATCCTGAGAAAATAATCCTTTAAAAAATCAGTTATTTTTTTATAAAATCATTTATCTTTCATCTACCCTCACAGATCAATCTGATAATGCTCACTGAAAGGTAAACTTTCAGCCCTTACTGTTAGCCCTTACTGCTGAGCTCAGACTCCCATACCATATATGCTCTTCAGTCCTTTGAAAGTCACTACCAGCATCCTTTGGCTCAGCTGCCACCCCTACATCACAGAGAGAACAGCAAATCCCCTCAGCGCATCAAACTGGCGTGCAGGGGCGGACTGCTGAATCAACAGCAAACTGGTCCAACGATCCCCCGCACCCTCCGCAGTGTTTTAAAAGAGCTCTGCGCTGCTGTCTCAGATCTCCTTGGGAATAAATTTTTCAATTTCAAGGCCGCCATCTAGATGCATCGACCTACACACACCAGCAAATCCTGTTACTGTGCAATATTTTTTTTTTGCCTGTTTCTACATTGTTTCTCCCTTAGTCGCTCAGTTTGTGGCTTTGTGTGGGTGTGTTGAGTGGGTGGGCTGTCTCTTTTCAGTCCTCTACCAATGTGTGGGTCCTCTTTTCTCTCCTCCTCTTCACTTAATGATAGCTCAGAGTGCCTAATAATGAGCTCTCTGTGGACTTCCAGTGCAGAGCTGTGATAAAAGTTCTGCAGTGCTTTTCTCTCTCTCTCTCTTACACACACACATACATGCCTTCTGCTACCTCTCATAAATTACCCATTTCTGCACTCTCATCGATTTGTGCAGGCGACCAGAGCCCAGTCAGCTGCACTTCAGCCTCAGCTCTGACGGAGTGAGTGCCAGCGTACTAAAGCTTTTTATTATTGTACCACAGGGCATCTCCCTCACTCTCCCGCTGCCAGCATGATGAAGGACTGCCTGCAGTTTCTTATCGAGCCGGCCAAAAAGCTCAAGATCCGACTCAAGGTACGGGTATACGACTCTGTTCTCCTCTGATAGCACAGTATTTGCAGCAAGCGCCACGTTGTGTACAACTAGATCCGCTATGTACGTCAAGTCTCTTTTTTTCTTCTTATCTTCGGCTTCTTTGCTCCAGGAGACTCGTAAGCGAGTGAAACTAGAGAAGAAGGAGCCGCTGGTGGAGAGTCAGTTATTTATTATGGAATTGGCTCGAGAACTCAACAAAATTTGCCAGGTAAGCTTAAATCCTCGCTCTCTTTTGTCTGTAACTTGAAGTTATGCATCTACAGCGGTGTAATATTTTTATTTTTACCACAGAGGTCAAACATCCTCGGCCACATCTGGACCAGTGAGGACATCTGGCCGGCCAGTGTGTGTCGGGACTTTATTGTGGAATGGGCTGCTGTGTTGGAGAAGAGAGTACAGGTATGAATAGTCTATTAATGGTGCTGTTAATCTCACCATTGACTCGATCAAAATCATGCTTTCTGAGTATTCTGCCTCCACTTTAACATAGGGCTGCAACTATATTATTGATTTATCTGCAGTTCATTTCTTGATTAATCACTCAGGGCATTGAATGTCCAAAATTAATAAAAAATTTCAATACAGAGTCAAAAGATGTGTCCAAAACACAGTAATTTCCAACTTAATATGATATAAAACTGCCCTTACCAAACATTTTTACACAAAGATTACTTGAACCAATTATTGATATTGTAAATTATCATATATTTCTATTGATTGCAGCCTTTATTTTAAGTGTATGTTTCTTATTCAGCTGAGGATCATCCTGTCTGAATACCAGTATGAGAAACCAGAAAAGAGAGACTGGAAGGAGCACCTCCTCTGCATGCTGGAGGCAGGGGGAGAGTGCGACATGGGGCCCCACAAGAGAACCATCATGGACTGGACTCGGGAGATTAAAAGCAGACCTCAGGTGACTATGGGATAGAGGACAATGAGGACAATGTGAGCCAGCTTTTTCTTCTGGCGACTGGATGTCTTTTTGGTGCTTAAAGTCTAACCCAGTTCCGTCCTTGCATGGAGTAAAGATGATTAAGCTAAACCATGCCCTTGACGTTCATCCCATCATACTCATAGTGATCACAAGTAACGCTTCAGTCAGTAACAAAACAAATGCTGATTGTTTGTAACAGCCCACCGTCTGGCCGGGTGAGCCCGTGCTCATGATGCTAGACGACCTGGAGTTCCAGTGGAAGAGGGGTCGTCTGCCCAACCTGCTCCCAGCCATGGAGCTCGTCATGCTGGCCGTGCTGAATGCAGACAGCCCTGTCAAGGTATGGACGTCTGTCACAGTGTTCCCCTGATTAGATTGTGTTGAATATGTCTCATTTTCTCCTCTTGAATCTATCACAGAGGATAATGATAAGCAGTATGTTAATTGAGTTTAAGTTCAGTTCAAAGGGTTGAAAACATGAGACATTTGCATGATGCTGTCAATTCAATACTGCAAACAGTGTGAGGCATTATGCCTACGTGCTGCATAACACCCAGTCAGGCTTATCTCTTCATCCCATTATTAAACTCACCTCAGCCAGCCTGCATTGTCTTTATTGACTGCCTTTTATATGTGTGTGTGTGTGTGTGTTTTAGGAGGACGTGACAAAGCAATGGCTGATGAGAAAGCAGAGGAGCCAGGCGATTGGTGAGTGTGATTCGAAATATTTTTTGTTAACTTAGGAAAGTGTCAGAGATAAAGACAAAACAAGCAAAACCCCACTTTAAACAGTTTAAATCAAAAAGAAGTCAGCGAGCTGTCAAGATGCTGACGGGCCGTTCATTATGTGTGAACTGCTCTTGATAACAGCACGTGTGCATACAGAGACACTATCAACCTAATCAACCTCTTTAGTAAGAGTGAAACTTGATGAGTCATTAGAACTTAATCAGAATCGATATGTGATTAAAGGAAAGCAGATAACAGGTTAAGAAAGGAGAATGGATTTAGGTAATGAATGAAACTCTTGATTGTTTCCATCTAATCACAGTAATCACTTTCTTCTTTCAGATGCCATTCGCTACATCCCCCACAGCGGTGAGTACGGGTCCTGATTATTGTTGAAATGAACTATTGTCAAGTTAAATCACTGTTACTTGCAGGGCAGGGTGATTTAACCCAAAATCTGCTGTAGAAAACAATATGTTGTGGAAATTAACCCACAGTGATAAATATAATAATAACAACAATAATAATTCTTTTGAGTATGCTATAGCATCATGTCCTTATCGGATAGGCTCACTGCTGATATTTGTTCTCGTCAATTATACTGTGTGGTGTAACTAGCTAATAAGCTGGTTGGTTGGTTAAACATCCATCTTTGACTGTTGTAACTATTTACAGTTTGTGTGAATTTGAGGAGGTGAAATGATGTAATATTTGGCATAATTGCTTGTTCGTTTGGGAGCAGCAGAAAAAGTTGCAAACTCATCATTCACACCTTCTAAAGTCGATGTGTTGACTTTGCTAAAAATGAGTTGCTTATTTACACATCCAGCAGAAACAGAGCAACATTAGCTTTCATTGAAGTTTTGTTTGACTTCATCTGATGAATGTAAGTTCAATATTCATTCTCATTTTAGTTCACATTTTAGTCTCAGAGGAAAATATCTGACTATTTAGCTGTTGACAAAGTTTACAAGTAAGTTGTGGGAGATGCACAGTGGCTTGTATTAAAGCTGTTACTCTGACAAAAGCTCCGATAAACAGTTTGGTATTTTTTTTTGGGTTCACCAGGAAAAATTTCTTTTAAATATTACAGTCATGTGATCAATTAATAATATAAAGTAAGTATTTAAAGTACTTACTTTAAACAGTTACTCTTTCTTTTCTCTTCACAGTGTGGAATTGGATTTGTGATGCCGTAGGTACGAACACTTTTAGTAATTCAGTCAACTCTGTTCGCCATTATGATCTGAGATCAAATTTTACATTATGTAACCTCTTTTCTTAAACTTCACAGAGGAAGTGAGTTTGGACCCAGACTCAGCCAACCCAGACCTGCTCATCTTCAGTGATGAAAAGCGCATGCGATGTGGCCTGGAACGTCGGGAAGCCCCACGGTGTCAGCAACGCTTCGACGGCTGGTGGTGTGCTGTGGGCAAGGAGGGCTACACCTGCGGACGCCATTACTGGGAGGTGGAGGTGGGCGAGCGGGACTGGCGGCTCGGTGTGTGCAAGGCATCCGCTGTGAGGCAGGGTTTCCACTCACTCAACAAAGCTTCAGGCTACCTGACCCTCCGTTTGGAGAGGGGTGCAGATCTGAAAGCCCTGACGGTGCCTGCCACCCTGCTGTCACAGAGCCTGGTGCCCAGGAAAGTAGGTGTGTATTTGGACTATGAGCAGGGCCAGCTGTCCTTCTACGATGTGGAGAAGCGCTCCCACCTGTACACCTACAATGAGAAGTTCACAGAGGAACTGTACCCCGTGTTTGGGACTGTGGAGGTGGTCAAAGACCTGGTGATAAGACCTGCAGATGTCAGACAGCCGTGCCTCTGCCCTGGGCCCTGCCTCTGGAACTGAACTGTGTAGCACACGGGAGTCACTCCTCGGTCCCAGTCCTCAGAGTCTGTGACTTTGTTCTGGTCCAGTATTGAGTGAATTTGAATCTTTTGTGCTGTTTATGTACCTGAAGTCTGACTCTGTCTGCGGGTTGCCTTCTGAGATCAGGGACAAGAACCGGCATTTTCTGCATTAAAGCTTCTGTTACTCTGCCTTCATGGGGACATGCAGTGTTTGACTGTTTGTATCTGAAGATGAATATTTTAAGGCTGTCAAAACCTCAAAAAACAGCCTCATTTTTAACTAAATGGACATGTTTTATTCACACTGTCCGATAGAGTTTGAGAGGGTTTAAAAGTCCAAAAAAGGCCCTCAAGGAATGACATATTTTTCATTTTAAGTTAAAACATAAAAAACACCCAAACTGGAATTGAAGCAATATGAAATATATTTTTGATTACTTTTCTATTAGTTATAGATAAAGAAAAAAATGCAAGGGCAAACAACGAATATAACAAAAGCACGAAGGCACTGTGAAAGGATGTGCAAGTAGCTACTTAGAGCCACAGAGGAACAGTGCAGCTTGCTAACATGCACAAGGAGACCATGACAGATTGGGTTGACGCATGAGATTAGTTCATTTTAACTGTTTGCATCTTTGTCTCAAGCTTCCTGCAAACATTTCACAGGCATGAGCTTGTTTGTGCAGATGTGTTTTGGTCTGTGTGTGCAATATTGAAAATTCAATGCTTTTCCCCCTCAAACAATAAATTAACTGTAAATCTCTCATCTTGTCTTCAGTGGTCACGCATAAAGATTTACACAAGATTTAAAATGTAATACAACTTTATTTCAAATCTTAAGTGCAATAAAATTGACATACCAAAAAAAAAAAAAAGAAATGATGAAATAAAGTAAGAGACACGTCAAACAGTACAATCAAAAGTACATGAATTTCAACTGAATGTGTTTTTGGTGTGAAGTTCATCCACTTATCCACATCTGGCTGTTCAGACAAAAATTCCCCCTCAAAATTAAAACAAATCAAAAACAGTTGGACTTGCATTGAAGCAAATACAATCTTTCTGTCTTTACAAACTATTTCTGTGAAATACAATTCCATTGTTCATGTCAATCAAAGCACTAAATACGATGGCCATGCAGAGTAAGGAAACTTGGAAAGAATAAATCCGAACCACTGCTACTACGTTTTTGTGTACAAAAAAACAAACGTTGAGATGTTTTTATATATAATATATTTTTGATCGTTTGTTTGTATTGTAAAATTATACTCCTTGCATGGCAAAAGAAGATGTGCATATTAATGAGCAACACACTCACCAGCCTGGACTTGTGAAAACACCTCTCTATTTGGCATTCAATTTTATGTCAGTCGGCTTAAGTAAAAATCTTAAAATGTAATGTAAAATGTATTAAATATGTTTGGAAAAAACTTTATCACACTTAAATATATAACAATTCTATCAACAAAAGTCCCAAATACACCACTTATATACTCTTGATGACTCAGGATTAAACCTCTTAGGTAAAAATAATAAACCTTATAAAACATCCACAGCAATCTCAAGCATACTGCTCCTCCAAACATGCACTTCAAAAAGACAAAGAGAAAGAGAGGGTTGAAATATGGTGGATTTAAACTGCAATTATCAACACAGCTCACACACAGACAAACCATCCCTTACAGACGGGTGGAGGACATGAGACAAGGGGAAAAAGGTCACTTTGGATTACTGGACTGCAGTGAGATTACTGGCCAGCGCAGGTCAATAATCTTACTGCAGTGTCTTACCAGATCTGGGCCAACAGAGGGAGTCAAGTCTAACACTATGTGACTGGCTTAGTGGAAGGAAACTGAAATGAAACACATCAGAAGCAACCATCAAAGTGAATTTAAATGCTAAATTGAACCTCAGCTGTGGAGGAGAGTGGCCCAGTTTGTAACAGACATGACAGAGCAGCCTCCTCTCCACCTATTTAATCATGAAATCTTTCTCTGGTTGCAGAATCCCGCACCAACAGACACACACATATGAAACATACGCAAACTGCAAGTGGGTTGTTTGAAGCCAACTCTTTTTAAAAGAGAATCTCAGATACGATCCCTCATCATGCTGGACCTTTGGGTGTTAATTAAAGAATATTTTAAATAAAATCTTAAGATTCATAAAACGTCTTCTTTGTGACAGTGGCTCCTCCCACGACGCTTCTCTGAACCACCTCCTTGGTGATCTGACGGGTTACCATGCCGCCGGTCTCTGTGAGCTGTGTCATCATCATCCCATCTGGTAGAAAAAAGCAGTTGGTGTTAACACATGGATGGATGCTGTGTTATGTGTGTTAAGGAGAGGAGAGCAAAACAGGTTTTAATTTGTACCTGAGAAGTAGGGGTCGTTGAGCATGGTGTGGGAGACGTTGGTTCGTGTGGTGACCTCTGTTGGCATGTGGAACACCTCCCTCCTCGTCATTGATGAGCTGTTGTACTGAGACAAAGCGTCTACAGGCGGAAGGAAAGAACAGATGTCAATTTTCTGCTGGGTAATGTACTAAAATATGAGGATATTAGACGATTCTAATATCTTGAGTAAATAGTTAAATGTTGACTATGTATTATGCATCAATCAGTTTGCAATGAACTTTTGTACGGATGTTTATAGTACACAGATGATCATTTCTTGTGATTTGGGTGACCTATGTCCTTTTCCACAGATTTAGCTCTAGTGCTTGACTGCTTTCATTCAGAATTTCTGGGAACCTTGATACTATCAAGCAAACCAGCCAGCATGTCCACCAGTTCTGAGCGGAAAGATTGTAATCAAGGATACATCATCAACAGAAGGTGTTGCACAATGTACAGAGACCTACAGAATTAGATTTACAAGAAATACTTGCTATTGTTTGGTTGTATTTGGGAACCAACTTTCAAGAGCAAAAAAAAAAGGGTTTTGAACCCCTTATTTTGGGGCGTTGAAATACTAGTTTAAAACTAGAAGGTCAAACTGTAAGGAAACTGTTTCAATTTTGGTGGAAAAGGCCTAACAGAGTCACAGTCAATAGAAAGTTTCTCATTGCTTAAGGAATCATTATCACAAAAAATATGGGCCTCATTTCTACAACATGCACTGTTGCAATTCATGCTCCCCAGCAGCTAAACCTTATGATGTTTTGCAATCCTTTTATCCATCAAGTACCATCCTCAGGTCAAATTTTCATTTTTTTTAATAAATTCTAAAATCTAAAGGCCTGATTTGCCTAAAAACTGCTGTAGATATACTTGAACTCCAGGAGATGAACCAATGTTTTCCCTACTGCCAACATCAGGCTAAAATTTCCACTTAAAATTTAGGGACACCTACATGCCCTAAGAGGATGAACACTCTACTTCTTTTATACTCTACAAGCTTTACTCTGGCATCCCTTCAGGAAAGCCCATCAGCGCTGTGCAAAGGAGTTTAACAGGCAGATTGTCATTTAAATTCAAGATCCCACAAGATAAAAAATATGTTTTTTGTTCATTCTACTGTTGTTTTGTGTGATTTAACAAACACTCCAGTCTCTAGCAGCGACTGTTGTGTGTTCTGAGTTTCATTCATATGAAAAACTCCATCAGTATTATTCATCTTACTTCCATCCTGAGACTCGATGGTGATGATGCCCTCCCTCTCGGGACCAAAGCCCTGTGTGGTTTGAGCCTGGACTTTAAACTTGTAGGGAACGTTCTCAGTCAGGTTTGGGACGGTCAGGCTGGTCTCAGCACTGTCGCCGTTCACCTGGAAGGACCGCACGTCTCCTGGAGGAAACAAGAAACAGAGGTCAGAAAACAACATACTCTCACAACAAAGACAGACTTCTGAGAAAACCATAAAATCAGCCATTTGAATGTACTTTTGAAAATAATATTTGAATTTTGAATGTTCTTAAGTGTGCTTTTGCTTCATCATCCTGAAAGCCTCACCTCCACCATGCAGCTGTTCGCAGGTGACTACATAGCCCAGGATGTCTCCGTTGGGTTTGCGAGGTTTATCCCAGCTGAGCTGCAGGGAATCAGGGCTGAGGGCAGTGAAGACCAGGGGGCCCGGAGCGCTGGGAGTGCTCAGAGTAAATGGCGAGCCTTCAGTAAAAGATGAGACAGAATAAGAAAAGAGACACTGTACCTCTGAGAGCTGCATAAGAACATGGTCATTATTAATCCAAGAACAAAAGCCAGCAGAATCAGTACCTGGCATGGGGCTGAGGGGACTCTTGGGGTCGACAGCTGACTCGATGGTAATGACCCCCTCTCTCTCTGGACCCCAGCCCTCCTCGCTCTGAGCCTTCACTTTAAATAGGTAGGATTGGTTGGGGAGCAGATCCTGGATGATCACAGAGTTCTCTGCTGGGTTTGTTACGTTAATACGCTTCACGTCACCTACAGGAGAGGACATGGGTTTTTTAACATAAAAAAAAAATACTTCAAATCAATTTGAAAAAGATGAAAAAGTAAAATAATGAGTTTACTTGACATATTAATGAATGTTAAGCATGATGACAACTATTGGAATGGTATTTGGACAGTTGTCCCAAATAAAGAAAAACAAGCTAACATTTTAATAATATTACATATTTTTGTCAATAGCTACAATAACAGGCTACAATAGCCTCAAAACCATCTGTGTAAAACAGAACTTATTTTTTAGCCCTGAATTTTTCCACATTAAAGAATCCAGGACATTTACTATGTAATTTACTTCATTCTGTGTCTCAGAAATGACTGATGCAGTCTCTCGTCCTTGTAGGGTTCATTTACCTCCATTGAGCAGCTGGTAGAGAACGCTGTAGCCCAGGATGTCTTTTTCACAGTGGGGCTCCTGCCAGCTGACTTTAAGGGCAGTGGGACCCAGAGCAGAAAACACCAGTCTGCTTGGGGTGTCAGGAACACCGGGAGAAAGTCGAGCATCTGATGGAAGATACAGAGAGAAAGGAGTAAATATACTGATGGAAATGATAAATATATGACAAACCCCTTTTTTGGGGTTTAGAGTGAAAAAGACAGAGTAGTGTGCATTAAATGGTAGGAAAATTTTAAACAAACATATAACAAAACACAACAATTGGCAACACTCATGACCATTTTCCAAAGCTTATAATTTTTGATTGTTTTGATTTTATCTGGCTATTTATTGGTTGATGATGTATTTGTTATGAGAGACTGATTCAAACACTCTCCTTGTCTCCTTGTGTGTTTAAGGATGATCTGAAACTTCACAACTGAATAGGTGCACTGACTGATTTCTTTGGCCGCTTTGAGGCAGCAGAAGAAGCTGTGAACACACCGTCAACATATTATCACTGTCTTGAGTTATCGTGACAAACAGATGAGCACAGAGTTGTCTTCCTGCAGTAGCCACAGAGCTAATAACATTCATTTACAGTTATGTTTCTGGGCATGCGTTGTATACAAGTCCAGTATTCACTCTTTTAGCCCTGTTTTTGGTCTCTCCTAATTCAGAGAGAAAAGCATCTGAGCGTTTAGCTGCTGAATGCTTTACTATGTTCACCTGCTGGTCGCTAACTTGGTCACCTGTTTGTTTCTAAGCAGGAGGCAGATCTAATTTTATCGGAGCATTTTTGTGATTGGTTGATGAGAGCTGTGAGCTACAACCAAACAAGGAAGTCTGCTTATAATTTTCTGTGGGCTTTTTACTACAGGCGCCCTCTTTCACATTACACATGGTTGTTTGAGCCATTAGTGCAGCTTTAAAAAAATACCAATTTCACATAATCCTTTCGGACAACAACGTTTGCTTATTGTTCTATTTTTAATTAGTCACCAACATAGCATGAAGTGCACTGCTTTTAATTATCCTACTCTCAAATGTCTGATGTTGCGGCTTACCTGAGTACAACAAAGTGGTTTTCTAAACAGTCCCTGCAAACACTGATTTACCTAATGATAAAATCAACCAAAATCTTATGGCATGGTCTGAAAAATGAAAAACTGAAAATGCAAGTATTGTAAAATATAAATGATTTGCGGCTAAAACACATAAAACAGCACATGAGGTCTGTAAAGTGGAGATGAGAGAGGGTGACGAGGTGTGAGACGGACACAGAAGCAGAGATAAAGATGACTGAAGTCACACCGAGCGAACACATCCACTGCCTTCATGCTTGTATGCACAGACTTACCCTGGAGCACCCTGTCCAGGTTATACAGAGCTTCATTGACGTCTGAAGACTGGGTCCTGGCCCTCGGACCCTGAGACAGGCTGTAGCTGAACTGGCTGTGAGAGCTGCTCCCAGTGTAGCCGAACCCACCTGATGGCGCATTAAGCAAGGGGGGCAAAGGAGGAGGGTGAAGGGAAGGTGATGAAGAGAGGGACAGAAAATGATGGAAGGAACACAGAAGAAGAACGAGGATGGCAGATGGAGAGTGAAGTACAAAAAAATGGGTGAAATGAAACAAACAGAGCACAGTTGAGACAAGGGGAAGCAGGGAGGGATAAAAAGCGATAGTCAGCATAGCTCTTGCTAAGTCAGTGTGGATAGGCATGCTGTGCAGCCAACAGCCCCAACCTTGCTAACAGATGTCCAAACCTTCAGCCTCATGCACTTGCACAGTTTTCCTGTCTGCATCTTAAATATTGCACTGGAAAGTAAAAACTCTCTTTGACCAGACAGACAAAAGCTACTTCCTTTTTGCATTTGCTTTGGAACAAATTTAAACGGTTGCTGAGGAGTTAAGTTTACCTAGATCTGGAAACTTGTTTGACAAATCTCCCATGACAATAGAGTCCCGGATGTTTTCATCCATGTAACCTCTGTTCTCTGAGCGCTTCCTCATGATGACTTCTGATGTGTGTACCCCTCCAATCATGTCCTGTCTATGAGAGCTTCCTACAAAACCAGAGAAACATAAAGGATGAAGACAAATATTATCTTGATATTTTGTCTAATTTTTTCTTGAGACAGTACCAAGCATTCATCTTACCTGGTCCAGACATGTAGGTGGTGGTGGTTTCTGTGGTAAAGGAGCCGCCTCCACCTCTGTAGTTTGAGCTCAGAGTGGACATAGGAGAGGATGATGTTGACATGTTGCGAGTCCCTGATCCTCCTGGGAAAAGGAAGTTCTGGTCCCACTTCCCATGCATTGTGTAATCTGTGAAACACCACAGCAGGAGCCAGGACCATCAACAGACAGAACATATGAAGCTCAGCAGTTAACAATCAAGTATTCAGGCACTGATTGGAACAACACAGTGCCACTGATGGCAAGCACCCAAAACCAGGCTCAGCCAGTCTATAGAGGAAGCACCAGCAGTTTAAGGCCTGTAGCTCCAGTCCTGCTCGAGCCAATTACAGTTTACAGAAACACCAACAACTGACTGGCAAGTGTGCGCCATCTACAGGTAGGAATAGTTACAGCTTCTAGAATTGGGGCACTGAGAGTAACAACTGCAGCTTTTTTATTTTCAAAGCTGCTAAACTACTCAACTAATCTATTGAAGAATCTTGACTATATAAAACCTTAAAAGGTATTTGGTGTTTTGCAGGATTGTTTTAGAACATAAAGTCTATTTTCAATTGAGGTTTTTTTCAGGTAGTTTTATTTTAGATGGCATTTTGGCAATTTAAGCTTTCCACACTAATATGGATTTAATTAACAAAATTTACAAAAATTTTGATTAACAGTCTAGGAACTTTAGGGAAACACCAGATTAATTAGGATTCGTCCTCTGGTTGCCTTGGATACCTCTACTAAACTGAATGGCAATCCAACTAATTGAAGCTGAGACTTTATACTAAAAAGCAAACATGTTAGCCTCATTGTGGCAATACAGGAAAAGTAAAGGATCTTCAAAGTCATTCGATTCAACCTGGAAACCATGACTTTCTGTCCAAACGTTTGTGGTAATTCATACATTTTTTCAGTCTGCACAAATGTGGTTTTCCTACTAACTAACTGACATGGAGCCATGCGTCTATCAAGACTAAAGATGCATGTTTAATAAAACTTGGGTAGTGCAGTTAATAGAATTAACGTAGTTTTAACTGCCTATTGTTGACCACATCAGTAAGTCTTCATCTGCAAATCTAGGCTGTTGCTGCGTTTACTCTGCCATGTGAAAAACTCTTCTTGACTGTTTGAACAGCTTCCTTGTAGAGAATCTACAGCCTGCTAAACGTAAACAAGTGAATTTCATAAGATGCTTTGCATTGAAAAAAGCACATCTGAAGGTAAAAAGAACTGAGCTGCAAGAAAAAAAACAATAAA
The DNA here is from genome assembly GCA_029783645.1 of Ctenochaetus hawaiiensis. NCBI lineage: Eukaryota > Metazoa > Chordata > Actinopteri > Acanthuriformes > Acanthuridae > Ctenochaetus > Ctenochaetus hawaiiensis. Next base: position 14,305,288 of record JAPZDY010000014.1, on the reverse strand, counting down.
CAGCTACAAGGAAAGTTGTCATTAAAACTGCATTTTCTCAAGAAGCAATTATTTACATATAGCAACACTGTGACAAAGCCTTTCCACACACCCAACCAGCCTCTTCCAGATCACTACCTCCCCTGTGGGATGGAGAGAGACAGACAGAGACAGGCACCTGGAAAAGCCTGCCCCTGATCATCAACTGGAGGTGGGGCAGTTGATGCCAGTGCTCCTCACTGGGCAGGTGGTGGCAGGATAGATGGGATAGGTGCTGACACGGGGCAAGGGGACAAAAACTGAAGCCCGAAATCCGCTGATTACACAAAATGTATATTTCTGACAGGATCAAATCACGAATGCAGAGAGAAACGTTGGTTGCCTTGCCAGGCACCTGACAGGCCGTGCACAATAGCTGGCATGCTAGCTGCCTGTCTGTCTATCTGTGGGTCTGATGAAGTGGTCTTCACCTGGCAGGGGTGTTTTGACGCGGCTGGGGTGGGGTGGGGCCTCATCTGAGCTCGTCTCTGTGTCTGTGCTGAGTCGACTCGGGATGATGTCCACTCGCTTTTTCCATGACACCTTACGGAGATCCAGGTTGGACCCCACCAACTTGACAAATTTCCAGCCTTGTAATCAGGGTCATAAGGAAGAAGCAAGCAGCCAAGGATAGGTTTGTAGCAAAGTATCAGTAGTTGGTTTGGATATACACAACTTCATATAGACGTGTAGTCCTAACATTTTAGAGGCAAGCGTTAGCATGAACTTCCAGAGAACACTGACTAAGACTACAAAAATGGCTGCAGAAGGTAGGAGAAAGACAGGTGATTCACAGGGGGATGCGCTGCAGTTTGTGACTTGTAGATATCTGGGGATGAACTGGAAGCAGACTTTGTTGCTGCCTGGCTGAGGCACTGATGCCATGATCCCTGAGCATCACAACCCTTTGGCTTCTCAATATCATTCTTCTAAAATGAAATCTGATCAACATTTCACAGTGTTGTTGATTCCCTCTCCAGCCAACCAGGTAACAACACCAAACACACATATCGCATAAACACTTGGGTCGAACACTTTGACTACAAAAAAAAAAAGCAAGACGCCTGAGAGCAATGACAATGTGAACTGAAACAACTGCATCCATATTTCAGTGATAGCTCACACTCTGAAAGTCTTGCACTTGCATGCATCTGTCAGGAGCCAACAATGGAAGCATTATGATTTTTCTGACATTATGTCAGTATTATGTAGCATTTTGCTCTGGGTACCCACCATCACCAGAGACACTGGGTGTCTTGGAGCCTGCAGGGGACTTCAGCACCTCATTGCTGTACATCAGGTAGCTGTCGTACTCATCTCCTGCCTCTGCATCCACAATAGGAATATCTGGAATGATGGGAACTAAGAACAGAAAGGAGGGGGGGTAAATCTCTTTTCAAGGTAACACAGATTGACCAGAAGTATTCTAGAGATGTGTTTGCTCCTGACTTACTGGACAGAGGTCTGGCAGGCTGTGATGCCAGGTTGATGGTGGCATCTCTGAAGGGGCCCCAGCCCACACTGTTCTTGGCACGGACCTTGTACTGATACGTCTGGGCAGTCTGAAGGTTCTCAATCAACAGCATTCGCTTCTTCGGGTTGTCAATCTTTACTTTCTTGGCTGCTCCCACTGGCTCTGTGAGAAGAAGAGTATTGAGGGAAATTATGAAAATTATGAAGTGAAAATATTTCTACATTTACATTTCCTATTATAAGTGGGTCGCAGTCTCTTACTCTGTTCATCATCAATAGGTGTGTAGATGACCTCATAAGCCACAATGTTGCCATTGGTCTCTGCAGGCTCCGCCCAGCTGAGCTGAGTGACAGTTGGACTAACAACATTAAAGGCCAGACGTCCAGGTTCACCAGGCACTGGACCAAAACAGAACAGCAACCATTTATGTTAATCCTATATTTATTCTTATAACATTATATTCAAAGTGGCTGCCCCACATTAACTAGTTCTAATGCGGAGCTACTCATGTACATCAGTCTTATAATTACCGTCTTCCAGTGTTTGACAGGTAACAATGTCCGTGTCGTAGCCATCTCCCATTGCATTGTAGCCGCACACTCGCATCTCATAGTCACAATAGGGATACAGGTCAGTCAACTCAGCATGAGGAGTCTTCACATCTAAGACCTGTGCATCTTTTTCTGGGTCACCATAGATCCAGTACTTCACCTAAAAATTCAAAAAAAAAAATAGGATTATAGAAATACAGTTCCTATTGTAAACAATGGCAAATTATTCAACTGAAGCTCCTCAACATGCAAATTTAATGTACCTTGTACCCAGTGGGGTTACCAAGAGGTGGGTCCCAGTTGAGGCGGATGCTTCTGGGTCCAGTTGCTTTGGCCTTAGGGTTTCCAGGGGAGGGAAGGAAACCAGTAGGGGAGGAGGCTTTCTGGTTTATGTAGCCTTTCGACTGCATCTGGGCCATCTCTGGAGCTTTGGGAAAATGTAGGAAGTAACAGAAGTTAGAAGATGAAAAAAGCATTTACCAGATACAGAACCTTTGTTTTAGCATGTTCCCTACTCTTATCATAAAAACTGAAATATCACAACTCCACAGACTCTATGAAGGACACTTTACTGCGACTTTAGTTCCATGTTTTTGCCATGAAAGGCCATTGTGTCTTACCTCCTTCAGTGACATTAACAACTGTGGTCTTCCTCTCTCCAATTGAAGTGTTGCCACTTGGGTCAAACAGCTCCAGCTGGAAGGTCTCTGGTTGGATTGGACCAGGATGGGACCTCGGGTCGATCACTATGTTCTTCTCTGTCTCTCCAGGGCCAAACTTAAGAGGGCCTGATAGCTCAAAGCGCTGGGCCTTCTTGGTGCGCCATTTCACTGTGGCAGGGCTGTCCAGGTTGCGAGTGCGAACCACTGGGATGGTGTAGGTTGGATCAGATGTGGTAAAGTTCTGAGTGCCCTTTTTGAACATCAGCATACCAGGTTCTGGGAAGGAATAAGAAGAAAGCTTAGGTCTTAGCTTGGCTGAGATTAAGGGTGAGAAACACTGATTTAAAGCCTCTCTGGTCCTCTCACCTGGTTGGTCGGTGATGGTGACAGTAGTTCTTGGGTAGCGTCCCAGCTTGGCGCCCTGGCGTGGGTTACTGAGATCCATGACAAACTGCTTGACCTGTTTGTCATCCAGGAGGGCATCTTTCTCACCCAGCTCCAGCAGACGAACAGGCACTGTTTTCTGGGTCTCACCAGGACCATAAGTCAGGTCTCCTTCAACAGTCACATAGTCCTAAAATTCATAGGAAGAACAGGTTAGGAATGCAGCCTCATTCATACTCTTCACTCGAACAAACCACAAAGCCATTTCAGCTAGGGTGGAAATAACTATGTCAACATGTAAAAATGCTCAAGCCTTGACAGTCTTTTCATCCACTGCAGTGTTTCTTTAAACATACAGTAGGAATATAACACACATCAACTGTAACAACCCACACTGTTTTCAGGGTGTATCCTCACACAGCCATCACTTTACCTTCTTATCCTTGGCTGTAAGGTCCCGTGTGCGGTAGGTGACCTGTGTGCGTCCATCCTCTATGATCTCTCTGCTGATTGGGATGTTGGCCACCCCATCCTGCCTGCTGTAGGTGTAGGCTGGCTGCAGGAATGAGAAAACACTGCTGGCTGCAAAACAGGAAGAGGAAATCCAATTAGAGCAATCCATTATGAAGATTATACACTTGCCCATTGGTTCAGGGTACATGAGCTATGATGAGTTGATCATCCAATTTGCTTTGCTTGAAAGGGTTTGTTTATAAAGCTGAAACTGGATTTTCTGATGCAATTTCATGGAATATAAGATTTCTCACCATGCTCCTTGATGATGGTGATGTTGACAAAACGTTTTCCAAGTTCAGCAATGCCCAGAGGAACATTTATGGCCTCCACCTGCAGCTGTTTCTTGTCATCATCTTCATCCTTTACGAAAAGCGGCACATGAACATCCACTGACTCCACACCTTCTTGGAACTCTACGGCTCCCATAGCCTCTGCAGAAAAGCAGATAAAACCACAAGATTTATGGTGAGACCAATGTTCAGTAAAGATGAGTATGTGATTAGTAAACTTTCAACAAAATGTTCATTTGAATATTTAATAGATCCACGTATACACATAATTAACACACACCTCTGTCTGTGGCCACAGTGTAGTAGCCAGGCACCACTTTTAGGTCCTGTACATTTCCAGACTGGACATTTTTCTCAGTGAGTTTGACAATATCGGGGTAGCTGCTGCGAGGAGCAGACAAAACAGTGTCCATGATGGCATAGTCCTGCCTGAAGAGCACATGAGAAGCAGAGACGTTAGACATGCGTGTCCTGTGAACCCTCAAAGATCTGGTGTTGTCTTGTATTGTATATTATGAACCAGAATCTTACCTTTTTCCAGCATTTCTCTGTGTTCTGCAAGGACCAAAACAGGTATTAATGACCAACATTATATTTCTATTTTTATTACGATTAAAAACAATAGCACGTTAAGAAACATACTGGAGAGAATTAGACATCTACTGTAGCTCCATGAATCTTACCTGAATGTGGTTTTTTGGATCTTCTGGGCACCGGGAATTTGCTTGTACACCTCATTCAGCTGGATGGAACAACAAACACGTTACTCAGCGTTACAGTCATCATTCTTACACACACACATGTGCCCACAAACAATCAGAAACACACTCACGTTATCAGCTACTTCCTTGCGGAGCTGTTCAGCATCTCTGGATTCAGGGCGAGACAGGTTCTCAGAGAACAGCCTGTTTAGCCTCATGGAAATGGGGAATTGAACTACAAGGGTGCAACACAAAGATAACAAACTGAGCTCAGAGGTTTATCTTTGAGTATTAATTCTTTGATTACAACATCTGCCTCGTCTTACATCTTTGCTCAACATGTGGTAGGTCAACTTATTGTTGCTCAAACATTTGATCACTTACTCATCTCTTTAGGGTTGGGCTTTATCAGAGCTTGAGGGTGATTGGGTCCGCGGTGTACGTTGTCGGTGACCTTCCAGCGAACCACATCAGTTCCTTTGGGTGGGCCAGTCCTCACCATAGGTGTGTCCAGGTGGTCCGAGGTGAGCAAGGACTGGCGGAGCAAATACTCATCTTCCTTGAAGCCAACCATGCGTCCTGTAGAGAATACAACATAAGATGACTCATATTCAACATGGTCTCAGGTGGGAGGATAAATGATTTAAAGTACTAAAGACATGTAATGTCTAACCTCTCTTACAGCAAGGCAGCAGGGCAAGACAGCTCTGTGGGGGGAGAAGACAGAAGGCATTACTTTCAGTAAGACGTAGACATATTGGTCATTGATGGGTGTAAATGTGAGCGTGTTTACCTGTAAGCAGCTTTTGCAGCAGGCACAGTATTTCCAGCAGCAGAGGAGCAGCAGTGCCAGAAGTAACAAGAGGAACAAGAGGAGGGGGAGCAGCCACAAGAGGCTAGCAGGGGGACAATCTGAAGGTTTATGTTAGAAATGCAAAAATCAGTCAGAACACTGCCACAAGACATTTAACTCCAGTAAAGAACAGAGCTGAAATCACCCGTGTTGTATAGTAGTTGTGCTCACTTCTAGTTAGGAGAAGTTTTTTAATTTTAATGATGTTACGTCATGCACCGGTTAGGCTTTTAACTGTCCAGGTTTTAAGATATCCCCCTTAATCAAAATACAGTGAGTGTAAATGGAATTGTGTCTGTTGAGGCTCAAACAACCACTTGTCATTCCAGAAAGTTTCCATGAACACTTTCCCTCACAACCAAGGTTGAATTGCCAATTGTGCAAGTGAGTATCTGCTGCAGACCTCAAAAAGTTGGATGGAACAAAAGAGCCTTAGAAGGTCTGTGTATAAATGTCTTTCTTGTAATTTAATGAACAGCTAAAATGAGGTCTTAGGAGAAAGGATATTGTATGTGGTACACACTGTGCAGGCAAATTTTGTGATTTGTGATTCGTGATACTGGACTCTTTTTTTTTAAATTGGGTGAAGCTACCCTTTAAGTTGGTATCTGTCTACAAATCTTTGCATGGGCATGCCCCAACTTATCATTAGCGTAGCAGAGATATGTTTAGGATAGCCCTCCGAAAACTTGGTTACATGTTTAAAACTTCTCTTAAACTCTAAATATTCTTGCCTAAGTAAGTCCCAATCAAAGTTAAATTTCAGAAATAAAACAACAAAGAGAACAAACCCTACGACTGATATTAATTTTTTATGTAAATATTGCTTTGGTTGGTGCATGTAAGTATGGGAGCAAACCTTTTTCTAACTGAGCTTTGCCAACATCAAAGCAGTACAAAAAGCACAGAAAAAACAGACTGAAATCTCTTGTTTAAAATGATCAAATCTGTTCTAACTTTAACAGAAGACTGTGTGTTCATGCTGACATCTCACAGTAAGAAGCTTGGAGCTGTATATCACACATGAAATCTACCTTGACTACTACAACTTAAGTCAGAAAAAACATCTGAAGCCCAAAATCTCAACAGAATTCTTTTTCATCAATTATGTAAAATAAGGACACACAGTACGTGTAATACATATCCAAACTAGAGCTCACCTTTCTTTTCCAGCACCTGCACCTCCAGGTCTTTAACTGCAGAATCTTTAGGATTGTCAACAGTGTAATAGAATGTACAGTCATCATACTCATCACGGAAGCTGCACGAATCAAGCACCTTGTCAGCTGAAACACACACATACACACATATTAACTAGTGTTCTTGGACGTTACTACAATAATGTCAGTGTTATTCATGGAAAAACAAATCCCAGTCATTTTGCTCCTTATAAAAAGTCCTTACATTCTTTGAGTTTATCCACCAGGACAATTTTGAAGGGGCACTTATCACACTCTTCTTTCTTTGCCTTGTCCCCTGTCTTCCAGGCCTGACACTGGACACAACTCCTTGTAGCCTCACACACACCCAACTGGGCCTAGACACACACAAAAAATAAAAGTTGGTCAGTTTTGCAAAGAAAATGACTGAAAAGCTAAAACTAAATCTAAACCTTATTGGGTACTATATGAAGACAGTAGTAGTAGTAGTAGAGTGTAGCCAAAAAAGCATGTGTGGTTCAAAGAGTATGGGACGTAGAGATACCTAAATTTTTACTATGTTCCTCAGACTAATGGATGCCTAAAAAAATGCTGTATATTGTGATTTCTTGGTTTATCAATTTCATAAATTAGAAACTCAGAGGAATTCAGTGTTTGCTTTTCTTTTCTTTTTTTTTATTTCTAGCATTAAACTAGACATGCAACACTGTTGAGTCATCTCGGTCCCTAGCCATGGTTGTCCCGAATCCATAGAGGTGCAGGTCTTCATAATGCAGTGAAAAATTAGCTCACAGTGAGCAAAAAAAGACCAGAAACTGCTAGGGGTTCATCTGCATAAATACACATATTTAATCATTACTTCCACACACCTGGAAATTTGGCTCACAGGTTGAACTCATCTGGATCTCAGAGTTTGAACACTCACAGCGGCCGCACACACATTTCCCTCTTCCATTGCAGATACCCTAGCACAGATGAAGACACAGTCAGGCTCCTACTGACATGTAAATCGGCATGATAACCTGACTAACAAGCAAAAACCGTCAGCTCTACTCACGCCCTTGCTGTCCAGACAGGTCTGGTTGCTTGTGGGACACTCACAGGCATCACCTTTCCAGCCCATAGCGCATGCACACTTGCCCATAACACAAGAGCCACGGTCTGACAGAGGAAGGAAAATGAGATTTAACAGTTTGTGTGTGAAGGTGGTGAAGGTAAGGTTGTTAAAGCAGAAATGACTGAAAAAATACAGAAAAGAAAAATAAAACAAATGGACCATGATTATCCTTCAATTAAACAATCCTTTAACTTAACACTGATTCATTATATGATACTGCCTCTCAGTTTACTATAATGTGTCAATCAGATGGCAATCAGATTCATCAGATGATGAATTCAAAAGATTAAGGGGGAAAAGGGGAATTAGTTGTACAGTAAATGTGTTGAGTTGTTTCCTGGTACAGAAAAGCACAAGTGACCTGAAGTGTTAACGAGCTGAACTGAATTGAACTGTGGTTGGATTAAATCAGATTAAACTGTGAATTGCCAGTCCATAGTACGTTCAGCTAATATGCTGTGATCCATTTTTAACAGTGCTCTGAAACAGCAACCTGTTCTTTTTCAAGTCTGCAAAGGTTTTAGCGATAAGCTTTCAGTTTTGCCTACCACTTTTGTTCAGAGGTATCTCTGTCTCTTTCTGCCCTTTCAGCTGTCAGTCTGGTTAAACATTGGACAGCGTTTTGCTTTTTAAGTACAATATATATACCCTTCATAACAAAATATATTTTTGTAAAAAAACCTTTTTTACAACCTAAAAGCATTAAAGACCATTCAAAAATACCAAATACAAAAAATACCAAAGAAAACCAATTGGCAATTGGTTCCAATCTTATCACGTCTGAAACTAATTCTAGGCTGTAGAAGTTATGCAAATTAGTCCATTGTGAAAGTGTTTATCTGGGGTTCTTGGTGGTGATAGAGACATCATACAAATACATACATCCTCCAACATTTAAGAGCTTTTTCCTGCCAACAGTCATCAGACTTGTAACTCCTCTCACTAGGCAAAAATTAGGTTTATTAACTATGCTTTTATGTTTGCATTTTTTAAGGTTGGTTACTATCTCTGTTTATACACTTTATATTGGGTTAGGGAGATCCTTTGCAGATGATTCACTTCTGTTGTCTTTTTAACATCAATGTGTTTTGGATGTTGTTGTTTCTGTCTTGTGTATGCTGCTTTTACTGTCTCTGCCTTTGCTGCTGTTGTTTCTTTTGTATTTTGTGCTTTTACTCTGATAAACTGCTATCTATCTATCCATCCATCCATCCATCCATCCATCCATCCATCCATCCATCCATCCATCCATCCATCCATCCATC
>JAPZDY010000014.1:14236818-14254024 GCA_029783645.1 Ctenochaetus hawaiiensis | reverse complement strand
AGTTATTCAGGGCAAATAAATCGAAGGCAACTGGACATATCACTAAGTCCAGTTGCCTTCGATTTATTTGCCCTGAATATAGCTTAAAACATTAACCCTCTTCTCCCTATCCTGAAAAATATGAAAATACTTGAATAAAGGAACAAAACAAAGAAGTCAGAATCATAGAGCTAATATTTCTGCTCAGTGCTTATTAACTTCTGGTACCTGAACTGACTTTTTGTCTATGTTTTCATTTGTTCCCCTTCACTCTTACAAGGTAAAGCTTTGCTCTTATTGACAGTGTTGACAGACTGACTTCAGGTCAGATTTTCCTCCATCTTCCTAAATAATTTGCAGATAAGGAAAAAAAAAGCTTAAAAAGGGAACTGTGTTGCCATTTAGTGAATAAAGCAGATATTTCTTTTGTTAGACTAATCAAGACCTAATCAATTTCCCAAATGCGATTTGTTATGACCTATTTAATATGACCTTATTATGAGTGAAGAGATTTACAATAACTGAAGGTAAAAATAATCCACAGCTCTGATATGCTTCAGGTTTGCCTTTCAAGTTACAGTGTGTCTGTGTACTTCTTCTCTTGCTGCAGAGAGGCTTCACTGGCCTCTTGTGGTGAAAATGATATCCCATTCATTGAGCTCTATCAGGGGCTGTTTACACAGTCATGATTTCATACAAAAAATGGTCAACTTTTGTTGCTGCTTGACCTGTTATTCATATGACAATGATGCATTTTGTCACCGCTGTTGCTACAATTTAAATTTTTCAAAACAATTTATGTAAAACTCAAGGAAAATGGCTACAAAGACAAGGTAATTATGATGAACATTCAGTATGAGACAGAGAACCTGCTTGGTAACTTTGAAACCTACACAAATGAGCAGCAGAAAAACATGAATTTAAAAAGTCTTAGCAAAAAGTGTCACCCTCAGATACACAAAATATACAATGAAAAAGCATTTCTGAAGAGTGCAGCTGTAAGTTACTGCAGGATTTATGAGCAGTCGTGCTCTTTAATCTGATGTTTACCACTAAGACTCAAATTAAACATAAAGAGCATTTTCAAATACCGTCGTTTCTCTGAAGCAAAAAATGACATGGTCCCTTCCACTTATAGTCTGCCACAACTGACTTCACGCACTGAAGACGTTGTTATTTAACTAATTACTCAGTTTAGAGTCTTAACTAACCCAAGCAAGAAGTCTCAAAGAGACATTTAAGACACTGAGTCACAAAAATAGCCTGGTCTAAAATCAGAGTTGTTTTTCAGTCCTACCTCTTCAAGCTGTGTTTAGTACAATAAGGAAATGGAAAAGGATGAATCATTCCTGTGAAGAAGCTCCATGTCATCCTAATATACATTGTTATACTTGAACCTTTTACACAGTTTTCTAGAAACCTTATAAAAGTAGAAAGGAAAATGTGTAAATGTAAGGTATCTTGAGCCTCCTATTGGGCTGAGAAAACTTAATTTAAAGTGTAATTGCTAAGTGCAAAACTCTTGCAAAAAGGAACTTAACAATACCAGTCAAAAAGTTAACTAAAAGTTAAAATGCAGATTCGTTTTGTGTGTTGAGAGTTTTTTCCTTATTTACTTACTGACAGAGGGGGATGTTAGCTGTAGCGATTGTATAGATCCTTGAAGCAGATTGTGATTTGTGATATTGCCAACAAATGTAATGATAATAAAACTGTCTTAGTTGTCTTAATTTGATTAATTAAAAGAGTAGAATCCAGTAAAAGTACTTTGTTTGCCTCCGTAATGTAGCGGTGTAAAAAATAAAGTAGAATAAACTAAAAAATACTTAGATAAAAGTACCTCAAAAGCTTACCTTACAGGTTACCTTACTTAGTTTCTTTTCATCACTTATTTTTTTTAAACATAGCCTGTTAGAGGACTCACTGGTAAATGTTTCTGCTCTCTGCTCCCTCACTGGCTTCTCCCTCATGAACCCTGCCAGTTGTGTTTTAGGGGATCCAGTTGAAGCAGTGCTGTCAGTAAGATTAAAGTAAAACCCAGATTTGATTTGAAAAGATGTTGAGTTTTCTTTTAACTGCACAGCTCCATCAGGGTACAAAGTGACTTAACTTTTAGACGCACACTCCTTCATTATGGATTGAACATTAACTTGCAAACGTGTAATGTATTCACTAATTTGCATCTGGAATCCCAGTCAGAACCATCATGTCATGTAGCGTTTGCATGCTGTCTGAATTTTATACTTTAATTGTACGGTATAAAGTCACTTCTCTACAGATGTGCCATTACAACTGAATGAATGATGTCATGTCATCGTACATTTAGGAAATCCAGAGGGCGCACTCAACCGAAAAGCTTGTTGCGAATTGAAAGAAAATGCAGTCTTGGAGCTAACGAGCGGCACTTGAAGGCACCGCGAGTGTGCCGCTGATAACAGGGAGAAAGGAAGTGCTGTTATTGCAACATCGCTGCCACGTCTGAAGGATCCTCTACGACAGCAGCAGCAGCGGCGGCGGCGGCGGCGGCGGCGGCAGCGGCGGCGGCGGGTCTGAGCACCGGGATGGGCCGGTGCTGGGCGGTGGGGGGATGAGAGGGAGGGGACACAGAGGAGAGGAAGGAAAGAGGAAACACGTAGAGGCACAACACAACACAACACTCCCTGACTGAAGAAAGCCTGTGCGCAGCTCCGACCTGAAGGAGCGCCCGCCGCTTTTTTTTTGAGACTTAAACCCGCTGGATCTCTTTTGTTCCCACAGAGGGGCTTGTTTCTGCGGTTTTTCCAGGGGGTAGGTCACCGATGCTAAGCTCAGGGAGAATGGAGGAATTCGTGACCGAAGAGGAAGAGCCATGGTACGACCAGCAGGACCTGGAGCAGGGTAAGACACCATCCTCCTCCCTGACCGCAGCATCCTCTGTGTCAGCTGCTGGCGCCGGCCGGTCAGCTGGCCTCCACTTAACAAAGGCTTTCTGTCAGGGGAACAAGCGGCAGAGATGTCATTTACAACTCTTCACAACACAAATAACATAAACATTGATGTGGTTTCTTGAGAGCAGACAACAAAAAACAACCATCATTGACAACAATGCATTGAAAACATGCCAATTAGGGCCTCGTGGTGCTGGAGAAGCTGTTATCAGGCTGTAGTCTGGTTACAGTATGTAGAAAAAAATCTAAATAATATTAATATGTTCTATCCCTTAAAAAAGATCAGGTAAAAAGAAGATTTTGTGAAACTGATAGCTAATTAGTTATATATTGATTGACAGGAAATTAGTCCACAGTTTTGACTGTGTATCAAGCAAAACGCAGAATATTTTTGGATCCAGCCTCATGCTTTAACCATCTGATATCATTCTGCATCGAATATTGTTGGGTTTTGGACTGTTGGTCAGAGAAAACAGAAAAATAATGATTTAATTTTATAGAGGGCACTTTCTACAAAAGTTTAGAATGAAATTTTACAGTTTCAAATAGCATATTCAAAATATTACAGACGGCAGGGCTCTGTGAAGTTCAACAGAATGTATTAATGATTTCAAAATTGGTTACTTCTGATTTCAGATGAATGTAAAGCCTTAATATACAAGAAAAGCAGTGTGAGGGAAGAAAAAAATCCCATAGTTGGGTCTGTGGTTGCCTTTGATGGCTAGAAAATGAAAGGTCAAACATTGGTGTAACATAAAACTGTTTTTAGCCTTCAGGCTGTGGGGAGAAAGCTTTATACTGCTGTTTTCAGGTAATTTCATATTGTGTTGGTTAGCATTGCATCTGACTGTTGTTTTCATTATTGATTAATCTGTTGAATCCTTTGTCGGATACTCTTTTAAAGTTTGTTAAAAATTAAGAAAACCATTTAAAATGCCTATCTTAGATCTCAAAATGGTGTTTTAAATGTTCTTGGTTTGTCTTTAAAGTTCAAAGAGTTTCCTGTTATGTTAAGACCACAAAAAGCAGCAAATTCATCCATATGACTAACATCCAAAATGAAAAAATCATCCATTAAGCACTGACAACTGAGACAATTAATCAATTACCAATTAGTGCCCAATTAATTTTCTGTCAGTTCACTGATTGATTAATCCACAGCCCTCTCAAGTGCCTACAATAATCCCAAAATTAACTCAGCAAAGGAAGGAAAAATCTTGCAAAAGCAAGCCAGTTGGAGTGTTTGCTGTTCAGTCTTTTTCTAATTAACCTAATTCACAGGCAGCTACTTAACCTCCATCTTTCCATTGAGGCCATCTGCTCTGTATGGCAACAGTATGAGTGAATCACAACTGTACAAGTGAATCCATATGATCTGCATGCATCTGGGTCATTTGCAGGAAAAGAATCACTTGAGTATGCAGCAGCTTCTTAAAAGGTTTCTTAGTGTTTTTTAATATTGATACAAAATGCAATGTAATGCCAGAAAGACTTGGTTTCAGCCATAAAGATGAAAACAGGCTTTTTTATGTTCCTGCTCAAAGGAAGTGACAGCAGTCAGGAACATTTTGGATGAAGTCACATTTTGTACTTTGAAGTGTCCTCAACATCTGCAACACACCATCAAATATGCATTGTAGGGCATTTGATAAAATCCTGGTTAAACAAAGCCAATAAACATGGCTTATATATAAATGTATGTTTTTAATTTGGGACCATTGCATGTTGAGTGACATGGCTCTTAAATTCAGCCTTAACATTTTTTTAAGCACAAAGATTTTCTCACTTTTTTCTCCACCACTCAGTTCATTTCCTGTCTCTCTGCCTCTCACAGTCACTCTCCTCAGGGTGAGTAATTGCAATGGTACATTTCCGGCGATTAGATGGTGCTGATGCATTAAACCTGATTTAACCTGACTAGAAACATACACAGACATGCATGCACCTGCGATCCTGACCTAATGGACTTGTTAGACAACTTTCTTCCTTTCTTGTATGAGTGAACCCGAGGATGAAAATAGATCTCCAGTGCTTTTTAAATGAGAATACTGAGGAGGAAACTGTAAAAAGAGAGACAGCAGCAGAAGGGACAGACATTCATCAAAGTCAAAATGGCTGGTGTGAAAATGAGCAGTGTCTTCACGTGTGCGTCCATGCAGAGAGCTCTGTGAGGATATCAGACCTCTCAGAGCTGAACTGTGCTTCAAAGCGCTGACTGTCTGAGCGCATCTCTTGTGATGCGACATTTCAGGATGCCACGAACCCTTCAGAGAGCGAGGCATGGCCGTCGCTGTGTTACAGTACCTTGTTGTCATGCAGGAGTCACTGACAGACTGTGCAGTGCTGTGTAAGAAAAAAGCTCTTTTGCGAGGTTTCATCCTGATTAAATGTGAAGGGAAACATGGAGGAATACAAAGAGTGAAACAAAATAAAAAGTATTCTAAATATTTTATTCAGAATAGTGTAAAGCTGAAACAATTAGTTGATTAATTGTTTCTGCAGTCAGTAGAAATTACTTTAAGAATTGTGTAATCTCTTATTTTAAGACGTTTAAGATATGAAGGTATTCATTAGATACAGCTCTGAAACAGTTTATCTCAGATCCTACCATGAGCTGCTGCTTGGAATCAAGGATTTTAAAATGGCTTACAATATCACTGAAATTCTGGAGTAAAAATTAGTTAAAACTCTCTGGAAAAAATACACTGTATATAGTTAGTAACTAGTATAGGAAGACAGGGACAAATTTCTTCAGTTTACAGTCTGTTGTCAAGTCTAATGTCAATTTTCTGAAAGAACCTCCATTTCAATAAATCTTTTAGGAAATAAAACTGATCAGTTAGGATGACTTTGTTACCCTCGGAGAGAATCTGACTGTTTCAGGTCTTGTTGATAAAGTAAATTGTACTCTGCTAAGCTAAGCTAAGCTAAGCAGTTGCTCGTTCTTGCTTCACGTCCAGTAAAACCATACAAGGTGGAATCAATCTCTTTTTTTTTTACTGTCAGCAAGAGAGCCAAATGTTCACCTCCTCCTTTAATTCATTTGAGAATGAAGCTCTGCATTTGCAACGGACATTTAGCAGATGTCAAACTTGGAACGCCGAGTCCCCTTGTGGAATGTAAGAGATGGGATGCTGCAGTTACAGCTCACATTTCAACTCTTAAAGCAGAAAAGCAGGAGGGGGGGGACACATGGAAGAGGGATGCATCTTTGTTTGGGCCTATTGTGCGTTAGCCAGAGCCTCTTCTGACCGGAGTCCAAGCAGAAAATACATGGCTCTGCCAGCAAAGACTGAAGGCTTTCTGGCTTGACATTTACGTCAGAGAGAGGCTTCCTCCAATGCTCCTCTTACAGCTTAATAAGTGTTTATGCCACCAAAGCACCCAGTATTACAAGGCAAAGTCTCAGCGTTGACCATAAAATTGATGCTTGATACTACTGCTTTGGCTTACCGTGCATTTCTGCAGTTTGTGGACAGGAAAGCAGTCTGCTATGACACTAAATAATTCATTTCTGGACACTGAATGTTTCTCAGACCTTCTGTTAAGAAGTCAGGTCTGCAACTCAGGAAAAGAGGGCTCTTGTTTTCCACATTCCAGTAAATCTCATGGGTGATTTGCACGTATGAAAACTTCACCGCCTGTAGAATAGATCTGCATGCGCACACATGTATGCCAGCTTCTTAAAAACACATTCAGTAGCTGATTTCATTGAACAGATAAACAGAATTTAAATTGCCTTTGTGTCTAGTCTTTCCCATGTGTGTGAAGTGCAGCAGGGCTCTTTGAGCACACAGATACACTCCTGAGTGTTTGCAGCTGATTTCTGCAGCATGCAGGATATGCAGCTTTCATACATGATGTGATTATGTCGGCGTTCTGGCCTCAGCTTTTGTCCTGTGTGGATCAAGCTTTAAGTCTGTCTGGAGCAAACAGACAGTTATCTGTGGCGAGTATTGACTTGCTAAGTTGTTTGCTAGTGCACTGACTTGTTTCGATCGGTTCTCTTCCTTCTCCTCCTCCTCCTCCATGGTCTTGTCACTGAGTCTATTGGCTGTGGAGAGCTGAGTTTTCTTCACTGGCAGCCAAAAAGAAATCAACTCTGAACGTGGACACGAACACAGTGTTGAGAATATCTGGTTTTCTTGATGGAATTTGGTTCAAGATATGTCAAATTAACAGGAAGGGACATAAAGAGCATGTCAGTGGTTGTAAACCATGTGGTCTGCTTATGTAATTTTATTTAGTTTGTGACTATGAGATGAATGCTGGCCAGACAGACTTTATAGTGACCATAAAAATGATGCAAGATCAGCAGAGTTATTTTCAAAAGACACATTTTTTTTTTTTTTTAATGCAGTGAACGTTTCTGCAGGTGTCAGTCTGCTCCTTATCGGTTTAGCTACTGTTGCTTGCACTGCTAATGATACAACACAAATCTTCTCGGCCTATTTCAGAGAAATTCTGCCTGAGTATTTAAGAATTTTTTCCTGAAAAAAAGAAGAAACAGAAGTTCAGATGATAAGTTTTCAAAAAATATAAACTTGTATTAATTCATCTTTTAACACATTAAGAACTGTAACAAGCAGCAACAAGCTATAAACACGTAAATTAATACGGCAATTATGCTAATAAGCAGTTTCTGTTTGTACATTCATCCGCCTGTAGTTCTTTTCACCACTTAACCCTGAAACAAAATGTGTCACGTTAGCTGCTAAATGCTTTGTTTATCACCTAGCTGCTAACTTCTTCTTTAGCAGAGAGTAACAGCTGGTTGTTTTTGGGCTCCTTTCGCACACTGATGGCTGCTGATGCCCAGGCCCCGCAGGAATTCATTAAGCTATCAGCACACAGGGGTGTGTGTGTGTGGGTGTGGGTGTGTGTGTGTGAATTGGTCCACATGGAGCTGTTAGTTGTTGGATGCTTAGCGTGCTCCTCATTAGTGTAATTGAAGCAGGTGAGGACAGGACTGCCAGGTAGTGGAGAAGCATGGTTTACATAGAGCCTGACCAGCACTGGGTTTTTGAGGATAGTGTCAATTTTCAAAATTTATACAACTTTAATTAAAAAATCACTTTACAGTATATTTGCAGATAGTCACATTTAACATAAACAAATACTGCAAACAATTAGAATTAATGTTATGTCATTTTTGCTACTTATTAGCAGTGATACATGTCATTAATGATGTGGTACATCTTTGATACTGTAGGTTGTTTCATTTTATTATTCAAGCTCTACTCAGCATGTCAGTTGAGTGTAAAGTTTAATTTTTTACCAGATTGTAAACCAGCGTTAACAATTTTTTCCTGATGGAGGCGGCATTAACAAGCTGTAAACACAACACTAACATGTTTTCACCTTTTAATGTGGTTAGCATGCAGTTGAACCAGCAGATAAGCAGTAACATTAGCAGTAATTTGAAGTCTTGGCACCTGGTGATCATAAATTACCAGTCACATGTTCAGAGAATAATTGACGATATCTTAAGGTTACTTTACAGTTCAAAATGTGAAATTTTACAATTTATGGTGAAAATAAACAGAGAAACGCAGAGAAACGAGATAGAATCAGGGGAGGTTTAGCATTTTTGCTTGATATGTGGCAATTGACTGATTATCAAAATAGTTTTGATGAATGAATGAATAAAAAAGTTTGCTAATGAATAAATCAGTCCGCATTGCTAGGTAGAAGTATATAAGACAATGACTCATTGTCTTATATACTCAACTGTAGATGTATGGTGAATCCAGTCTGGTGGTGTGTCTGTGTCACAGCACCTGAACATCCTCAGTAAGTCTGTGTGAGCTACTGATTGAGTGCATAATTTCTGTATTTACTCCATCCCAGCATGGCAGAGCTGCACTGAAAGTAAAATGTTGCAGTGATACAACGTCAAGATGATGAGTTGGCATCCCTCCTAGTGATCACTATTCATTATTAAAGCCAGAGCCAGGACTCTATGAAGGATGACTTCATTGGCTGTTCACTTTAGTCCTCTGCTCCCTCTCTTTCTAAGAGGTCTCCAGCCACATCTCGCTGACTCAGACCTGACACTGTAGACAATCAGTACTGCTGAGTCAGAGCACAGTGAGAATAAAGAATGATGACTTTGGAGGTGTAATTACAGTCTGAAATCACAAATAAAAACAGCAGTGTGGTTCAATAAAGTAAAACAATGACTGGTGTTGAATGTGTTTTGCTTTTTGACAAAGTTAGAAATTCATCATCAACAACACGCTATTATTTAACATGTTTAATGTTAATTTTTTCTGACGTTGTCAAAGTCTGTTGAATCCCAGCTTCTTGAGCATCATCCTATTTCCGTCTAATCTCAGTGGAGAGGCGTCTCTCCAAATAATCTTGGCACATTTATATTCACCTTGACCTTCATTTTGTCAGTCAGCAGAGAGAGGAGGACCTGCAGGGAGACATGCTGCTGTGCTGGGAGGAGTACTGTGTCTCAGTCCTCCTGCTCGCCTCTCCCTATGATTAAACTGCTTCAGTGCAGACTGAGATAATGTGATGGACCCTTTGATCATTCTGTTCCAGACCCTGTTATAACCTTGCTTAAAATAGGCTAGAATAAAGAGGGCCCCATTAATCGTGACAGTGGCTAATCTACATTGTATGTCTGCATTACGGCTTCTTCTGTAAAATTAAATTCCCCCCTTTTTCCCCCTCAGTTCATTCTCTGCTATTTTTGCACAGCTACCATTTTCTTTCTGACACACTTTTATTCCTACAATTTCTCCTTCATCCATCCCTATTTCCCACCCTCAGCTTCTTTTTCCTGTCCTCTTTGTTTGCTCCTCTTTCTACATTTACACCTCTCTTGCTGCACTAATGACTTATTTGCTTATCTTACTGTCAATTTCTTTCCAATTTGTAGACCTCCACCTGGCGGCAGAGCTGGGAAAGACTCTCCTGGAGAGGAACAAGGAGCTAGAGGACTCTCTGCAGCAGATGTACATCACAAATGAAGAGCAAGTGCAAGAGATTGAGGTATGAATGAGTCTGCCAGAGCTGTCAAGAGCTTGTCCTGATTCAGACGTGCCAAGAAACACAGTGACAGGCCTTATTATTGCTTATACTGATATATTTTGAGAATTTTTATTTAGTCTAAAAATCTGTTTTTCCTCACTCATTTAAACCATTAACTAAATTCACAAATTCCATTAAGTACAGTTATAAACTAGACATTTGGGAATATACTTTTAAGAATAACAACTGAGTGAGTTACAGTACTTTCTAGTTCTGTTGCACATTTTGTTACATTCTTAGAGTTTTCATGATGTTTTCAGTAAAAAATAAGAAAACCATGCAAATGCACTAATGTTAAATTTAGTTTTTTATCTACTGATTTATGGGCTACATGTGTTGAGTGGGTTTCTAGTCTTTTGATTCGCCCATTCATCACACATTCATACTCTGATGGCAGGAGCCTCTATGTGGCTAAGTGCCAACCAAACCATCTGTGACACTTAAACACACACATGCACATACACACCGCTGGAAGAGTCTACAGGAGCAGTTTGGGGCTCAACATCTTGTCAAAGGACAATCCAAAATGCAGAGTGGAGTAGGCGGAGAGCGAATGACCGACCCTCCTCAGTCTTCTGACAGAAAATCTTCAGGGAAAGAAAATACTCCATCTTCAGATGATGATCACATGATATGATTGAAAGCCACTTAATAAATCTGAGATTGTTTTGTCAAATTCAGAAACAGGTGTCAAAATTAATAAATACTCAATTAAAAAGGCAGATTTAAAAGAGAAAAATGCAAATTCTTTTGAAGACTGAGGCTGCTGTCAAATGATTGGTGTGTATATATTCATTTTGTGTGGTGTTCATACTAAAGGCCTTTCTGTATGTTTATCTCACAGTACCTGTCAAAGCAGTTGGAGGTTCTTAGAGACATGAACGAGCAGCACGCCAAAGTGTACGAGCAGCTGGATGGGACTGCCAGAGAGCTGGAACGCACCAACCACACGCTGGTGATGGACAGCAAAGCCTCGCAGCAAAAGATAGAGAGGTGAGTGGGACTTCACTTTTTCTATCCGCTGTTCCTTTATTCTCTTCCTTTACCTCCAAATGTTTGCCTCTGCTCTTGGACCAGGTTAACAAACACCATTGAGACTCTGCAGAACCAGGTGGAGTCTCTCTCAGGGCAGGTGGAGCAGCTTCGCTCCATGGAGCAGCTCCGGGTCAGGAGGGAGAAGAGAGAACGACGCAAGACCATCCACTCCTTCCCCTGCCTGAGGGAGCTTTGCACAGCACCCAGGTACTCTTTATTTTTTCCACAGTCTGTGAAAGAGGAGGGCGTCTTTACAACGATAAAATATTCTGGCAGTAAAGGAGGAGTGGACAATCATCACTTTGTGTAAAGACACTCATTTATCTTCTCACCTTGCTGGTATCTTAGCACATGTAAAAACTGCATATAGATTACAGGTCCAGAGGTGTGCTGAACAGTATGTTTATGTGTAATGTTTTTAGGTATGAGGATGAGTTTGTGGTGGGCAGAGCTGAGAGTTTCTCTGTGGATGTGAAGCCTCAACCATTGGAAGAGGAGAACCAGCATCTGAGGGAGGCGGTATCAGCTCTACGAGCAGCTGTTCGGACTGAGAGGGGGCGTAGAGAAGGTGTGGAGAGGGAGTGCAACCTCCTCATTGCAGAGTTCTCCAGGCTGCAGACACGAGTCCAGGTAAGATTCAGATATGATTCATTTATCATCCACTTACAACACAATTGTTTTATGCAAAGCATAAATAAGAGAATTATTACAGTTTTAGGATAGAATCAGTTCTTTAGGGCCCTGACACACCAAACCGACATCGAAGAACTAGCAGCATGAAAGCTGATTGGTGCGTCCTGTCCCATTGCTTGTGTTTTGGACAAATTCCGCACTTGAACACACTGCAAAAACTATAGCTGACAGCAAAAAAGCGAGCATGTTCAGTGCCTGTGTAGAAGACAACTCTCTAGACCAATGGGTGGAAGTAGTCTGCACTTCTCCCTGAACCTGAAAAACTAGAAAATTAAAAACACAAACTGTTGTTATGATAAAGCAGCATTTGCTAACCTTCACACTCACTCTTGCCGTCTCATTGGAGTGTTACGTATTAAGACACAGGTGGTTAATATCAGAGGAAACCTGTAGATTTCTTTGTAAAATTGTGTTTGTCCTTGCTGTCAGGATGCTGAGAGCTGCCAGGGGAGGGTGCGGGAGTTGGAGGTGGAGCTACAGGAGCTGCAGCAGCTACGCCGGGCTCGGACTTTCCTGCTGAGCAGCGAGGATGACGGCGTGACTCTCACTCAGACTGTCCTCAATAGCACCCCAGAGACCGACACCTTCCTGGAGGTGGAGGTCGGGGAGACGGGAGGAGGTGTGAGGGAGGCGACTGAAGGTGGAGGAGGTGTGGGAGGGGAGGCTCTCCCTGAGTCCAGCCCAGTGAGGAAAAGCTGCAGCGACACGGCACTCAACGCCATTGTTGCCCGTGATGCATCCGGCCGCAGGAGAGGAAGTTATGCTCTCCATGCCAACAGCGTGAGGAAGAGAGGGATGTCCATCCTCAGGGAGGTGGATGAGCAGTACCACGCCTTACTGGAGAAATACGAGGAGTTGTTAGGAAAGTGTAGGCGCCATGAGGAGAGCCTGTGTCATGCCGGTGTCCAGACTTCCAGACCTGTCTCCCGGGACCCATCCATGAAAGACTGTGCTATGGGCCCCACCCCGGCGCCTCCTCCTACACCCACTCAGTCGCCCTCCACCCCTGAGGCCATTGAGAGCATCAGCAAGCAGGTGGAGGCAGTGGATAAGAGGCTAGGACAGAACACACCAGAGTATAAAGCCCTTTTTAAGGAGATCTTTTCTCGTATCCAGAAAACCAAGATGGACATTAAAGCTACCAAAGCTGCCAAGGCTAGCAAGTCTGGCAAATCTGGTAAATCTAGTAAACAGTAATGGTGCACCAGTTGGCTCTAAACAGGTCGTTTATGTGTTATATCAGTGTTGAGTGTTGGAGTTTGTGAACTTAGTGTGGCTTGGTGCAAAGATAGTTAGGGGGTGCTATTTCAAAAATCATGAAATTCAAGTACAGATCAGTTAAATGAAGGTTAAATTAAAGCAGGTTTCATCCAGAACCGAAACCTTTCGGCATACTCTAAGATCTGATCTGCATGTGATCTAATTTAAATCAGTGCAGAATACAGTCACAAGTGTTTTATTAAGAACCGGTTGGAGTTGATCAAAATGTGTTATTTTATTCAGTGTTCCTGCTAACTGTTTGACTGGCTTCAGTGCCTCAGTACTCCCTGCTTATACTCAAATATCACAATAGCAAATAGCAAAATGCCTCAAGAGCCTCGCAAATGCACTAAATGTTAAATCTTCACAAAAACACTATAAAATTGCATCTTTGATAAAAACACAGTTGAAAATCTAACTCTAATATTAACACAAAATGTATTTATTAGGTTTATTATAATGGACTCTACTAACATTTGTACAGTAACAGTGAGATAAAGATCGCTCCTCTCGCAGGGCCGTCGCTTGAATGAACCTGAGGTGCTAATACTTCTCCTCTTAACACGTATATCACTACACATATTATCAGTGTTCAGCATTTAAACAAGCCTTTAGTCTGGATGACTTTGCTAATCTCTCTCACCTCTCTATGTGTGACCTTACTTATACTTTTTTAGAGTTTGTGGTTCCTCACCTTTTTTTATCTAGCAATTTTGAGGAATAACTTTCTAACATTTTGATAGAAGGACTGAAGGATGTGAAATATGAAGCTACAGCCACTTAGCCTCGCTTAGCATAAAGACTGGAAACAGAAACAGCAAGTCTTACTCTGTTGACAACAATAATCATTGGTTTTGCAAGGGGATGCACCAGACTATTACTTGGCAAGAAGCTAAAACCCCAAGTTGGGTTTTTTACACCTTGTTTTTTCAACTGATAGCTAAAAGCGTTGCTTGTTGATAAGCACGTTTTAGAAGTTGATCTTGTCAGCTTTATATGGAGCTAATAAAGCTTTTCCACCTTGTCCAGCTGTTTTCAGTCTTAATAACTGGCTGCTGGTTATGGCTGCAAAAGGCATAAGTGTGGCATTGATTGTCTTATTTAAGTGTAGACAGGAAAGAAAATAGGGGTATTTCCTTTAAAGTTGAACTTTGCTGAATGTTAAACACCAGATCTTAAATTCTCTTTTTGTTAAGAGTGCTCAGAGATGCCTTTGGAGTTCAAGTGAAAAAAAAAGATGCTAACTGAAATACTTTACAATGAATATGCAGACTGGAAACTTCACTTTATATTTTTAAACAAACACCTTCACCCTCCACTGTGTTAGAAGTCACCTCAGCTCTCTTATGAGTACAATGTGTGTCTTCAACTGGACTGCTCATTTGGGGCAAAAATAAAACTGCGTAATCAGATACCAGAAACATTTTTTTTCATAAGTAGTGAGTGATACCAAGAGTATAGGCTAGATTTTTTTTGCCTGTTTTGTTTTAAATATGTAAGAATGATGATCCCACTGAATGCTAATGAGCTGCTGTCTTGCAAAAGACAATCTGCAGATTATTATTTTCACTGTCTCCTGGGCATTATAGATCTTTATTACACAGAATACAAGCTTCTTTAAGGTTGTTACATAGGGATGTTTAATAAAGGTTTTGCACCATTGTAGGGTATAAGTTTTTTTTCTTTGTTGGGGAAACAGTTTTGTTTCTACATGTAACAAACAAGACAGTGACAAGTGGCAAAAGACATGAGAGAAGCATAATCATTGATTATAACTGGGATTAAAAAAGGGTACTGAATGATGACAGCATGGATATTGAAGACACATAAGGATGGGTGTTTTTGAAAGAAAGTGGTCCAGTAGGAAAACCTGATATTACAGTGATAAAAATATTCTTATGAGCTTTTATATAAGTAATTATTTTCTTTTAATTATATAAAGACAGAAACACTGTAGAGTAGAACAGTGAAAAGTATAGGTAACCAAACCAGGGCTTTTACACCTAGCAGTCTTACTAAACTACAACACTAACCTGCAAACATATCACACCTTTTACACAATATAGGCTGCAGCACCTCTGCCTTTTTTCTTGGTAACCTCTAATGTATAAACCTTTGTTACAATGAATGTTATTATTGTTAATTTTGTATCTGATTATTCAGCAAAGTTGAAGACATAGCCAAGCTCAGAACCTTTCATATGTGGCACAGCTGACACCTGAGGGGCCCCACACTGTTTGAGATTAATGTGTGCAAAAAGAGTGAGAGTTTGGTTGCAACCTGGTGCTAAAACTAAAAAGATATCCTGTAACCTCTGCAGGAAGCAAAGGTTAATTGAATGAAATGCATTTAAGGTCAGCAACTTTGAGAATGATTCAAGTGTGTGAAGGGAGAAATGCAGTATGTGTTAGTGTAGACAAAAACAATACCAAACCCGAGCCTGTTATCATATTTATAGGCTCTCTAGGTTTCTGTACTGTAATGCCTTTTTTCGCACTAGAGAGTGCTTGAGGCCTAATCTTTTGCATATGTAGGATAATAAATATGAAATTATACCTGTCTATTTATTTGTATGTGACTGTTTCTTACCATGTTTTTTTTCTTTTTCAGTACCTTTGTGAATGTCACTAACAAATTGTCGAATAAACCTATTTCATTTGCTTTACTTATATAATCCAGTTTAAATGTGTGCACTCTCAGTTAATATGGTACTGGCATTACAGTTTAGTCTTCTCGTATCATTAATGAACTAAGACCTACTTTACCCTGTTAATAAAACATTGATACAATGTATCTTGTGCTGTTGTAATTACTGTGTTTATAAGGTTTCAGTCTTTGCCCACATCCACAACAATACTGTGAAGTGGCTTAACAGCAGAAGTGTCTCATGGGAAAGAGAATAGTGGTGTGTTTCTGTCCAGCTGCGCGCAAACCACAGTAGGCTTGTCTGTCCCCCTGGTCTTTTGACCTGAAAATGTGGGCTTTCAAGAACGATAACCAACTGAATCTCGGAGTAACTTTTCTCCTCTGACTTGTGCCAGTGATGCTGAAGTGGTATCACAACAGGAAATCTGTCCCGAGCGGAGGTAAGTTAACATTTGGCCCGACATGTTTAGCTAGCGTTATCCACATGGAGCAGACGACTTGTATAGGGTGATTCTGGACAGTGCTCGATTATCATGTCAGTGCATTTAACGGAACGCATATTATTGACTCTAATCAAAGTGCGTGTAACTAGAGTCCAAATTGACCCAAAGTGCAGTACATAAGCGGTGTACTTGCAGATACCCATTTCTACTGTATGTCTCACTTGCCTTGTCAATTCGACCGCGTGGCCTAATGGATAAGGCGTCTGACTTCGGATCAGAAGATTGAGGGTTCGAGTCCCTTCGTGGTCGTGTTTTGTTCGTTTGACATACATGTTCGTTGTCCTTAATTACTTTTAAATGTGAAGAGTTGTTCAAGGCGTGGAAAATGTCTTTCTTTATGGATGGGTGGAAAATCAGAAGTAAGCCTGTCAGCAGCCGGGGTAGGCAGTACTTTAAAATAGTTTGCTCTAAGGATTTTTAACTACTATGTATATTACTTCTATGTTAGACAGCTAAGATACTAACAAATGTTACCTAGTGTTATATGTGTGTATGTATGTTATTTATTTGTGGCCACTGCGTGCTAGCATTATCTTGTCAGGTAGCACATAGAAATCGAAATATTTGCTCCTTATATAAGGAAAACAAAGTTCACTTTCAAGTTTATTTGCCCAATTCCCAATATCAGACACTCAATCGATTACAAATTTGAAATGTATACGTCTAATTATAATGCGGATTGTTATATTGACTATACTAAATCATAAGTGTTGTAGCAGAGTGGCGCAGCGGAAGCGTGCTGGGCCCATAACCCAGAGGTCGATGGATCGAAACCATCCTCTGCTAAGTGTTTTGCTCTTGGCTGTCAAGATGCAGCTTCCCTAAAAAGCATTACATTTTTTCAATAACAATTCTATGAATCAGCTTTAAGCTAGAAAACGTTGGCAAATCTAAAATAACTTTTAATTAAAGCAACAGTGATGGGGGACTTGCATTGCTAGTCAGGTGTTTCTGTAACTTGTTAAAGTCAGTGCAAAGGAACAAATAGAGTTTTTTAAACTTGGTAATGTGTAACTAAAAATTTGTGGATAAGTCTGTGGATTAATTTGTGGATAGCATATGAAGCATATTAAGATAAGATAAGATAAGATAAGATAAAATAAGATAAGATAAGATATG
>JAPZDY010000014.1:14210522-14227957 GCA_029783645.1 Ctenochaetus hawaiiensis | reverse complement strand
CCCACTTCAGACCAACTTCCTTCCATGCGCATTCAAAACTCCACACAATTGTCTATATTTAAAGTGTATTTATTCTTTAAGCTGTTAGCTTACGCTCATGACAGAAGCAAAGTGGTCCTCAGAGGTGGGCGGGATCTTCAAACAGACCGTCCTGATGTCCTGGATGGTGTTGTGAAGGTCGTTCAGCTCTGCTGTGATCGCCCTCTGGTTCACTGAACGGGTTACACAGAAATATTAAGCGGTAAGTTACTAAAACATTGGTAGTTTTTAAACACTTGTACATGGTTAAATGACTGCAGAACTTAAAAAAAAAATGTGCATATCAGACTTTTAACAACAGAAAGTCTGGTTTTACAAAGCCAAAGTCAAATATGCTAACTGTTCATTTATGTTTCAAACAAACACAGCATAAATCTGCTTTAAATTCAATGCTTCTATATAAGTTTGCTATCCTTGCATGGCATCCAGTTCACTGTGGACTTTCTCAGGGTGAACGTCCACAAAAGATTTGAGGAGGGGAAAGAGTTAAAGAGCTCTGCTGCTGCACCATCGTACCCTTGGCTGCCAGAGGCACTGTTGTAAGATCTCTGGAAAAGTTGAGCAGCTCAGGGAAGTGTTGGCACAGAGACTTGGCTAGAATGTGGAGAAAGGTGGATTTCCCGTCTACAGT
This sequence comes from Ctenochaetus hawaiiensis, assembly GCA_029783645.1. NCBI lineage: Eukaryota > Metazoa > Chordata > Actinopteri > Acanthuriformes > Acanthuridae > Ctenochaetus > Ctenochaetus hawaiiensis. Next base: position 14,227,287 of record JAPZDY010000014.1, on the reverse strand, counting down.
TTTGGTTGTGCTTAGCTGCAAGACAGACAGAAGGAAAGAATGAATGACTAAAAACCATAATTAAGATTTACATAATGTTGTAAAGCAGATTTGGATGCTGTACCTCTGTAAGGAAGTTGATCTTAAAACTAGTTGTCCTGTGGCTCTTGGGCTGGCCATTGTTCAGGTAATTCCCCATTGCGAGCACAAACTGTGGGCAAAAGAAGCACTTTATGAACACTATTAACAATCAGAATATGCTTTTTTTAACTGATCCGAATGTTTACCTCCAGGATTTTGGCCAGTTTCTTGCTGCTCTTCAGCTCCACTGAAGCCTTGTAAATGTAATCAAACGCAACCTTCATCTCCTCTGTCCTCTCCTGCAGGGTCGTCTTGAAGTGGAGGCTCCGCAGACGGGTCTTATACTCAGGTACCATCAGCATCTGAAACACACCAAACACTCACTTGCTCAAAAGGCTCCATCCTACTTTTTTTTTTAAAACTTTGCTCTTCAGGTTGGAGTAATTGATGGTTGTACCTGGAATATGAACTGGTCGGGCTCGCTCAGTTTGGCGGGGTCCTGGTCAAACTGCTCGTACTGTTTGACCTCATCGTCATCAGGAGCGTAGAGCAGCAGCTGCTTTATGTGAGCGGGCTCCAGCCTGTCCGTGGTCATGTTCATCAGGACCTGACGTAGCTCAGTGGTTGAGAGCTTCAGATGGGCGATGAGGATGGCTGAGAAGGGAGGAGGAGGAGGATGTGACTGATTTAAGTCAAAGCCTTTCTTCCTTCTCTGATGATGTGTACTTGTCTATATTTCTGTTCCTGCTGTGTCAGATCAACTATACAATCCAAATCCCACTGTTAACCTGGTAAAAACCCTGTATTATAATTGGGTGTGATAATTGCTGAACATTATTCTTAACCATCATCATCTACAATATTTAATACTGTAATATAATATGCTATTTTGCTGCAGACTTGAGCCTCGAACTGTCAGATGTGTTCATGTGTGTGTGTGTTTACGTGTGTGTGTGTGTGTGTGTGTGTGTGTCCATTTTGCAGCCAACTTCTTGTCGTACTCACAAGCGTTGTAGGCTTTCTTATGCGACAAAATCTCCACCACATCTTTTTTTTTAAAGTTCTCAGGCATGAAGGCTGGCTCTGGAGGAGAGACTGATAATTTCAACAAACACAGTAAGGATGTGTTCTCCAGGCACCAGGGATCAACATACACACATACATACACACACACACACACAAACAAACACACAGTGGCTATATGAGGCAGGTTAAGGGGGTTAACAACACAGCTCTGCCATTTGAGCCTCTGGAGGCAAAAGGGTCTGAGATATCTACAGTAAATAATTGTAAGGTTCATTTTTTCCTCCTGGCAGAGCTGTGTTATTACTTGGAGGGAGGGGGGGGGGCTAATGGTGCCTTATGGAGAATGGATTTGATGAACAGGTGAGTGGAGCAGCTCCAAAACAGGTTATGGAGAACATCATAACTGCGAAGGTACAGACAAAACAGCAGATGTTAATAGATAAAGACAGAGATTGACTTTCATCGTATACTATATATAAAGTGTATATATATATATATATAAAGTACATATACTTAATAAAGTAACCCTGAAAGGCATTCAGAAAAAATCAGGCGGTTGATCTTGTGAGTCTGCTCTATACTGTATTTTTATATTAATGACCAAAGAACGAGTGAAAAAATATTCCAAGAAAATATTTCTAAGTTCCATTAGTATTTTCTGTAATCTATGAAACAAAGGTCAAAATCTTTTTTGAGGATAATTTGTCTAAAGTTTTTAAATCTGTAAAAACTGTAAGACATAAATCAATAAAAAAAATGGGATAAATCTTTTTAGTCTCTTTTTTGTCAAGCTCATTTCAAGAGTTTGTTTTTGTAATACAAATTTCAGCCACAAGAGGGTAAAGTGCACCACTGCTCTGCACATGAAGTAATGCTGAGCTTTGGTAAACACACATTCCACTGATCAGAAAAAAAGTTAAGGGACTTAGAAGGATCAGCTTGGCAAAACTTTTTAAAAATCTGTTCTTAAGTCATAAACACAGGTGAAAACTTTAGATCAAACCTATAAAAAAGAGCTTTAAAATTTTAGTTTTACTTGTCTTTCAAGGCCTCCATACATGATGCATGATGTACATAAAGATGCTGCTGCTGCTTATGATGATGACAAAGTGACGCAGTACGATAAAGGCTGATCATAAGTGCACAAGTACTTACTGGGTCTGCGTTGAGTCCCAAAGTGCAGATCAAGGTCCAGGTACTTCACCATGTCAGTGAGCTTGTCATAGTCTGAATCCTCTCCAAGCTAAACACAGAAAAGAACACGCTGTATTCTCCACACACACAGACAAGGCTTTGTAAAGCGTTTGAACACGACTCTTTTTTTACACACAGATAGAGGACTTTATGTTCGTCTGATGAAGTTGTACAGTGATAGAAGTCCAACATGTTGGTAGATATGAGCAGATGAGATCCATCATGACTCATCAGAGACAAAACAGAGTACATAAGCAGGTCTTTCCAGAAATGTAGGAGGAGTGAGAACATTCACAGCCAAGGTGGGAAGATTCACAAGTGGAGTTGTTTACTGTATTTACTGTATGGAAGATACTTGATCTTTCAGACAAGAGTCATGCGTTCTTCATCCAAGACCAATGTGATGTAAGAGTTCACCGCTCACCTGACCCCATATGGTTCCCTCAGAGTTCTCAACCTGCTCCCAGCGCAGCCTCTTCACGCTCATGTGGTTGGCATCCGAGGCGGGGTGGCCTGTCTTGGGCAGCGGAGGCGGCTCACAGGGTGGGGGCAGGGGTGGAGGTGGAGGCGGTGGTGCCTTGGAGATTAAGAAATGCTTTTAAAATTTACAAGATATTTTGCATAGTACACTTTCACTCACAGCTAAATTTTACGCTAAAAAGTGTTTTTTTTAATTCAATTTCTGGTGTTTGAAACGTCTGCCCACTATGTGCCAAAACCTCAGGGGACGCGGAGCACCCATGAGTTGTTCACATTCTTAGTAACAGTAAACAAAATGATTGTCCAATTAGGTTTGGCCCTTAGACAACTAGCTTTAGGTGTTATCACACTCAATGTGGTACATCAGTGAACAAGCAGATGTTGTTGGATGGAGTTTTGGCTTTTTTTTAACGGCCCCACTTTCTTTTGTTTTTTATTCTCCTTTTATTGGAATCTTATTATGTTCTCTTGCACTGTGTGACAGATGCAAAGAGTGGGTGAACCGCCAGGAGATGCATTGTGGTCTCTGCTCTGTCAGTCTCATGGTTTTTCATTTGCATTCACATATTGTGTCTATTAGTTTTCATGATGCCTATTTTTAATTTTTTTTTTTTTTAATGACAGCACTGTTGCTAGGCGCTCTCTGCAGTGACACTGCGGTGCTTTAACTTTACATGACTTTTCTGTTCTGGCTCATACTTCATTTGTCTCATACATTTTCAAATATAACAGCATATGATATTTTACATCCATCACCATGGCTTAAAAATGCCTGTAAATGCTGATATTACCTGCTGCGTCTGGTGGTCCTGCCGTGGGGATTCATAGGTTTTAGGGTGACTGGGTAGGGTGGAGTGAGAGGCTGGTGGCTGGGAGAGCAGAGGGGGGCCTTGGTTGTGACACTGGGACGGGCTGTGGTCCTGCAAGGATGGTGGCAGGGGGCCCTGGTAGCTGTGTTGGTGGTGGAGCTGGTGGTGCCTCTGGAGGACAAGCTGGCTCGGTCTCAGGGGCTGAGGGGAGGCCTGGGGGGACGGCTGGAGGATAGGCTGGGGCTGGCTGAGCTGCCGGGGGAGGTAGCTGGGGCGGGACGGCTGAGAGGAGCGCAGGGTGGAGGAGACCAGGGGGGTGTGGACATGAGAGAGGCGGGTGGAGGTGGTCTGGAAGCGCTGGTGACTTTTCTCTATCTCTTCTCTGGTGGGGAGCACTTTGTGTAGAGGTGAGCGGCTGGACAGGAGGGTCCTCGGAGGGGGTGGAGGGGGAGGGATGATGGGGTGGTGGGGCTGGAAGGGCATCCGGCTGCGGGGGACATGCTCGGGGGAGAAACGGACAGGCGGCAGGGGGTCAGTGAATTGCACAGGAGGCGGTATCAGGGATTGGAAGGGCGGGGGAGGTGGGGGGCTCTGGGTGGGAGGTGGTGGGATGGGTTCAGATCCTGAGGAGTAGGAGGGAGAGGAAGCCTCATCGCTGCTGCTCTGATCCTCACTGCTGGGACTGCTGAGCTGTCGGGGTATGAAGCCCAGGTCCTGGTCCTCCTGGAAACTCATCTGCAGGTGGGAGAGATGATCCTTCAGACCTGATAAGCACAACTTTCCTCTCAAAATATTCTAACACACAACAGTCTCAAGGTTTATTTTAAAGACAATGTGGCTCTTTACTTGTTTTAGAATCTTCAATCCTAATCTAAATCTATAATCTTTTATTTAAAAACTTATGGAACAAAAAAGCCAAAAAAAGCAACCAAATATTAATAAAATAACTGCAAATCTGCATCACTTAAGAAACACATGCACTTAAGTTTGATCAGCATTAAAAGCCATTTCTGTACTGAAAACAAGAAAGGTAATGCCGACTGCAAAATGCTAAAAACAATGAAAGGATCAAGCATGTGCAACCAAGTAAATATGCAGCGCTCCCAGTTTCCCAGACAACAAACACTAAACCACCCTGACAAGGATGTAACAGCTATGTTTGCTCACTGATTTAACGTCAGCCAGCAACTAATTATAACTTAAGAGCTCTAGTCAGAAAATAGGCAGGTAAAGTTAGACTGTGCTGTATAGACCGAGTGTGATGTTTTACTTACAGGCACCCCTCTTCTTCTGAAACCATGACAACCACCTTGATATATCTGTTCATGTGACACAAGTGTTCATTGTAGCGTACATTAGAGCTGCTCTAATGTAAACATGCAACACTACAACGTTATTACTTAAGTCTAAAGTAAATTTGCTTATTATTTGATAGTAAGAAAATGCGGGCAATGATAAGCAGTATACTACAGATGTATTGCCTTAGAGGTTTTTAGGCGCTAAAGGATGTTGTAGTGGATAGAAGAGGTTTGATGTCATTATGCTGTGTTATTTTTGACAGCTTATGTTTCTACGTTATTTCTTTTCCAGAAAAAGCTCAGAGACACCTGTAGCATACCACTATTTTTCCATGTTTCCGGTTCAGTGAAATACCTTAAGTTGCAGTCATTATTTACAGTATTATGGAGCAAAAGGAATAACAAGATACTAGAATGTGTACTCTACAACGTTACCATTATAAGTTTAAGACCTTCATTTAAAAAAATAAAAGAATGTATTCTATGTTGATGTATAAAGCAGTATTGCAGAATATAAACTATGCAGCAGATTGACAGCAGATCTTTCTCACCTCCTCATAGTCGTTCTCTCCGGGTACAAAGTCATCCACCAGAGTGACCCTGTGGCCCAGCTGCTCGCTGAGAGCATCCAGGAACTTGTCAGTGTCCCGGCTGCGAGGTGGGCGTGAGAAGGTGAACAGCTTCTTGCGGCGGGTCAGAGTGTTGGGTCCGCCGTCTGAGTGCTGAGGGGAGATGGGGGGGCTTTCCAAGCTGACGTACGGGTTGGAGTCCACGCTGCTCTGGTGGTGGATCTCATACACAGGAGTGGGAAGAGGCTCCTTCCACGACAGGGACAGGCCGGATTTACGACTACCTGTAAAGAAGGACATCAAAGATGGCTGCCTTCAGAGCGTGTGTGTATGTGTGTGTATGTGTTTGACATTCATGCTGCAGATGTTTACACCACACCAACATGAAATTTCCTAACTGGATAACCTGACCTATATTTCATGCTACCTATTCCCTCGGGAAATTACGGGTGACATTTTTGTTCATGTTGTCGCTTTGAGGATCCTCTCTACGGAGAGGTTACCATGGCAACACAAAGACAAACTGCAGGTTCATAAGCACATATAGCTCTAACTTAAACACATAAAAAGAAATCAGTGGTTCTCGTGTCACATTCATAATAAAACAACCTGTGTTAACATCCAAAACTGTTTTATAAATAATAAATCAACCATAAACACAAAGTTAAGTTCAGTTGCATTAAGCCTTAATGGTACATAGTTGTGAACTGCTGATGAAAGCACGTGCACATTGTTTGTGTGCATGTAATGGGTTGTTTGGCCATGGTATGTGTTAGCAACAGTGTACCTTTGAGAGGGGGGAGTGTGAGAGGGGAGAGAGAGCGCCCGTAGGCCTCAGTCTGTCCCGGGCCCTCGGGCTCTGTGGAGGAGCCACCCTGTAGTGGCGGCACACTCTTCCCTGCGTACACGTTCTCCAGCTCCGTGTACACACCTGTCATCTACGGGTGGAGGGCATGATCAGCTGGTTAGCACATAATTGCTGCGACACATTTGCTTTGAAGGTCTGCTGCTTTTAAGCCCTTTAGGAACAAACTGCGGGCCGGCAGGTTAACTGCAGCCATGACTCATATTTAATACTGCATGTTGAAATTGCAGTTATTATGAGCAGACCTTCAAATGGCGCGAGACCAAAGAGCACACATAACATCACTAGCATATAATATGCCAGTTGCTGAAAAAGCTTTGCGCTGAAAAAGCTGCAGTTGTACCTACAGGATTGAGGTCGGGGGACTCGGGGAAGGAGGTTCCATCTCCTGACTGCCTCTCCTCCGGGCTCCCAGATTCATCCACATGAATTCCTAAAGCACAATAAGGCATGAACAGTGACACATGGACGTAAGCCTCCTGTTTCCATCCACCTCCTCCAGCCAAGAGGGGAGAGAAGACGGAGCATAGCATGGAGGAGCAAAAGGCAAATGCTTGGCTCCTGGAGCAGGAATTAGTAATGGTGATGGAAAACGTGGAAAAAACCATGAGTGAAACACCTGACGCTTCGAATAGCTGCAAATAAACACTGTATGCTTCCACACTGAAAGCAAAGACAGCTGAAACATGAAGTTAATGTGTGAGCTGCTGATGGCTTTTTTTTGTTGTATGTAGCCTTTTTATATTGACACATCTTTTTCAACAGCAGTCTGTATTGCAGTGGTAGCTGACCAGTGCAATAGAGACATATCACTGAGCATTATGTGTTTTAACTGGAGCTACTGAGGGTTTGATGCCTTGCTCATGGGAGTATTAATAGTACAGGAACTGCTAACGGTAGTACTTTATTGTCTCTAGACAGATTTTCTTTGTAGGTCCAAGGAGTATAGTTCAGAAAAAAACATGCAACAACACTGAATACTGAATTAATAATGAGTAAAAAAGATATCCATAGCTTTCATAGCTTTCATAACAGAGCAAAAAAAATTATCTTAAACCTATAAAAAAGGATCTTTTAACCTGCTTTTGGGAAGCGTAAAGTTAAAACAATACTGACATATCATCCCCTTTTGAGTATATACAGCAAATTTGCTGCCTGTTTAAAATTCATCTGGAGTTTTGTTTCTGGCCACCTGGAGAACAGAAGCTTTTTAGCTTTGTTTTTAGTCTCTACCAGCTCCTGAGGGAAATATCTTGCTCTTAAGTTGCTAAATGCTCTACTGTGTTCACCAACCAGTAGCTAACTTGCCTCCTTTTCACTGTAGTGCAGGTGAGTGAGTACAGTGGGTTTATCAGAGCGTTTTCTGTGTAAAGCTGCTTGCTGCAACAAAACACAACAGTAAACTATGGGTGAAGGTCTGGCTTGACAAACTAAAGAATGAGCCGTGGCTCACTGTAAAGCTCTATAAAGAGGAGCTGCGAATTGAGGATCAGTAGTTCTTAGTACGTTTATTACTGCGAGCAACACCATTCACATCAGCATTTCATAAATTTTAAACATAAAAATATACATAAGAGCTGTCTTAAGTAAGAATGTCAAAAGGGCTGAGATTTTCATAATGAGATACAAATGAATATCCCAAAGCAGCAGCCTTTGCTTTGCTTAAGCTTATGGCTTCAGGGATGTCAGTGCTTGTCGATTTACCACTTTGGTCCAGACTAAAATAGCTGAACTACTGGATGGATAACCATAAAATTTTGTTCAGACATTCATGTTGTCAAAGGAAGAACCCTGCTGACTTTGATGATCCCCTGACTTTCCCAGCAGTGTCACCATGAGGTTGAGATTAGTGACTCAGAGTGAAATATCCTGACCACTGATGGAAAGATGCTGTGATGTTTGGTAAAAACTTCAGAGGGCAGTTTGTTATTACTATATAATTGTGCAATATACTGGGGTTTTAATATAAGTACTCCAATATGTTGGACAAACTATCCACAGTAAAATTTTTATCTGCTAAGATCAACATACTACCATCATAATTGGGAGCATGCCAATATTAGCATTTAGCTTAAAGCACCACTGCTTTAAAAATGCCTTACAGAGGCACCAGCATGGCTGTAGATTCTTTGTAATGAATACTTTTGATGTGACAGAACAAGAAGCCTCTGTTTAGTTGTGAGTGTCTTCAACTCTCTTTCAGGTGAGAAGTTTTTGATTCAGAATGGAGCTGAAAGCTTTTGAAGACTTTGTATAAACCCAACCGTCTCTGTAGAGATTTTAGTGATTTTGAACACCAGGGCGGTAAATCTTTGTTCTTGCTGTTTTAATGTGCAGCGTACCCATTCCCAGGTGAGTCCCGATGATGCAGTCGTCTGAGCTCCTCTCTCGGAGGCAGCTGCGGTACGACGACCCCGTCACCCTCATGGAGCTGCTGCGCCGGTGGTGCTCTGGACCTACATCAGGCTCTACCACTGCTGCAAAAACATCAACAAGCTAATTATGCCCAGCTGCTCCTAAAAAACAGCCTCACAGTACATCTACGCCTGATGACTAACAAAAAAGGCTCGATTTTATTTCTTTTACCATATATTTTTAATGATCAGGATACCTCGCATGATAGAAAACTAACCTGCCACAGGGAAACTCAACAGTGAGATGCAACAGTTGGTAAAAACACATTTCATGTAAAATCAAGCTCTTGACTGTCTGCTGATATTGTGTGTGTCTGAAAGAAGATCTTTTCCATGTTGTATTTGTGGCTCACCACTGCTCTTGAAGCCCAGGAAGCGTGACAGCTTGCTCTGGCAGCGCTCCTGTTCGTCATACGTCAGTAACTGGTGGATGAACTGCCAGATCAGCTGTTTAGCCGGAGTGTCCAACACCGGAAACACGTCCACTATCAGAGTGTCCACATTCCTGAAATATACACATACGCACGATGCATCCATGCACATACACACCATCTTTTACATAACCCACCCCTGTTTACTGCTGGGTTATTGATTCAGCTTATATTCTTTGCTGTAATGGCACATATATCTGAGAATGAGATACAGCATGAAAAAGATTACATAAAGGTGGGAGGATAACAGGGATGCCAGTTATGGTGGGATTTATGCCTTTGGGTGTTTATACTGTATGCACATACTGTAGGATTCACTTGGTATTTTGGTTATAATCCTGCGGAATCACATGTTTGCGACATCTGCAGAGTTAATGCTCCATGCATCTCTTTCTCATCCTTGAGGAAATGTTATCATTGCCAAATGGAGGGAATAAAATTTCCGCTTAGCTCTGTGCATCTTTATTCTTATTGTTTTTCCATGCAGCATAGANNNNTTTCCATGCAGCATAGATCATTTCTTTTCATTTTATTTCTCTTTCACCTGCATTACACACAGCTTTAGCAGCCGGATATATTGAGTATGGTAAAAACAGTTTCCTGGGCAACAGCTAATTTTCAGTGCACTCAATGTAAGCTCAACAGAGTCTTAATACAAAGTGAGTTTGACAGATTCTGAACACTGAACTTAAAGCTGTTTTTCTACTCCTTCCATCCATGTGGAGGTCTTCTCCATCACTTTATCTTACTGACCTGTGCTGAAAGAAGGTCTCCAGGGCCTTGCAGACTGTGTATCTCTCCTGGATGGTCAGCAGATGCTCCAGCTGTTGACTGAAGGTCCGCCCGTGGACTTTAATGCTGGGCGGAAGTATCTCTGCCACCCACTGCAGAGAGCTAAGAGCTGGAGACCTGGACAGTGAAAGATGAGGATTAATTATTATTTCGATTCATACATTTATTCCAAGTATTGTTTATCTTTTGTTCTGTAACAGCATTATACAACAATGCAGTGTTACTTGACACAGGGGTCTGATGCTGGTTTGTTTATCCCTGCAGACTTAGAAATGCTCAAAATGTCAAATAAAAATGTCAGCTATGTTGGTATGTACGCACCTGGAGCGTGGTAATGTGGTGGGGGCCAAGTTTGGAGATTCGTCTGGGTCAGTCTGGTCTGAGGAGTAGTCAGAAGGACCCTCCTCCACCACCAGAGTGGGCATGGCCCCGCTGCCCTGGAGCATGGACACCACCTTCTCATGGGAACAGTTCCTACAAAGGGAGACAGAACAGGAGAGTGATCTTGAGAAGACTGAAGTGAATAATGGAGAGTAACAAGGAATCATGTATCACTGATATAAGACGGTCTTTCCTGATTATCTTTTTGTCTGTGACCCCTTAAAACAGAAAAACCAAAAGGGGTATCTTTCCCTTGGTTATATGGGGTCTAAATAATTTCCTAAGTTGTGAAGAAGTACAATCATACAGTAAATTGCAAGAAAAAAGCAAAAATTACAAGTGTTAATAGCTCAGCAAAAGTTTGTGATTGTGAATCATTTTATGCCTATAAACCAATAAAAAAGGATGTGAGATTTCCTAAATAAGACTGATAATGAGAAGTAATTAATTTTTTGAAAGTTATAAACCCCTGCACCAATCCCAAATCTCTGAAAAACTAAATAAAATAACTAAAATCAAAATTTGCACGAAGAAGGAATATTGTATCAGGTCAAACAGTTTCACTGTGAAATACTCTACTTCTTGGCACTTTAAGTGCTCAGCAACGTGGTTACTCCCCTGCAAGCCTTTGACTCATTTAACACCTATATTATGGTACAAGAAGTGAGAACATCCTATTCTGTTCATGAGACACTGCATTGACAGGGTGAGTCCAGATCTAAACCATTATGCTGGGCTGTATGATTTAAAAAAAATAAATAAAACCACCTTAATTTTATCAGCAAGATGAAGACGACAGTGAGGTAGACGATATTAAACTAATTATTACAAACATCTAATTGATTAAATTTTTGTAGTAACCCTACACGTAAGCTAACTTTTTAAACACATCACTGACTTTTTCTTCCTCTTTCTGGTTACAAAACTCTGTTTTCCTAATTAACTCCTACTGCTGCAGCAGCGTGTTATCAGGGAGAGCAGCAAAATTACACAGTGTCAATCAAATCAGTTCATAATTAGCACAGCTCACTGATTCTTCTTGCACATGGCTATCAAGGTGGCAGAATGAGTAATACTGTTTCCTCACATAGCAACGGCTAAGCTGGCTGATATGCTGGTTGATATACAGCATTCGTGAAGCTCATATAAGTGCAATCCAGTTTCTTCCACGCTGAATTTCTTATCTGCACTCCCACACTAACTCTGTGAAAATCCAGAGGCAAAAGGTCAAGAAGTCGTAAAGTCCACAAAATAAAGATAACTACTCCCACAAGAAAAGTTCTGTTTACATAAAGAGTGTGTTCACGTGCATCGCCCCATAAAAACATACTTAATCTGCTCAGGCTCCTTGAAGTAAATTTGTGTTAAGGACTATAAAATTGAAACTAATTGGACTGTACAGTTATACCTCTTCTTGTAAAGACAACACCCTCATATTTGGTTTCAACAGAGTAGCATAACTTTCTTCCCAAAAGTTTTATTTAAAAGAACAATGCCACTCATGTCTGTATGCTAATTATGAAGCTACAGCCAGCAGCCAGTTAGCTTAGCTTTGCTCTGGAAACAAGATGACAGCTGACCCTACTTTAAACCTCTGCGGCACATAAAACCACAAGCTGTCATTAGAGTTTTTGACTAGACTAAACAAACATGATATGAGATGTTAATTAGTGAGCTTTGGAAGTGCTGGTAGGCAAATTTTTTCACCGTGAGAAAAAGCTAAGCATGCTGCTTCAACTAGCTTCAAGACGTTTACTGAGACTCAAAGAAGAAGGTTACTAACTTCCTCATGTTTGAGCTTTTAATATGAGGCCAAAGCTAGCACCTAGTTAGCTTAGCTTAGCACAAAGAGCAGAACAAGGGGAAATACCTAGCCTGGCCCTGCTCAGAGCTAATTAATTTTGTCACAACTATCTTGCAGTCTTTTAGTCTAACTGTCTCAATGGGTTATTTTTATGTTTTTTTCCTATAGCTGAAAAACCCTTAAATCAAAAAGCATAACTTCAAAGTTACATTTGATTGTCACCGTGCCCATCATGACACGGCAGAGACAAACGTGTCATGCTAGCTAGGTAGCTAAGGTTTCCTCTGATACACTGACACAAACTTGATTAGTTTATTAAATGAAAAAGTGAGACAAACCCGTGACAGTGAAAGCTTCAAATTGTGTCTTGAGAAATTATACTTAGGTAAATAATGGCAAGCAGTAAGGTAAATAATGGTAAATAATGGCAGTGATACTGAGCCACTATATATATATATATGTGTGTGTGTGTGTGTGTGAATGTAGAAAATAAAAAAATGACAGCTTCATGTGTTCTGTAATGCATTATTGGCATTGCAAATGATGTTTTTAATAGTAGCAGCAGATGGCTTATGCAGGTGAAAAAAAAGCACAGATCTGTCTTCAAAAACTTGGACCGCTTGCAAAACAAAATACTACTACAACTGATTATAATGTTTTCAATGAAAGACACACCTCATGTCCAGTCCATTGAGGAAGAGGATACGGTCACCTGGTTTCAGTCCACATTCCTCAGCAGGACTATCTAAGAGGGAGACAATAGTGGCAAAATATCAAACATCACTTAGAGACTGAAAATGGATCCTGGCACAACCTCGCCAGCTAACAAGGTGCGCTGAACAGACGGGCACAACAAGGAAAGATGGTGACTAATTTGATGCTGTCAATTTGTGTAAGACATCCAACAAAGCCCATCAACAAACAAGATCTCCATGATAAATCTTATTACGTAAGGAAACAGTGCTGTCAAAACAATCCCCGGTGGAATCTGTTCTGGCTGCAGTGTACCCGTCCTCCATCGCCTCCTCATCTGTCAACTGGCTGATGAATTTTCCTCACACTAAATGTCATGTCAGATTTTTTTTTTTTTTAAATCCAAGATTTGGATGTAGTTAACTCTTCAATTGATAAAGTACTGTGTGCAGGTTTGAGCACACTCACAGGCCACGAAAAAGACTTAAAATCAGAGTTTGTGGTTTCCTGGTCATCAGTAAAGGATCTGTGTACAGATCACGATGAGAGACATGCTATCCACCCCCACTATCTCCATATCAACCCCCATAAGGCCCACTGAGTCAGTCCACCCTGGCTGCTTCAGCACATGATGGTGGGAGATGATGGTGGGCGGGAACAGTGCCGTCATCATCAAATACACACACATATAACACACACACCTCCTTCCTCACTGAGGAGCCTGGCAAATTCCCACAACAGCAACTTCAGAGTCTCTTCTTGTCTGCAGCTACTTTTTATTTGGGAAAGCAATAACAGTTAATTAAATAACCTTATACTACTGGAGATAAAAACATGAAAGTAATTAAAATGTTCACCAGCGGCTCTTAGTGGCAATTACCTAAACAAACATCTAACAGAGTGTTTAATTTTTACGCCAATGATCACTCTTGTAAAAACTGAGCAGTTCGCATTTCATCAAAATTCATTCAGCAACATACTGATTGAAAAGTAAAGCAATGAAATGATTTGAAGAGCTGACACGACAGAACCAACAAACAGAGATTTGTAGTTATTCCAGGTTTTGATGCAAATCTAGAAAGAAATATATTGTGGCTCCTCAGTGGTGGACAACTTAACATACACATATTAAGCAGGAAAGCCTTGATTCAGCCTCTGTGAGGAAAAGTTTAAGAGATTTACCTGGTATTGGCTTTTTTGTAAAATCATATATTCAGAAATCCAATAAGTTTATAACATGTGATGAAATGTGTGTGAACTGCTGAATAAAGTATATGTTGCTTAAAAGTATGATAAAACCATGTGATGCTTATGTAACATCTCCTTATTATTTTATATCTCAAGAGGCTTGAGCATAAGAAATCAATCATTACCTCGAGGTGAATGAAGGTATTGAATCTAAAAAGTATACATGAATTTAACAAGTGATAAAAATTCAGCTGAACTCATTATTCAAAAAACTCAAGCTCCAGATAAAAGACAGTGAAAACTCCCAGAGTGTAACTTTGTAGACTTTGTAGTGGTGACTGACAGTTTCAAGTGTCTATTATTGTACAGTACAGCCTGTTCATTGTCTTCTTCTAAACATTTTACTGGTGAGTCAGACAAATCCACTTCCTAGTACACTCATAGCCACGCACACACACACACACACACACACACACACACACACACACACACACACACCTCCTGATCACCTTCAACCCCCAGCGGCTGGCACCACAACAGACTCGCCCACATAAAACACGTCCGCCCCTCGTCCCTCGCCAGCCAACAGAGAACGATGTTTAGATCAAGCCACCACACACGGAGAGGAGGCATCGATCAGGACCGTTCTGTGCTCTGGTTTAATATAGAAGCAGTACCTGGAATAACGGAGTCGATGCAGACGGGAGCGTGACCTAGCAGCGTGAAGCCGAAGTTCTTCTTGCCCCTGTAGACTCGAATGACCCTGAAGAAAGGCAGGAAGAGACATGAACAATTCATAAGTTGATGTACAGAATTTAAAAATTATCACTTATTTTATTAATAAAATTACATACTTGAGCACTTTTTTTTCTATTAAGTAAATTTCTGCATCATTAATGACCAAAGCTTTGCAGATTTCATTTGTTTTGGTTGATAAATACTTATTACATCTCATTTTCTCTTACATTAAGGGCAAAGTTTTATTTTTTACCAAATTTAACAGTTCATTCTTATATTATGTCGTTCTCAATCATTCTGTCTCAGCTGAAAATACATTAATAATAAAATCAATAAATCACTCATAAAGACGTAGTTCAGTGTGACTTCAAGCAATTTCAACTTATGTCTTCTTCCTCAGTTAGTAAAGCAGAAAAAAAATTTAAAAGTTATTTCCTTCTAATTACATTTGTCATGGATCAACTGATGAAAGTTAATGTTATTAAGTGAAATTGATGACTATTTTCATTATCAATTACTATATCAATTGTCTGATTAATCATTTACATAATGCAATGTCTGAAAAAAAGATCATTAAAACTTCCCAGAGTCTAGAGACACCTTGATATTGTCCATATATTCAGATCCAAACCAATGAAAAGTATTATAGAGGCTGTAACCACAGATTGTCTGTATTTGACTGATTAAAAGATTATTACAGTTGTTGACCAGCCACTGATCAAAGAATTGTTTCTGCGTTAACTATGACTTCATTTAGCCACACTGATGCTTAATAACCTTTCTGTGAATGGACGGCGGGCCCAGCTGTCTCTGGATGGAGCTCTTACTCACTGCTGTTCACAGGGCAGTTGTTGTGCTTCACTTTTGTTTTGATTCGTCACTTCCTGTACGTGGGAGCGTGAGCAAGTGGGGATATGACGCTCATCTTTATTGCAATATAACTTAGTGATCTATGGTGTTAAAACATCTGCTTTGTCATTCTCTCTCTTTTTTTTACATAACAATCCCAACTAGAGCAGCCTCAAACTCACATCACTCCACCCGTCTTACTCTGAGTTTGATTTTTCAGCTTTCAGCCTAAAAAAAAATACTTCAGAACTGACTCAACCAATAAAGATTTTGACATTTTGCTGATGGTGGCGCTTTGCTCTCAATTACCCCAGTGGAGGAGTCTAGGTGGAACCTCCTGTTACATCAAAAATGAGACACTCATGCTGTCTATCCACAGCGTGTTGCCATGGAAACGACTCAAGGAAACACTGCCTCTGTACGTAAACAGGGGGAAGACAAGAACAGGCGAAGACGGGAGGGAAAACAGACAGATCCATTCGGCGATAGCTATGGTCACTGGTTGTTATGTAAGACAAGCTAAATGTAGATGGGAGCATCGGGTGCTGCATCTGTGTGTGTGTTTGTTTGCGTATTCGTGACAAATGTGTTGGAACATGGAGTCAAAAAGAGAGACGCAGCATCAGAGATGAACACACTTGTCAAACTGAGTGTCAAACGAATATTAGGCTGCTCAAGGACTCTCCTGATTCCCATCATTCAACACTGCATTTCATTCTTTTATGTGGTTTCACATGGAATTATAAGCAATTGACAATAGCGCACCCGAGGGGTGGCCAGGGGGGGAAATGGCCACTCTGATGAAATCACTGACCTCCACATTACTTCCCCTACAAGTGGCATATGCACAAAGTCAACCAGCCGTTTTTTAGAATGATGGATCTCCTAAGACATGTATAACAGATAAATCAGGACACAATAAAACAGGATTGATGTAAAACCTAAAATGTAGCTGTTTTGGTATTATTGTAAACATACACTGTTAAATAAGAAACCAATGTTTATCAGTGTCTTTAACTCTCATACTGACACATACTGATATTGTTTTTAACTAGTCTGTGTGTATACATACACATACACATATATACATACATATATGTGTGTGTATATGTAATATATATATATACACACACACATACATACATACATATACACACACACACACACATATATA